>JBAMBS010001902.1:0-17500 GCA_037044455.1 Zygothrica quintamaculata
TAACATAATTGATGCATAATAATTGCTGTCACATTGTCGCTAATAAATGTTGTGTGTGTTTGTATTTTGTTGAAAAATTTATGGAAAATGTTTTGTGAAAATTAATGAATAGTCATAAATTTAATAGCAAATGCCCACAATGCTGCACGTATTAATATGTACACTTTAAATTAAATTCAAAAGGTATTTTAAAATAAAAGATGAAAATTAATAAATAATTTAATGAAAATTTCTGTAGAAATTTATGCACACATTTTTTATGTATTAAAATGTCTTTACTGTGCGTATGTCTGTGTGTGTGTGTGTGTGTTTGCTGCTTCACTTATACTTTCGCACTCTTTCTCTCACTGTCTTTCTCTCTCTCTCAGTCTCTGTGTGAGTGTTGCGTGTCTGTTTATATGTTTGCATTGAACATTTTCAATTAAAAGTTTTTAATTGCCAAAGAGGCTGCATAAAGATAACTAAAAAACTTTTCATTCAATTACCAATAAGCTTTGGCCAAACTATGAAAAAAACGTTTATTATTTAAGCCAGGTAAATAGTTAAAATACGTAAAACAAAAAATACAAGAAGCAACTTTAACATTTTGCTTTGAAAATTGCAAGAAAATTATAAAGAAATCAAATGCTGCTTTCTTGATTAGCCTATTAGAATGAAAATTTAATAGTCCGGCAACCCTTTGGCATTCGTAAACCTTATCAGGTGTTAGTAGTATTAGAATTGCATTCATAGAACTTATCAATATGCCATTTTATACGCAGTTTTTTATTCTTTGAAGTGCCAAAGCGTGCGGCATGTGCACTCAATTTAAAAATATTTTATTTTTATTTTTTTTTACGATTATGATTATGTCATAGCAATATACAATCTATTTATATGTGTGTGTGTGTGTGTATGATTAGCAGTTAATGTGCAATCAATAGCAAACAAAAAAATCAACTGTTAATTGGCATTTAAAGTGGCAAAAAGGAAACCAAATCGATTTGCCGTTTTGTTTATGATGGCAAACAAATTCTCCTTTTTTTTCTCCCATTTTTTTTTTGCTACTTGGCTGCCAATTTATGTGTGCCAATTGTTCTTGTTGTTGTTGTTGATTGTTGCTTGTGCTTTATGCAATGTTAACATGCACATCTGTTTCCATATAAACATCATGCAACTTATTGGCAACCAAATGTGACACGCGAATGCTACAGCCAAAGGCCCTTCCCCTCAAACTGAAACAAAGATACAACGACAAAAGTACAAAAAAAAAATACAAAACAAAGTATAATACAACAGAAAAAAACTCTTTAATTTTTTATGCACTTTGTAGCAAAAAAAAAATCAAACAAAAACAAAAATTGCCAAAATTGGCAAATAAAAACACAAATCAAAAGCCAAAAAACTCGCATTTGCAACAGAGGGAAGATTTAACTTTTACTATAGTAAATAATGTATATATATAATGCAAATTTTAGGCATTTAAATTAAGCAAATTTTACTTGAAATTATTTGATAATTCATAGAAAATTAATATAATTAACATAGATTTACTTCTACCATAAAAAATTTGCTGTTTTTAGCGCTAATTGCGATGATTTCATAAGAAAAATGCAGCTCAAAGTTCTCATATCTTTCTCTCTCGCTCTCTGTGCGCCTGGCTGTGCTGTCTCTGTCTCTCTCTCTCTCTCTATGGAGTATATAGTAAATTACAAGTTTCATATATACACTTTATATACACTATAATTAAGCTACTTAAATTCGTTTATAATTGACTTTATATACTATTCTATAGAATAATATATGCTGCCTTTAACTTTTATATGGCAAATCAGCTGTTTTAGTATAGTGCAAGCCATTAACTATAATAACGACATTAACTAACTGAATAATACAATCATTAAGCTAAAAGTTAAGCAAATTACTGTGAGCAACTTATAGTTAGTCGCTTTGTCTAAATTAAAATAGATATATATAACTAGGAAGCGCTGGACTAGAAAGCAATTTAAAAGCTGAACAAAATTTGGAAATTTAAAGAGAATATAAAATATAGTGGATCATATATATATATATATATATATATATATCATATATACATACATACATTTCATATATAAAAGTTTTTGCTATAAGTAATTTCCGCTCTCTGTCTCTTTCTCTGTTGAAACACCTTTTTTTATCATGCGATAAAGAAAATCTATCTTAAGCTATAGATTGCTGCTGGCTGTACTTTATGCCAGCATATCCAATAGCGTTTTATCGGATCATAAATATATATATATGTATATATAAAACTATTACTTATCTTGGCTTACATTTGAGGGGGAAAACTTTGTATTTGTCATAAATACAAATTTGTGCCCCTTTTTTTTGGAGTTTTGCCTTTGGTCTGCACTTTGCTCCACTTTACTCTAGTGTACACTTTGCCCTTATGTATACTCAGATTATATATATACTATACTATTCTATATATATATATACATATGTATAAATATAGAATCATATTCGTATCTGTTCCAGACTATCCTAATGTACTTCAACGTATTCCACTTTAACCCACTCTAAAGCATTGTAAATAGTGGAGTCTATCATAATCTAACTTCCCTCTAGCCTTTACTAATCTTATCTCTCTCCACCTCTTTGTGTGTGTGTGTGTGTCTGTATTCATGTAAGATTTAACAACTATCATAATCATTGAATAGCCCTTGGCCAGGCATGCTACCTCTGAAATAACACCCCCTTCAGCAACCCCCACCTCCCCCCACCCAACACCTTTAAGCACTTCCCAGTGACCATTCAACGCTTATTAAGCGTATCTGTAGACGCTTATCAGGCATTTAATAGATTCTATTCGTTGTTGTTTTAGTCGGTTGTTGTTGTCGGTTGTATTTAACTAGCGTGTGTGTTTATTATTTATTTATTTTTTTTTATACAAGTATTTTTTAATGCGGTAATCAAATGCTTGTTAACACACGCGGCGTATGCGCAACGTACACGATAAGCGCTCTTCGAGTCGAGTAGAATTATGCTATAATAAATTTAACTTGATATTGTGACTGCTGCAGTTAACTCTAAGAAAGAGACAGACAGAGATAGACAGAGAGAGAGAGAGAGAGAGAGAGAGAGTGAGTGAGACGTAGGGAAAGAGGTAGAAAGAATGGGTATAGTGAAGGTAAATTCTGTGCTGGTATGGGGGGTATGAGTGGCATGGGCAATTCGATTGCTTGGTTTCCGCTTATTGATTTATGAAACGAACCAAAAGACATCGTCGCCGTTGCCGTCGCCGTCGCCGTCGCAGTCGACTTTGTCGCAGGGGCAACGCAGCCAAAAAGCAAACTAAAAATGCACAATCAATGTGAGACGTAGGCGATTTCTTATACTTGTTCAGAGAAGAACTTATATATATATAGTATATAGTATATAGTATATACATGCATACACACACACACACATACACATACATACAGAGAGCGAAAGAAAAATGTACACACACTTATGCTGACCGATTATGACACTTTTTAATGGCATTTTCTCGTTTGCCTTCTGCATATTTTTTATGCTATTGATTTCTGGTTACGTTTACCGCACACCCCAATACCCCCCCCCCCAACACACGCCTACAACCAATCCAATGGCCAGTGGTGCTGTGGTGCTGTGGTACTGTGGTGCTATGATGTTATAGCTTTGGCTGCAGGGCATATAGCATTATGGCCACGTTAGCATATTAGGCAGCAGCTGTACAAAATGTAGAAAAAAATGTCACTAACAATTGCAATTATGCTCAATATGTGAATCAGCTGCAGAAAGGCAAAGCAAGTGCAAAAATTGGGCAAAAAAAGAGAAGAAGAAGAAGAAGAAGAAGAATGAGAAATGATAATAAACTTTGTGGCAGTTAAGGGAGGCAAAGAAACTTCAGTTAGAAGTAGAAACAGCAGCAAAAGATGAAATAGTAGAAGGAAATCCAAAATTGTTTTGTCGTAAGGGCAAGAAATTTTGCAATATTAAGGGAGGAAAGCAAAGGGGAAGGCAAAACTGTAGATAGATAATGATAAGAATATTCAATTCAGCATTAAAGCAAAGCATTGCAGGGAAAGAAGAATTAATGGAAAAAGGTTTAAGATATATATATATATGTATATATGACTAATCAGAAGCTAAGTCGAAACTACTACAAAATTTTTTGCTTGCAGCTGGATAAGAGTCTGTTTAGAATAGAATACTATAAGCATTGTTATATACTACTTTAAGTGAATAACTGTTTACGTTGTCTATGACAAATAACTGTTATTTAAAGCCAGTTATCTAACACCCTACCCTTATTACCACTAGCTTCTACATTGTAAGACAAACACTTCAATTCATACAACGCGGCACAATATTTTATATATAATAATCGCCATAAAACAGTAACAAACACTTGTCATAAATGCAACGATTTAATATATATATACTTAACTCTATATATCTATATATATATATATATATATATAGTTTATTGTTATCAACAATTTTATTAGATTTCTTTGTATCCCAATGTATAGAAAAGTTACTTAAATTGCGTTCTCTATTGTAGCAAATAATGTCGATCGATATAGGAAATTATTTTGGCCAAAGGCAAACAAGCTAACCCAAAAGGCAAACAACAACAAAAACAAATACAAAAAAAAAATAAAAAAAAAAACAAATTTCTCAACCCCTGTAAGAAATTCCTTGTGTCATTCTCAAGAGGTTTCTCCCCCATTTGATTTATGGTAACAAAAATATAAAAATATCAAAAAAAAAAAAAATAAAAATGTCATGAGGAAGCAAGAATTTTCCTTAGGCTTTTGGCAATTTTCTTTTTTACGAGTAAACATTTTACATTTTAAGCCCATTAATATGGATTTACTTGAGAACATTTTCAGTAGCAAGAACCCCAAAATGTTACCCTATACAAAATAGGTTAATGATTAAAGGTAACTGACGAGGCAGCAAAAACAGAGAAAAGAAAATGGCAGAAAATTTCATGAAGAATAATGATATTTTGGGATTTGAATATATATGTTATCTATCTAAGGGCATAATAAATGAAGAAAAACCTTGCAGATTGTAGCTAGAAAATGTCAATATTTACTATAATAATTATAGCATAATTATAGCATATTGAAACTTGCATAGAAATCGAATCTAGCTTCCATTTGACATTTAGCCCTGCATATAATTCTTAAGGCGTCAAGCGGTTTTAATTTAAAATAAATTTTAAATAAATTTTAATACACTTTATGCATATGAAACTGCTATAAATCAATTGCAAAACTGTTATACAGAATTGGAAAATTTATAGAAAAAATTTCAATTAATGCAGAGTAACTGCTATTCGAGCATAAAATTATGTTTCACTTGACACTGTGCAGTTTACTATAGAGTTAAAACTTTTGTCAAATATTTTATATATATAAATCAGTCTAAAGTTTATACTAATATATATATATATATATATTTGTAATATATATATATATATATATATATATATATAACTTACCATTTATGCCGCTGATCAGTGGATAATTACCATCACGGCCACCGATTAAGTTTTTTAAACCAGTTTCGATCAGTGTTGGGGACGATCGCTCCCTGTCGCTCATTTTTTCATAAAAATTTTTTCACTTTTGTGATTATACACGAAATTTAAAAAAAATTAACCCAACCGACAATAGTTGGGTATATATATAAATATATATTTATATATATATAACGTGTTTATAACTAACGATTAACGATTTCTATATATATATATATATATATATATGTATGTATATATATTTATTTGATTTATTTTTATAATTAGTTCAACAATTTTTTTTTTTTGGTTTTGTTTCTGCTTTCGTTTACTCACAACAATTTGTTTTTATTTTTATTTAATTTTTTGTTTTTTTTGTTTTTTTTTTTTTTTAAATATAAACAACAACTTAAAAAAAATAAACTTTGCTTAGCTTTTTAATTTATATTTTCCTTTTTTTTTTTGTGAATTTGTTTAATTCGATTTGTTTTGATTTAATTGCTTTTCAGGGCCTAAAGATTTGTAGCGTAGTTTTTTTCTATATATATTTATATATTTTCTTTATTTTATTTAATTTTATTTTATTTATTAAGTTTAAGTTCTTGAAATCACAATTTATTCAAAAAAAAAAAAACAAACGAAATGTTTTTTTTTTATTTTGTTTTTAATGCTAAATTCAATGTAAACTTTAAATATTGCACTTTAACGTTTCCCTCTTATTGCTTGGCTAAATATGTTGTTTATAAACTATATTTTATTATTATTATAATAATAAACTGTATAGCATTATTTCTTTATATATATATATATATATATATATATGTAGTTAGGTATATATATGTTAATTATTTATGCTGCTCGCTATAAATAAAGGCACCGCGAATTCATTCAACAATATTTTGTTCTTGATTTATTTATATTTTATTTTTTATTTATTGTTTTTTTGTTTTTCTATTAACGTTTTTTTTTTCCCGTAAATATATATATATGTATATATATTTAGTTTATTTTATTTGCTAATTTTTAAAATACAAAAACAAACACAACCAAAAAAAAAACCAAAAATTGTTCTTTATCTATGTATTTGAGTTGTTTTTTTGGTTTTTGTTTTTTTTGTAAAGTTTCTTTTTAGTTTTCTTGCTTTTTTCTGTTCTATTTTTCTGCTTGGTTGCAAAGGTTTTTCTTTTATTTTTTTTTTATTTATATATTTGTTGCTTTTTTGTTAAACTGTTGTTGCTATTGTTGCTGTAAATGTTGTTGTTTCATTGGCTAATTGCGCTATTTTTATAGAGTTTTGTCTTCCGTCGTGTTGCGTTCCTTCAAATGCCTTTGCTGTTAGCTTTGACACTTTGTATATCTCATGGCTTTTGTTGCTGTTGTTGTTGTTTGTTGTATTTGTTGCTTGTTGTAGAACGTTTAACGTTGCTTTAAATAATTCTTATAGGCTTTTTAATTTACTTAATTCGTTTTATTTTTGGTGTAGCACTAAAAATAAAATCAATTGCTTTTCTATTAATTTTTTGGTTTCTTTTGTTTTTTTTTATAAATCTTTGATCTTTTTATTTATTATCTTTTATTGAGAGTTCTCTCTCTCTCTCTCTCTCTCTCTCTCTTTGTCTCCTTTTTGCTTACTTTCTCTAGCTTTGTCTCCTTTGCTTTTATTTATATATAAATTTAAGTGAATGTTTGAATGTTTTCATATATATATATATATATATATGTGTGTGTGTGTGTATGTGTGTGTATGTGTATATATTTATATTTGGTATTTATTGTACAGTTATAAAGCACTAGTATGGCATTTGCATTTGTTCACAATTTAGCTTACAAACTTAATAACAGTTAGTTTTTGTTTTTGTTTAGCGTTGGCTTGTGGGCGGTCGGGCGGGCGTTCGGGCGGGGGGTTGTATAGGGGGCGGCGATTGCTGCGGCTTAGGCCTTGACTGGAATTTAGTGCCCGGCGTGCGATAGAGATAGCAATATTGCGCGCAGTTTTTTTAGTTGATTTTTTGTTGTTGTTTTTTGTGTTTTTTTTTTTGTGTTTTTTTTTGGGATTTTATTTGAGCTTTGGCTTGATCGTAGAGCGTGTTGAGCGTATGAGCGGGAAAGGGGTGTAGTATATATTTACACTCACACACACACACTCGCGCATAGGCACTCACACATACGCGCACTCACGCACGGACACACAGACAGTGGCACACAAGCACAAGCACAACGTCAACGTCAACGTGAACGTCTTAACCGAGACGACGACAGGACGATGCTTGAAGTCGCGACGCCGACGAGCGACACAACAAAAAAATATATATAAATATATATTATCATACGAAGAGCCGAAAATCGATGGCAAAAACAAAACAAAAAAAAATAATGTTGACAGATAACACCGACAATGTTTTATACACTTCAAAAATCACGCACGCACGCACGCACGCACGAGCACACACACACGCACGGAACGTAGGAAGAGTAAGAGTAAGAGCAGGCACGCAGTTTGGCGCTTTTCCTTTTATACAAAAGGATGAGAGAGCAGGCACACGCACACGCACACGCACGCAGATGATGAGCACGATTCCTTTTGCTGTTGATTAGCTGTTAAATCGCGCGCGATTCGCTAGCGTTTTTGCTTTATATATATATATATATATATATATATATATATACGATTTTTTTATGCTATCTGTTTTTTTTCTTGTTCTTCTTTGATTTCTGTTTTCTTTTATTGCTGCTAGCTTTTGTCCTTGTTGTGGTCAAAAAAGATATTGCTGCAGTTGTCGTTGTTGCTGTTGTTGTTGTTGTTCTTGTTGTAATTGCTATTGTTGTACTTGCTATTGTAGTTGTTGTAGTTGTAGTTGTAGCTGTAGTTGTTGTTGTTGTTATTGTTGTTGTTGTATACAACGCGTGGCGTTTGTTGTTTATATTTGTATTTTATTATTAATAATAATATTAAATTGTTTTATTTAGAATTTTGCTGCTGCTGCTGCTGACGCTGCTGCTGCCGCTGCCTGACGACGACTGTTCGCTTAGCGCTGTCTTCGGGCGTTGTGGGTGTCGACGACGTAGTTGCTGCTGCTGCTGCTGCCTCTGTCGCTGCTGTTGCTACTGCTAATACTGCTGGCGCTGCTTCTGTTGCTGCAGCCGCTGCCTATGCTGACTGAGCGCGCATGTGACAAGAGCGAGTCGCACACATACGTGCTCGTGTGTGTGTGTGTGTGTATAGACACAGATAGACAAATACAAGTGCACTTGGCAAGGCGCTTTCGAAGTTCGAAGGGTCGTCGTCGTTTCGCGTCGTTGTCGTCGTTGTCGTCGTTGTTGTCGGCGTCGTCGTCGTCGTCGTCGTCGCGTAGGATGCGGAAACAGTTAAATCTCTACACAAATGAGCGACGCTTTTTTTGCCTACTTTTTGTTTGCTATTTTCTACTTCTACTTCTATTTAGTTTTCTTTTTCCCTTTGACTTAAGCTTCCGTTGCAGCTGGGATGCACTCGAGTGGCAGCCAGCGCTGAGTAACTACATCTGTGTTCGTATGTGTGTCTGTATGTGTGTGTGTGTGTGTGTGTGTGTGTGTGTGTGTGTGTGTGTGCGTAAGAGCGAGAGTAATTCTTGATACGTTCTTCTTTTTGATATGTTAGAATTAATTTATATTTCTTTTTTGTATTTTCTTTTTTAGTTTTTATTATTATTATTATTGTATTACAAAATTTCGCTAGTGGAGAGCGGGAGAAAGAGTGGGCGAGTGAGTTAAAAGAGAGAGAGAGAGGGCGAGAGAGTGCGAGAGAGTGCGCAGAGCACGAGTCAGCTGATTTTTTGTGTGTGTTTTGAGTTCCTTTTTTTGCACTATGCTGTTTGTTTAACATTTATTGTTATTGTTGTTGTTGTTGTTGTTGTTGTTGTTGTTGTTGTTGTTGTTGTTGTTGTTGTTTCTGTTATTGCTGTTGTTGTTGTTACTAATGTTTTATAGTTGCTGCCGCTGCTGCTGTTGCTGTTGCTGTTAGCGTTTCTATTGCTGTTGCTGTTGGCAGTGCCTTTTTGCACTATGAGCGCCCGCACAAATACATATGCAAAAAGCTCACACACACATGCCAAACACAGCACACTTACACGCGCGCTTTCGAGACAAGCAGAAACGTCGCTGCTGCCGCTGCTGCTGCTGCTGCTGCTGTCGTCGTCGCTTGCTTTGGTTGTCAGGCAAAAAAACAAAAAAAAAAAGCGTTTTTTATGTTGTTGTCGTTGTTGTTGTTATTGTTGTATTTGCCTTTCTTCTTTTTGTTGCTAAAAGTTCGTCTTATTTGACACACGTGCTTTGCGGTGAAACATTTTATGTTGTTATTGTTATTGTCATTGTTGTTATTGTCATTGTTGTTGTTGTTGTTGTTGTTGTTGTTGTTGTTGCTTATGTTTTTATTGTTATTGTTGTTATAACAACTTTATTGTTACTGTTGCTGCTAATTTAAGCGGTTTCTAGTGCGCACAGATCGAAGAACAACACAAACAACACAAACAAAAAAAAAAAATATGTTAAGAATTTTTTTTAAATAATAATTTTATACACTAACATGTTGAACATTTCGTGAGCAATTTATAAATATTAATTTTATTTTATTTATTTTTTAATTTTCTTTTTTTTTTATTTTATTTATAAATATATAATTATTATTTATTTTATTTTATTTTGCAAATTATTATTATTAATATTATATATTTTTAATAAATTATTTATTTATTCATTTATTTATTTATTTATTTATTTATTCTTTTATGCCAATTAATTGTTGTTGTATTTAATTTGCGTCCGCACGGCTTTGACTGTTCATCTGACTCTGACTGGGCACACGCGCTCGTTGCAAAGTGTACGAAATGCGCTCGCCACTCGACAACGGACAGCGGCAGCAAATAGTGGCAGAGCGTCCGACAGAACGACTGAATGAGTGAGTGAGTGAGAGAGAGAATTATACGAAGAGAGTGGGATAGTGTAAGATTGGAGAACATTGTGTGAGCGAGAGAGAGAGAGAGAGAGAGAGAGAGAGAGCGCCGAAAAATTAAAAAAAAATGCTAAGGGCAAACACACACACACACACACACACACACAGACACACAGACACAGTAGCAGATAGACTAGCAATACACGGTAAATACCAAAACACGAGGCGCACACAGATACTCAACACACACACACACGCACACACACACACAGATACGCGTAAATTTATATACAACTAGCGATACAGATACATTCACTCGGCTCACAGATACCCTGCAGGTTGAGTTCTCATGTTGACGCTGCCATGTGGCTGCCAGCGGCTGTTACTCGACTCACATGTTCTAACTCATACACACACACACACACACACACACACGCTCTCTCTCTCTCTCTGCCTATGCCTCTCTACATTTCACACTATATCTCTAGTCTTATGCTACATTCAGTCGCTAACCCTCTACCTCTCAGCGCCAACACTTTGTCACATAGCTACACTTGCCGCAACGCCCCCTCTAATGCCCACAAGTGGGGGCCGCGTGCTGTGCACATTTTGTACGTTTTGATTTGTTTTTTTTTTTCCTTTTTTTTCTTTTTTTTTTTTTTGGCAACCATTTTTGATTTTTATCGTAGCGCGCGCGCAACTCAAAACAAACGAACGGCTGGGAACAAAGCTTAGCTTTGAGTTGAAAATCTCTTGCTCTATCTCTCTCTCTCTCTCTCAATAAAATATAAAAGCTAAGATTGTTACTCAATTATATTAATACTCAGTTATGAGCAGCAGCAGCAGCAGCAGCAACAGCAGCAGCAACTTTAACATTGGGCATTTTCCATAGCGACTCAAAGTTCAAATTGATATTTTTAATTGCCTTGTGCGTTGAGCTCTCTTCTATTGCGGCCGCCGCTCTAATGTTCTTGCTCTCTCCCTCTCTCTCTCTCTCTCTATAAACGATCGCAGCCGGCACAACGGTGCTCTGGGTTGGCATTTTATTTATTTGTGTTATTTTAATTTACTCTGCGTACTTTAGTTTTTGCTATTACGTCAATGCGACGTTAGCGCTGACGTTTCTATCTCTAGCTACATATATACATATATATATATATGTATATGTATAGCATATATATATATATATATATCTGCACCTGTATAAGAATGTCTTAGTATATGTGTATGTGTGTGTGTGTGTGTGTGTGTGTAGCTAGCGGCATTCGATGTACATTTCAATGTTTTTAGGTTTTTTCTCTGATTTATCTGCGAACGTTTTATAGTTTTTTTTTTTTGCTTCTGTTTTTGTTGTTGTTGTTTTTTGTTATTATTTCTAATATTTGTATTTGGTTTGTGGCGGCTGTTGCTGTTGCTGTCAGTGACAGCTATGACTACGGCGACAGCGACAGCGACAACGACAACGACAACGTTGGCGTCGCAGCTAGCAGCGCTCACGTGAGTCGATTTCATAGCTAAAATTTTTTTTTTTTTTTTTAAATGTGTGGAAATTTTTTTTATTTTTTGTTTTATATTTGTTATTTGTTGTTGTTGTTTTTTTTTAATTCATTTAATTTTCTTTTTTTTTTTTTTTTTTTGTTTGCATTTCGCTGTAATTTGTATAAATAAACAGAACACACCAGCAACACCCTCCCACCAGCAGCACATTACCTACGTCATCGCAAAGATATACCATCTTAAAACAATCATCCCTCCTCCCACCACCACTCTAACACCTACCACACACACACACACACACACACACACACACACACACACATAGTACTCCCCATGTTGAAAAGTTTTTAGATATGTTTTGTGTAATTTGCCAGTTGTAATTGAATTTGCAATTCACGTACTGCTAAGACGCAATGTGCAATTAGAATACCTTGAAACCTGTGGTTTTAGTTGTGCTTGAAGGGGTGTGGGGTGGGGGGAAGCGCAAGGGTTGGCAGCACGACAGGGGCAAGGCTGCAAGGGTGGCCAGACAACATAACTAGCTGAGAAATTGCTAAGCAGCTAATGAGCTGCAACACTTTTAACATTTATACATAAATATTTTACAAATAAATAAACAAAAATATTATAAATTACAGGGTATAAATATGTGGCATATATATGCCCTATATGTAGGGTATAGTCATGCTGTATATATATATATAAATATTCGATATAGACAAATTAATTTAAATTTATGTTATAGATATAGATATTGAATATAATTTGAGGGTAGAAATAGAGCTTATAGATATAGATATAGATTAATAGTGATATATAATAGATAGTTAGGTTAGGTATATAGAACATAGATCTAGGATATAGGGTCTATAATAAATATATGCTGCAAATATAACTTGTAGATAAAAGGTAAGAGATAATGCCTATAGATAGTATAAGCATTACATCTATGGGAAATGCATGTAGATTTCCAGGTTAGCACTTTAGGTTTAACTATAGGAAAAATCTTGTTAAAGATTAGACAAATATATAGTAAATATACATATATATGTATAATTAAGTCATTGCAATGAATATTTTGTCTATATATAGAGATCTGATAACTGTACTAATAGTTATAGCTGTTAAATTTTTGATATTGTTTTCTATATAAAGAAACAACATCATTTTCGATAAGCGCCATACTTAAACCCAAAGCAGATTCCCATTTCCACCTATACATATATACAAATATATATATATTATTATTATTATTATTATTATTATATATAGTGTCAAAAAATAATCAATATGTATATATATATTTCAGAGTAGATCTATTTATTGATTGTATAGACTAATAACCTATTTTCGTTTATAATTTTGAGTATTAAATTTAATGATATGAAAGTAAACGAAATACTTAAAACTAACGGTATTTATAGAGCAGCACAAAATAAACGAAACTTATCGTTAAATTTGCTCTGATTTATCAGTAAAATATTTAGGATTAAAGTACAGTCAAACTCAAATAAAAGAGCTCAACAAAAAACTAATTGATAGCGAATATAGCAAAGAAATATAACAAAGAATATATATTTAATTTTAGAAAGGATATCTTAAAGTATCGTAAAGGATCTATATACATTTTTAAGGATCAATAAAATTTCCAGTACATAAAAATAATTATGAAAGGACTTCAGAGTTATATGATATATTTACGATATGTAATAGTTTTACTTTAATCGAAGATTTCTTTCAACTCAACTCAAAGGATATCACAGGGAGTCACCTATAAAATGCAGCCTAAAAGGATTAAAAGATAACTAAACTTAGTATAGGCTATAGCCTTAAATGTAAACAAGTTGCCTTTGGGTATTCTTTATATAGATTACAAATTGAATTAAGACCAAAACGAATTTTATATAGACCATAAATTCGATTAATATGATCTCTTACATAGACCATACTTCCGATTAAGCAGATAAAAGGATCTCTATTGGAGAGCAATGGATAGTAATATATTAAAGCTACTCTGATAAGTTTTTCTCCATCACAAGGGAAAATAAAGCATCACGTGGTGGTTTAAGGAAAGGAAAAACTCTAGAAGAAAACTATTAATTTTCATTCAAAAGAAAATTTGACACACTCTGATGACAATATAACAAAAAGAAAATTCTTATTATCATCTTAAGTATATATAATAATCATAAAAAATATATAAAAATATATATATATATATGTGTGTGTATGTGTATATATAGGTTTATATATGCATGTGTGTGCTTTCTTTGGAAACGATTAGTAGAAGAAGCTGTTGACTTTCTTCTTTAACGAAAATAGACGAAAGTATTTTAGGAAACTTGTTTCGTTCTGCCCATTGTAAACTAATAAAAAGAAAGAAAAAAACAAATAAATAAATAAAACTAACAACAACAAAAACAACGGTAACAAAATGTATTTTTAAAAATTATAATTTTAGAAACAAATATAATTTTCAACTGAAAAGATTTTCAACAGAAAAAAAAACAAAGGAGAAAAACTAATCAAAAAATTAAATACTTGAAATGACAACAAATTAAAGAAGATATAACTTAAAGTCACAAATCATTAATGAAAGCAATAAAACATAATCTAATGGTAAATTCCATAGATATATATTATAGCAATAATTTCATTAATAATAATAATAATAATAATAATAGAATTCAACCTTCAACTGGCTCAACTACAAAGCGTTTTATATATATTTGTATATTGCTTGAAATAATCTATTCGTACATATTTTAAGCTATTTCTGTGACCACTGTGAGTCATTCCACACACACACACACACACACACACCCGCACAACAAACTTAAAGAAACAAAATATGTATATTTATATGTATATATATATATATATATATATATATATATAGAAAGACCTGTCGCCTGTCATCATGTGACATTCTCTGAATGAAGCAACTAGGAAATGGCAGCAGCAACAGGAGGCAAAAGGCAAAGCCAAAGGCAAAGGAGGTCGCCTTCAATATATCAGAAACAAGCGACGATATAGCATATGGCATATGGCGGCTATATAGCATCTATATATGATACACACATACACATATACATATATATATATATATATATATGTGTGTGTGTGTATGTGTTTTTAACTAGCGGAAGGCAAAACGTGTTCAAGCGCAATAAATTATAAATGAGCCTCGAAGCGACAACGCACAAAACTTTTTTTTTTTTGGTTTTTTTCTTTTCTTTTTTTTTGGTGAGTGGGCCAAAGGCCTCATAACACCCCATACCACCCGATGATACCCCATCCTGTCCCCTTTTCTATTCCAAAGAGCCTCCCCCGTACAGCTCATTCCGTTTTCGACTATTGCCCATTGCCCCTGTACGCCGCCCTTCGGCCCTCTTATTGTGTCTTCTATTGCCACCTTTAAGAAGATCCAACAAAAGAATGACAAAATCTATGTATGTTTTATATTTTTTTTGTATTGGTATGTGTGCGTATGTGTGTGTGTGTGTGGGTGTAGGTTGTTGGAACCAGCAACGCATTTCTTGTCAGCATATTATATAGTAAAGATCTCGACACGTACTATACATAGTACAAGTATATCTATACAAATATAAATATATATATATATATATATATATATATATATTTATATATATACAGATATATAGATCTAGATATAGATATAGCCATAGCATTATGGGAGAGATGAACGCTCATCAGTCAGCTAGTAGATCCACCAACAATCTTGCCGTCATACACTTCAAGGAACTGGCCAGGCAGCCATAGATATACACAAAACTATACACACACACACACACTTGAATATTATATATATATATATATATATATATATATATAACATTTGGTAGTCACTTATTTGCTTTGGCATTTGGTATGTCGCTGTCCAAATGAAAATGGATTTCGACTACAAGAAATTCTTCATCAAGAGGCTTAGCCCGTACCACAAACTGGCAAATATTTCCCTTCTCTTATCAGGCCCAAAACACACACACAAACGCACATATACATAAAGAGACTTCAACAGACATGCATATCACTAAACAAATAGAAGACAACAGTCGAATATATATATATATATATATATATATATATATATATACAAAACTTAAACAAATAAAAGAAGAAATAAATTTTAGGTGTACTTCTTTGAGCTCTAAAGAAACGCCTTTAATGCTTTCTTTAATCTTTATTGAAGTTTTAATTCTTATTAGAAACTATGTACTTTTAGCCAATTGGACAGCTATGCCTATAAGCCTAAGGCCAATTGCAATAATGTGAAGCCAATTGGCAAAGAAAACTAAAAACTTTAGCAGCAAATATATATTTTAAATACAAGTATTCAAATACATATTATGATTTAAAATTAAATTTCTGATCAAAATTGTTCAATAAAATAAAAAAATAAATAAAAAAATAAAATAATAAAAACAAAAATAAATAAAAATGCAATTTTGATCAAAAATATAAAATAATAAATGATAAAATAAAATAATAAATAATAAAACCAAAAATAAAATAATATATAATAAAAACAAAAATAAATAAAATAATAAATAAGCAAATAAAATATTGAATAATTAAATAAAATGTAAATAAAAAAAAATAAAATAATAAAATCAAAAATAAATAATAAAATAAAATAAAGTAATAATTGATAAATTTTTATAAAAAAATAAATAATATATTAAAAATTAATAAATATAATATAATATATATAATAAAAAACAAAGTAAATAAGTTAATAAAATAATAACAATATAATAAAAAATTAATAATTAAAAAAATCAAAATGAAATAATAAATAATATAAATAATAAATAAATAATTAAAGTTAAAAATATTCTTTTAGAGCAGAAAAAATTATTAAAAATTTTCGATAAGAAAAAATAAATTTTCAACTGAAAAAGTAAAGCAATTGCCAGCATAGAATCGAATCAGAATCAGCATGTGCTGTACTGCGAGTTGTCTTTTAGCCAAGTTCACACAAACACAAATACATGTACGTATACGCATACGCATACACACATACTTTACCAAAATACACACATATACACACAAGCAAATAATGGACTCTATGAAATTTGTAGTATCTATAAGCAATATAGTCAACTGTATAGAAATTGAAACTGAAAGCTAATGGTTAAAAAATGTGCTAATTAAACGATAAACAATAATCGATAGCTTCAAAATATATAAGAAATTTGAAATTTCCTACAAAACTGATATTATTTCTGTCTAAGTTAAACTCTATGATTGGGTTAAGTATAGAGCAATTGATGTTGCTGATAATATATCGGAATCAAACATTTTCGATAATATTTATACTATAAGGCAAATAACATAAATAGACTATATAGTATATATAACATAGAGAACCAATCAAATTGTAGTATAATTAAACAACCACTAAATCAGCTTAATTACTTTAAATGATGAAAGAAAAGTTGTCTTTAAATTAGATTTCTGGGTCAAATTAATAGGCTAATTATACGTGTATAAATATACACTGAAAGAAATAAAACATAAACTATAAATAGAAA
>JBAMBS010001904.1:0-2500 GCA_037044455.1 Zygothrica quintamaculata
ATTTTGTCTATATATAGAGATCTGATAACTGTACTAATAGTTATAGCTGTTAAATTTTTGATATTGTTTTCTATATAAAGAAACAACATCATTTTCGATAAGCGCCATACTTAAACCCAAAGCAGATTCCCATTTCCACCTATACATATATACAAATATATATATATTATTATTATTATTATTATTATTATATATAGTGTCAAAAAATAATCAATATGTATATATATATTTCAGAGTAGATCTATTTATTGATTGTATAGACTAATAACCTATTTTCGTTTATAATTTTGAGTATTAAATTTAATGATATGAAAGTAAACGAAATACTTAAAACTAACGGTATTTATAGAGCAGCACAAAATAAACGAAACTTATCGTTAAATTTGCTCTGATTTATCAGTAAAATATTTAGGATTAAAGTACAGTCAAACTCAAATAAAAGAGCTCAACAAAAAACTAATTGATAGCGAATATAGCAAAGAAATATAACAAAGAATATATATTTAATTTTAGAAAGGATATCTTAAAGTATCGTAAAGGATCTATATACATTTTTAAGGATCAATAAAATTTCCAGTACATAAAAATAATTATGAAAGGACTTCAGAGTTATATGATATATTTACGATATGTAATAGTTTTACTTTAATCGAAGATTTCTTTCAACTCAACTCAAAGGATATCACAGGGAGTCACCTATAAAATGCAGCCTAAAAGGATTAAAAGATAACTAAACTTAGTATAGGCTATAGCCTTAAATGTAAACAAGTTGCCTTTGGGTATTCTTTATATAGATTACAAATTGAATTAAGACCAAAACGAATTTTATATAGACCATAAATTCGATTAATATGATCTCTTACATAGACCATACTTCCGATTAAGCAGATAAAAGGATGTCTATTGGAGAGCAAAGGATAGTAATATATTAAAGCTACTCTGATAAGTTTTTCTCCATCACAAGGGAAAATAAAGCATCACGTGGTGGTTTAAGGAAAGGAAAAACTCTAGAAGAAAACTATTCATTTTCATTCAAAAGAAAATTTAAGTGCTGCATTTCGATACACTCTGATGACAATATAACAAAAAGAAAATTCTTATTATCATCTTAAGTATATATAATGATCATAAAAAACATGTAGAAAATATATTTTTTATGATTATTATATATACTTAAGATGATAATAAGAATTTTCTTTTTGTTATATTGTCATCAGAGTGTGTCAAATTTTCTTTTGAATGAAAATGAATAGTTTTCTTCTAGAGTTTTTCCTTTCCTTAAACCACCACGTGATGCTTTATTTTCCCTTGTGATGGAGAAAAACTTATCAGAGTAGCTTTAATATATTACTATCCTTTGCTCTCCAATAGACATCCTTTTATCTGCTTAATCGGAAGTATGGTCTATGTAAGAGATCATATTAATCGAATTTATGGTCTATATAAAATTCGTTTTGGTCTTAATTCAATTTGTAATCTATATAAAGAATACCCAAAGGCAACTTGTTTACATTTAAGGCTATAGCCTATACTAAGTTTAGTTATCTTTTAATCCTTTTAGGCTGCATTTTATAGGTGACTCCCTGTGATATCCTTTGAGTTGAGTTGAAAGAAATCTTCGATTAAAGTAAAACTATTACATATCGTAAATATATCATATAACTCTGAAGTCCTTTCATAATTATTTTTATGTACTGGAAATTTTATTGATCCTTAAAAATGTATATAGATCCTTTACGATACTTTAAGATATCCTTTCTAAAATTAAATATATATTCTTTGTTATATTTCTTTGCTATATTCGCTATCAATTAGTTTTTTGTTGAGCTCTTTTATTTGAGTTTGACTGTACTTTAATCCTAAATATTTTACTGATAAATCAGAGCAAATTTAACGATAAGTTTCGTTTATTTTGTGCTGCTCTATAAATACCGTTAGTTTTAAGTATTTCGTTTACTTTCATATCATTAAATTTAATACTCAAAATTATAAACGAAAATAGGTTATTAGTCTATACAATCAATAAATAGATCTACTCTGAAATATATATATACATATTGATTATTTTTTGACACTATATATAATAATAATAATAATAATAATAATATATATATATTTGTATATATGTATAGGTGGAAATGGGAATCTGCTTTGGGTTTAAGTATGGCGCTTATCGAAAATGATGTTGTTTCTTTATATAGAAAACAATATCAAAAATTTAACAGCTATAACTATTAGTACAGTTATCAGATCTCTATATATAGACAAAATATTCATTGCAATGACTTAATTATACATATATATGTATATTTACTATATATTAGTCTAATCTTTAACAAGATTTTTCCTATAGTTAAACCTAAAGTGCTAACCTGGAAATCTACATGCATTTCTCATAGATGTAATGCTTAGACTATCTATAGGCATTATCTCTTACCTTTTATCTACAAGTTATATTTGCAGCATATATTTATTATAGCCCCTATATCCTAGATCTATG
>JBAMBS010001904.1:7500-79335 GCA_037044455.1 Zygothrica quintamaculata
GTTGACGTTGTGCTTGTGCTTGTGTGCCACTGTCTGTGTGTCCGTGCGTGAGTGCGCGTATGTGTGAGTGCCTATGCGCGAGTGTGTGTGTGTGAGTGTAAATATATACTACACCCCTTTCCCGCTCATACGCTCAACACGCTCTACGATCAAGCCAAAGCTCAAATAAAATCCCAAAAAAAAACACAAAAAAAAAAACACAAAAAACAACAACAAAAAATCAACTAAAAAAACTGCGCGCAATATTGCTATCTCTATCGCACGCCGGGCACTAAATTCCAGTCAAGGCCTAAGCCGCACCAATCGCCGCCCCCTATACAACCCCCCGCCCGAACGCCCGCCCGACCGCCCACAAGCCAACGCTAAACAAAAACAAAAACTAACTGTTATTAAGTTTGTAAGCTAAATTGTGAACAAATGCAAATGCCATACTAGTGCTTTATAACTGTACAATAAATACCAAATATAAATATATACACATACACACACATACACACACACACATATATATATATATATATATATGAAAACATTCAAACATTCACTTAAATTTATATATAAATAAAAGCAAAGGAGACAAAGCTAGAGAAAGTAAGCAAAAAGGAGACAAAGAGAGAGAGAGAGAGAGAGAGAGAGAGAACTCTCAATAAAAGATAATAAATAAAAAGATCAAAGATTTATAAAAAAAAACAAAAGAAACCAAAAAATTAATAGAAAAGCAATTGATTTTATTTTTAGTGCTACACCAAAAATAAAACGAATTAAGTAAATTAAAAAGCCTATAAGAATTATTTAAAGCAACGTTAAACGTTCTACAACAAGCAACAAATACAACAAACAACAACAGCAACAACAGCAACATTTGCAACAAAAGCCATGAGATATACAAAGTGTCAAAGCTAACAGCAAAGGCATTTGAAGGAACGCAACACGACGGAAGACAAAACTCTATAAAAATAGCGCAATTAGCCAATGAAACAACAACATTTACAGCAACAGCAACAGCAACAGCAACAGCAACAATAGCAACAACAGTTTAACAAAAAAACAACAAATATATAAATAAAAAAAAAATAAAAGAAAAACCTTTGCAACCAAGCAGAAAAATAGAACAGAAAAAAGCAAGAAAACTAAAAAGAAACTTTACAAAAAAAACAAAAACCAAAAAAACAACTCAAATACATAGATAAAGAACAATTTTGGTTTTTTTTTTTGGTTGTGTTTGTTTTTGTATTTTAAAAATTAGCAAATAAAATAAACTAAATATATATACATATATATATTTATGGAAAAAAAAAAACGTTAATAGAAAAACAAAAAAACAATAAATAAAAAATAAAAAATAAAATATAAATAAATCAAGAACAAAATATTGTTGAATGAATTCGCGGTGCCTTTATTTATAGCGAGCAGCATAAATAATTAACATATATATACCTAACTACATATATATATATATATATATATATATATAAAGAAATAATGCTATATAGTTTATTATTATAATAATAATAAAATATAGTTTATAAACAACATATTTAGCCAAGCAATAAGAGGGAAACGTTAAAGTGCAATATTTAAAGTTTACATTGAATTTAGCATTAAAAACAAAATAAAAGAAAAACATTTCGTTTGTTTTTTTTTTTTTGAATAAATTGTGATTTCAAGAACTTAAACTTAATAAATAAAATAAAATTAAATAAAATAAAGAAAATATATAAATATATATAGAAAAAAACTACGCTACAAATCTTTAGGCCCTGAAAAGCAATTAAATCAAAACAAATCGAATTAAACAAATTCACTAAAAAAAAGGAAAATATAAATTAAAAAGCTAAGCAAAGTTTATTTTTTTTAAGTTGTTGTTTAATATTAAAAAAAAAAAAACAAAAAAACAAAAAATTAAATAAAAATAAAAACAAATTGTTGTGAGTAAACGAAAGCAGAAACAAAACCTAAAAAAAAAATTGTTGAACTAATTATAAAAATAAATCAAATAAATATATATACATACATATATATATATATATATATAGAAATCGTTAATCGTTAGTTATAAACACGTTATATATATATAAATATATATTTATATATATACCCAACTATTGTCGGTTGGGTTAATTTTTTTTAAATTTCGTGTATAATCACAAAAGTGAAAAAATTTTTATGAAAAAATGAGCGACAGGGAGCGATCGTCCCCAACACTGATCGAAACTGGTTTAAAAAACTTAATCGGTGGCCGTGATGGTAATTATCCACTGATCAGCGGCATAAATGGTAAGTTATATATATATATATATATATATATATATATATTACAAATATATATATATATATATATTAGTATAAACTTTAGACTGATTTATATATATAAAATATTTGACAAAAGTTTTAACTCTATAGTAAACTGCACAGTGTCAAGTGAAACATAATTTTATGCTCGAATAGCAGTTACTCTGCATTAATTGAAATTTTTCTATAAATTTTCCAATTCTGTATAACAGTTTTGCAATTGATTTATAGCAGTTTCATATGCATAAAGTGTATTAAAATTTATTTAAAATTTATTTTAATTAAAACCGTCTTGGCGCCTTAAGAATTATATGCAGGGCGCAACTCAAACGGGGAAGCTAGATTCGATTTTTATGCAAGTTTCAATATGCTATAATTATGCTATAATTATTATAGTAAATATTGACATTTTCTAGCTACAATCTGCAAGGTTTTTCTTCATTTATTATGCCCTTAGATAGATAACATATATATTCAAATCCCAAAATATCATTATTCTTCATGAAATTTTCTGCCATTTTCTTTTCTCTGTTTTTGCTGCCGCGTCAGTTACCTTTAATCATTAACCTATTTTGTATAGGGTAACATTTTGGGGTTCTTGCTACTGAAAATGTTCTCAAGTAAATCCATATTAATGGGCTTAAAATGTAAAATGTTTACTCGTAAAAAAGAAAATTGCCAAAAGCCTAAGGAAAATTCTTGCTTCCTCATGACATTTTTATTTTTTTTTTTTTTGATATTTTTATATTTTTGTTACCATAAATCAAATGGGGGAGAAACCTCTTGAGAATGACACAAGGAATTTCTTACAGGGGTTGAGAAATTTGTTTTTTTTTTTATTTTTTTTTTGTATTTGTTTTTGTTGTTGTTTGCCTTTTGGGTTAGCTTGTTTGCCTTTGGCCAAAATAATTTCCTATATCGATCGACATTATTTGCTACAATAGAGAACGCAATTTAAGTAACTTTTCTATACATTGGGATACAAAGAAATCTAATAAAATTGTTGATAACAATAAACTATATATATATATATATATATATATATAGATATATAGAGTTAAGTATATATATATTAAATCGTTGCATTTATGACAAGTGTTTGTTACTGTTTTATGGCGATTATTATATATAAAATATTGTGCCGCGTTGTATGAATTGAAGTGTTTGTCTTACAATGTAGAAGCTAGTGGTAATAAGGGTAGGGTGTTAGATAACTGGCTTTAAATAACAGTTATTTGTCATAGACAACGTAAACAGTTATTCACTTAAAGTAGTATATAACAATGCTTATAGTATTCTATTCTAAACAGACTCTTATCCAGCTGCAAGCAAAAAATTTTGTAGTAGTTTCGACTTAGCTTCTGATTAGTCATATATACATATATATATATATCTTAAACCTTTTTCCATTAATTCTTCTTTCCCTGCAATGCTTTGCTTTAATGCTGAATTGAATATTCTTATCATTATCTATCTACAGTTTTGCCTTCCCCTTTGCTTTCCTCCCTTAATATTGCAAAATTTCTTGCCCTTACGACAAAACAATTTTGGATTTCCTTCTACTATTTCATCTTTTGCTGCTGTTTCTACTTCTAACTGAAGTTTCGTTGCCTCCCTTAACTGCCACAAAGTTTATTATCATTTCTCATTCTTCTTCTTCTTCTTCTTCTTCTCTTTTTTTGCCCAATTTTTGCACTTGCTTTGCCTTTCTGCAGCTGATTCACATATTGAGCATAATTGCAATTGTTAGTGACATTTTTTTCTACATTTTGTACAGCTGCTGCCTAATATGCTAACGTGGCCATAATGCTATATGCCCTGCAGCCAAAGCTATAACATCATAGCACCACAGTACCACAGCACCACAGCACCACTGGCCATTGGATTGGTTGTAGGCGTGTGTTGGGGGGGGGGGTATTGGGGTGTGCGGTAAACGTAACCAGAAATCAATAGCATAAAAAATATGCAGAAGGCAAACGAGAAAATGCCATTAAAAAGTGTCATAATCGGTCAGCATAAGTGTGTGTACATTTTTCTTTCGCTCTCTGTATGTATGTGTATGTGTGTGTGTGTGTATGCATGTATATACTATATACTATATACTATATATATATAAGTTCTTCTCTGAACAAGTATAAGAAATCGCCTACGTCTCACATTGATTGTGCATTTTTAGTTTGCTTTTTGGCTGCGTTGCCCCTGCGACAAAGTCGACTGCGACGGCGACGGCGACGGCAACGGCGACGATGTCTTTTGGTTCGTTTCATAAATCAATAAGCGGAAACCAAGCAATCGAATTGCCCATGCCACTCATACCCCCCATACCAGCACAGAATTTACCTTCACTATACCCATTCTTTCTACCTCTTTCCCTACGTCTCACTCACTCTCTCTCTCTCTCTCTCTCTCTCTCTGTCTATCTCTGTCTGTCTCTTTCTTAGAGTTAACTGCAGCAGTCACAATATCAAGTTAAATTTATTATAGCATAATTCTACTCGACTCGAAGAGCGCTTATCGTGTACGTTGCGCATACGCCGCGTGTGTTAACAAGCATTTGATTACCGCATTAAAAAATACTTGTATAAAAAAAAATAAATAAATAATAAACACACACGCTAGTTAAATACAACCGACAACAACAACCGACTACAGCAACAACGAATAAAATCTACTAAATGCCTGATAAGCGTCTACAGATACGCTTAATAAGCGTTGAATGGTCACTGGGAAGTGCTTAAAGGTGTTGGGTGGGGGGAGGTGGGGGTTGCTGAAGGGGGTGTTATTTCAGAGGTAGCATGCCTGGCCAAGGGCTATTCAATGATTATGATAGTTGTTAAATCTTACATGAATACAGACACACACACACACACAAAGAGGTGGAGAGAGATAAGATTAGTAAAGGCTAGAGGGAAGTTAGATTATGATAGACTCCACTATTTACAATGCTTTAGAGTGGGTTAAAGTGGAATACGTTGAAGTACATTAGGATAGTCTGGAACAGATACGAATATGATTCTATATTTATACATATGTATATATATATATAGAATAGTATAGTATATATATAATCTGAGTATACATAAGGGCAAAGTGTACACTAGAGTAAAGTGGAGCAAAGTGCAGACCAAAGGCAAAACTCCAAAAAAAAGGGGCACAAATTTGTATTTATGACAAATACAAAGTTTTCCCCCTCAAATGTAAGCCAAGATAAGTAATAGTTTTATATATACATATATATATATTTATGATCCGATAAAACGCTATTGGATATGCTGGCATAAAGTACAGCCAGCAGCAATCTATAGCTTAAGATAGATTTTCTTTATCGCATGATAAAAAAAGGTGTTTCAACAGAGAAAGAGACAGAGAGCGGAAATTACTTATGGCAAAAACTTTTATATATGAAATGTATGTATGTATATATGATATATATATATATTTATATATATATGATCCACTATATTTTATATTCTCTTTAAATTTCCAAATTTTGTTCAGTTTTTAAATTGCTTTCTAGTCCAGCGCTTCCTAGTTATATATATATCTATTTTAATTTAGACAAAGCGACTAACTATAAGTTGCTCACAATAATTTGCTTAACTTTTAGCTTAATGATTGTATTATTCAGTTAGTTAATGTCGTTATTATAGTTAATGGCTTGCACTATACTAAAACAGCTGATTTGCCATATAAAAGTTAAAGGCAGCATATATTATTCTATAGAATAGTATATAAAGTCAATTATAAACGAATTTAAGTAGCTTAATTATAGTGTATATAAAGTGTATATATGAAACTTGTAATATACTATATACTCCATAGAGAGAGAGAGAGAGAGAGACAGAGACAGCACAGCCAGGCGCACAGAGAGAGAGAGAGAAATATATGAGAACTTTGAGCTGAATTTTTCTTATGAAATCATCGCAATTAGCGCTAAAAACAGCAAATTTTTTATGGTAGAAGTAAATCTATGTTAATTATATTAATTTTCTATAAATTATCAAATAATTTCAAGTAAAATTTGCTTAATTTAAATGCCTAAAATTTGCATTATATATATACATTATTTACTATAGTAAAAGTTAAATCTTCCCTCTGTTGCAAATGCGAGTTTTTTGGCTTTTGATTTGTGTTTTTATTTGCCAATTTTGGCAATTTTTGTTTTTGTTTGATTTTTTTTTTGCTACAAAGTGCATAAAAAATTAAAGAGTTTTTTTCTGTTGTATTATACTTTGTTTTGTATTTTTTTTTTGTACTTTTGTCGTTGTATCTTTGTTTCAGTTTGAGGGGAAGGGCCTTTGGCTGTAGCATTCGCGTGTCACATTTGGTTGCCAATAAGTTGCATGATGTTTATATGGAAACAGATGTGCATGTTAACATTGCATAAAGCACAAGCAACAATCAACAACAACAACAAGAACAATTGGCACACATAAATTGGCAGCCAAGTAGCAAAAAAAAAATGGGAGAAAAAAAAGGAGAATTTGTTTGCCATCATAAACAAAACGGCAAATCGATTTGGTTTCCTTTTTGCCACTTTAAATGCCAATTAACAGTTGATTTTTTTGTTTGCTATTGATTGCACATTAACTGCTAATCATACACACACACACACACATATAAATAGATTGTATATTGCTATGACATAATCATAATCGTAAAAAAAAATAAAAATAAAATATTTTTAAATTGAGTGCACATGCCGCACGCTTTGGCACTTCAAAGAATAAAAAACTGCGTATAAAATGGCATATTGATAAGTTCTATGAATGCAATTCTAATACTACTAACACCTGATAAGGTTTACGAATGCCAAAGGGTTGCCGGACTATTCAATTTTCATTTGGCTAATCAAGAAAGCAGCATTTGATTTCTTTATAATTTTCTTGCAATTTTCAAAGTAAAATGTTAAAGTTGCTTCTTGTATTTTTTGTTTTAGGTATTTTAACTATTTACCTGGCTTAAATAATAAACGTTTTTTTCATAGTTTGGCCAAAGCTTATTGGTAATTGAATGAAAAGTTTTTTAGTTATCTTTATGCAGCCTCTTTGGCAATTAAAAACTTTTAATTGAAAATGTTCAATGCAAACATATAAACAGACACGCAACACTCACACAGAGACTGAGAGAGAGAGAAAGACAGTGAGAGAAAGAGTGCGAAAGTATAAGTGAAGCAGCAAACACACACACACACACACAGACATACGCACAGTAAAGACATTTTAATACATAAAAAATGTGTGCATAAATTTCTACAGAAAATTGCATTAAATTATTTATTAATTTTCATCTTTTATTTTAAAATACCTTTTGAATTTAATTTAAAGTGTACATATTAATACGTGCAGCATTGTGGGCATTTGCTATTAAATTTATGACTATTCATTAATTTTCACAAAACATTTTCCATAAATTTTTCAACAAAATACAAACACACACAACATTTATTAGCGACAATGTGACAGCAATTATTATGCATCAATTATGTTATATGAAGCAGCTAATTGAAAGGAATTTAACTTAATGCTATATAAATAATGGAATCGCTATAGAATATTCATATTAAATTTATCGATAAACAATGAACGATACATGATATACACACTGATTGTTATTTAGATGGAAAGCGCTAACAATTAATGCAAAAAGCAAATGGTAAAAGGCAGCTAAAATATGTAAAGGAATTTTCTTACAGTACAGTTAATATATATACACACACACAAATATATACATATATACCAACACACACACACACACACATACACATAGACATATACGCATTCCCCCATTTGTTTGCTCCCTTTTCATTTGGCAATTTACTTGCTTTCTTTATCATTTTCCATGTGTCCATCAGCGCCTTCTGTTGTATCCTTCAACTTTGATAAGGGCATAAATATCCTTTTGTGTCAATGAAATATTTTGATTGATTTTTTTTTGTGCACATCCTTTGGCATAGCTAAAACAATTCCTTATATTAACTATAGATTAGAGCCTACTCTCTATTGTCTATTTTAACCGTCTTCTGCTTATCCCAATTTTAAATGGGTTCAAGGATAGCCTTTAGTTATCTTTCATTTTGCTTTTGACCACTTTGTACAGCTCGTAAGGGAAGTTGTCTAAGTGAGTGACACGTTAAGACAAGTTTGCCTTAACATTGGAAACAGACAAAGCAGGAGAAAGTGAGGGATGCAGTGCGAAAGGTTTGAGCAAAAAGATGTTTTCAGTTTTCAGCCTAGAAAATGTCTTTGGCCATGACAAAGTGAATAAATGAAGTTTTAATGAAAGTTCCACAATATTAAACTGCTTTGTCAGAGATTCAACTGAAAGGATAAATATGTATATATATATATATAAATAGGCAAATTTAAATTGTATCACAAATCCTTTTTGAGGGAATTTAAATTTTTTATTCAGCGACACAAAAAACTATGCAAATTTTTTGAAAATTTTGAAAAATTTAATTTTAATTTAATCTATAAAAAAATTATTTTAAAAATTTTAATATATTTTGGCAACAATTTTACTTCATAAAAAATAAAAATTCAGTTTAAAGATATAAAAAAAAACACTGTTAAAATAATATAAAAAAAATGTTCAATTAATATGTATAAAAAAATGTTCTTTTAAATATAAAGCAAAAATTTATCATTATTTATAAAGATTTATTTATATATTTCATTATTTCTATTTTTACGCCATTTTTATATATATTTAAAAAAAAAAAGTTAATACAAGCATTTAATTAAAATATTTAATAATTTAATTTGAAATGAAATTCAGGCGTTGCACGCGGCGTATGCTTAATATATGCAGCAGAGCTAATTGAAAATTGCAAAAAAAAAAAAAAAATAGAAATAAAAGAAAAAAGAAAAAAAGGCAAAAAATAAGAAAAAATAAGCGAAAAACGAAAAGCAAAAAGAAAACAACAAAACAACGGAAAATATTGTGACAAAGTGTGAAAAATATTTTCATAAAACTTAATGTTGCATGCTGTAGTTATTGCTTGAGGTGTGTGTGCCTGTGTGTGTGTTTGCGTGTGTATATTCTTTTGATAGAAAGAAAAATGAAAATTTTCATGGCAAGTACATTGTTGTTGTTGTTGTTGTTGTTGTTGAAATATGTTGTCAAACGAAGCAGCTGATGCTCATTTCTTCTGAAGAAAATGCGGTCAAACAATTTGTTTATGCGCGCTGCTATTTTAAACATACAACAAACAATGACAACAACAGGCAACAGCAATAACAACCAGCAGCTAGAATAACAATCACATTAGCAACTGGCAACTGGCAACTGGCAACTGGCAACTGGCAACTGGCAGCAACAACAACAAAAGCAACAACAAAAATCTTTGATTCTAAGTTGCCTGTAAAATTGTATGAAAAATTGTTTAATCAATGCCGCAACTCAAACTCTTTAAGAGCTCAAATTCAAAGCAAACATTCACACACGCATACTCACACACTTATACAAACACACAATAGAGCACTTCACATACCTACGAACGCACACATATATATATATATATGTATATATATATATATATATATATATATATATAGAGAGAGGAAAACACAGTGAGACAAGGATACGACAAGGACGAGCAGTAGAAATTGCCGTTTGGCAGTCGGCAACCTTTTTTCCTTTTTTTAGATTTTCTTCTTTTTTTTGTACATTTTCCTTGTTTCCTTTTTTCCTTTTTTTACCTGTGAAGAGCACATGAAACGAAAAACGCAAAGCACTAAACGCGGCGTAGGCACAACACAAAAGAGGAAGAGCGTAAAAAGTAGAAGCGGGGGGAAAAAAAATCAAATTAAGGTTAAATACCACAAAGCGAGTATCACACACACACACACACAAACACACACATATACACACACAATCTGAGATATATATAGAGTAGAAAAAACTCTATAGTTATGCCTTAAATCCATACTAAGCCAAAAGCATGCAGCAGACTTATAGACTAAACACTAATACACTCACACACACACACACAGACACACAAACAAACTCACTTATACATAGGCACATGTACAGACGCAGGGACATACACAGACACGTGCGCTGTCGGCGGCGCCTGTAAGCAGGCAACACATTTTGGCATTTCTGCTGTTGCCATTATTGCTGTGCGTTGTGTTTTGTTGTTGTTGCTGTAGCTTAAGCTGCCGTAGGCGTTGCCGCCGGAATTGTGTTGGCAAAATGATGGACAACAACAGCAACTACAACAGCAACAATAACAACTAACAGCAACAGCAACAGCAACAGCAGGAGCAGCGACAGCGGCAACGGCAACTTCCAGCAGGAAGTTGAAAACAGTCACGAAAGCCCTCGCGCCAGCAGAAAAAAAAGCACTAAAACTCCTTCAAATAAATAAGAGAGAGAGAGAGAGAGAAAACAAAATAAATAAGAATAAACAAAACAGCAGTAACAACAACAGCAGCAACAATAAACAAGCAACAAATCAACATTAATATAAAATAAAATCCATAAATGAAATAAAATGTTGACTTCATTTGTTTGCGCATGACGTCAAAAAAAAAGAAATGAAAGAAAATAAATAAATGAAAATGCTAAATGAAAATAAGCATAAGAAATAAAATACAAAAATAATAATAATAATAAAAAAAAAAACTAAAAAGAAAAGCAAAATAACAACAAAAAAGAAAAGAGGAAAAAATAAGGACAAACGCGTGAAAACTGCCTAAAAATAATAATAAAAAAAGCAAAAGAAGAAGTAAAAATAAAAACGGAAGCGAATCGAAATACAATGGGCCAAATACTTTTGTTGAACTTTTGCGTACTACCAAGTGGAAGCTGCCCCCCTCCCCCCTGCGCCAACCCTGCACCTTCCTCTGGCCCTTTTAGTCCCTGCCTTCAGCACAGCTGCTCCCTTTCAATACAAGCTAGCCAGGCCATAAGCTGTATTCACCCGCAAACAGCAGCTTACACACACACACACACACACAAACACACAAACACACAAACACACAAACACAAACACCTACATATACACACACATAAGCGCAAACAAACAAACACATACACACACACACACATACATACATAGAGTATGCCGCATTCGACACATTTAATGGCTCTGGCCCGGCACACAGACCCACATAAATGCTGGCACACTGTATATCCAGCAAGCTGCCACACACATGCCCCCGCAGCTGCTCTTCTCACTTGCCACCTATCATTGTGCCACCTAAAACGCCCACTGCCTTTTGGCCCCGAACATGTGTTGGTTGTAAACAGGAAGCATAGCACGAGGCGACTCGAAGAATGTTTTTTGCCAAGCGAATTCTTTGCCTTTTTCCCTTTCTCTCTCTTGCTGTTGTGTGCTCTCTTTTTATGTTTCTCTCTCTCATTTACTGTTGCTATCTCTATTCAACTTGCAGCATGTTGCAAATGTCAAAGTAGCAAAACCCGGAAATTCGAAGGACATGTTCGAAAAGGCAGTCAGCAAAACGAACGCCCACACACTGAGAATGCCGCAAACAGCAGCAGCAGCAGTAAAAGTCTACACTCGGCTTTGTAGAGCTGCGCAGTCTCCAAATTTAGCTATACACACACATACACTGACACACACTCTCTCTCTCTCTCTCTACACTTATTTGCGCTCATTTCAATGCTCTCCCTTTCTCTTTCTCTCTATTTTGCTCTCTGGCTCTCTGAGAGTCTCTTTGGCCTGCTAAGCTTTTGTTTTTGTTTTATTGATGCCGCTGTTGGCGTTGCTGCTGGCGCTGCTGCTGGCGCTGCTGCTTTCGGCATCGCTGTAATTGTTATTGTCTTATTGTATGCCGGTAATACACACTAACACACAAACACCCACGCACACTCTCTCTCACACACACACACACACACACACACAAATACACTTCAGTCTGTTATTGTATATGTAAGTCAACATTAAGCGTCTTAAGCCAAGTTAGCTTCCTATATGTCTTCCTATACGTGTGTGCCTGTGTGTGCATGTGTGTGTGTGTGTGTGTGTGTTGGAGAAGCTTTAACTTGACACTACTCCACCCATTACCACATTACCCCATTACCCTCATTCCAACCTGCCATACCTTATTACCCACCCACCAACCCCTCAGCCATTGTGTGCCTAAATTTGTATGATTTTCAGCGCGTGTTTAAATTATTAACTAACTTAGCCGTCCTTCTGTGTACACCCTATAATATATTTGAAGCAATTGGGTATATGAAATGAAAGCTTATTTTGGTTACTAATTAATATATATATACAATTGATATATGTATACTTATACATGCATATATATTGCTTACCTAAATCATTCCTTATAAGAAATTTAACAATTATTTGTAAGCAATTTTAAAGGTGTATGAGCTTGGTTTGATAAAGTCGGCCAAAAAGGTTAATTGGTTGGTAATTACATACGTATAATAGGTACAGTTCACTATACTGTTATCGATAGTCCATTACAGTTATCGATAGTTGCAGATAATTGGAGTTAAACGCCTGAGGTGCTGTGACAAGTTGCAGGAAATTTGTAGTTTTCTTTTGGCACTTTTTAACTGTGATAACTTTTGGAGCTAGCAAAAGTTACTTTTTAATATATGTAAAATATATGTTAAGTGGGGTATATAGATACTACATATACCCTATTTGCCTTATATAGTATATATAAAAAGCAACTTATGTTGTAAAAAAATAAAAAACTTAATTTTAAAGTGAAAAATTTCTGTTTAAGTTCTATTGGGTTACAGATTGTCTTTAACCCTCTGTAAACCCTTTATATTGGGTATCTATGCGTCAAGCATACCTCAATTAATGTAGTGCTCTTTCTTAGTTACTGTTTGAACTATTACTTGAAGTTTTGTTTAGCTTGCTGCGTCCCATCACGAGTTTCAGTTTAACAACCACAAAAATTGCATGTTCACAATTTGTTTAACATTTTTATTTAATGTTTTTACACATTATATATATATGTGTGTGTGTGTGTGTATGTATGTATATATATGTGTGTGAGCTGTGTCTATGCATAGGTATGTGCTTAAGTCTCACATTTGTTTGTTGTGCAAATTTTTTTTAGCAGGTTTTACGTTTTGCACTATTTTAAAAAAAAAAAACGACAAAAAAAGTAAACGAAAAGTTTTTCACACAAAATTTTTTGATGATGAAATTATCTTTTTGCTTTATAATAGTACATATACTATATAATATAGATTAACTTGATTTGCTTGATAAATATGGGTATATTATATACTATATATATATGTATGTATATATGAAGTGTAAACAGTGCGTATGCGTGTTCAAATATTACGCATACGTCACCGTTTCTACTTGTTATTTTCTCTCTACTTTTTGGACAAGTATTCAGATAAAAGCAGCACTTTAAGACAACAATAGATGCTTTTACTAGCTGTTTATACATCGGTGTGTGTGTGTGTGTGTGTGGGTGTAGCATATCCTTCATATTTTCATACATCAGAAGGTTAAGCATGAAGCATACGCAACGTTGTCAGCAAAATATTTGCATTGGCATTCAATAAGAATATGCTTGGCTTAATATTTTTGAAATATTTAAAAGCCACATTTTTTTTTTGTCAATAACAAATCAATAAATAAAAGAAGCAGTGAAAACAGTCAATTAATCGGCTTACAAATTTATTGGCAACACGTAAAATAGTTGCCAAATTTTCCACACACTTGCATTGAAAGAGAGAAGACTTAAAGCATAATTTGCAGATAAGGTTACACACGATAACGATAGAAATTATCGATAATATGAAACGATTTTGAGAAATTCTCAATTGCGAGTCTAAGTAGGGAAGCAGCTGATGTGTGCTGGAGCTGATATTTATCGATATATTATCGATAACTAACTTATTGATTGATGTCATATAGTTATTTATGCATTTCCTTATAGTTGCCATAAAACTGACATTAAGCATAACTAAGAGTAAATCGTAAAAACGACTTCAGTATTCTATTAGTCGACTTAATGTGTCAATTTAGTATAGGTTTATATAGTTAATCTAAATCTAGTGCTTATTGTCGCTATTGTAAACGTAATCAGGCGTCTATGCCTTAGGTCTAATGTTAAAACAACAAACTATATACTATATATATATATATATAGGGGCAATAATGAAATTTATAAACAATCTTGAAACCAATTTGAATGACGTCCATCTCAGCTAATGATAATTATAATGATAATAATAATAATAATGATAATGATAGTGATTATTATGATGTTCAGTAGATGAGCTGCTAAGATAAAGCTGAATCAATTTTAAGTTCTATTACAAATAAACAATATACATTTTTGATTTCTCTCATAGAAGATAGAGAGTGAGAGCGCGGGCGAAAGAGTGAAATAGTTGCAGCAATTGCAATTTAAATATGCAACCGTCCCCCCCTTTCCAGCCGCTTACCCTCGCGCACTGCCTTCCACTATATTTCGCTTGCTTTGTCAGCATTTTGTGCGTCTGTTTTCATGTCTTTCACCCACGCAGCTAATTTACCTTAAAAAAAAAAAACAAAAATAAAAAATTTCTTTTTTCAAAATTTTTATTTTTCGTTTTTCAACTTATTTTTGCTTATTTTTTAATTGCCAAATATTTTGTGCACAATAGAATTTTAAGTCTGTACATGATATATATATATATCTATATACATCTATATATATATATATATATATATAATTCTATGTGTATATATCTATATATATATATATATGTTTCTTTATAAATTTTTGAAAAAAAACTTTTAGCATTTTGTTTGGGTTTTTCGTTGCTTTTGCTGACGCAATTATCGATTGTTTTTAAATAGTTTTCTTCTATTTTATTTTACTTTTTGTTGTTGTTGTTGTTTTCTCTTTTGCTTTTTTTGCTCTTTGTGCATAGCATAAGACATATCAATTGTTGGCCTGATGTCTTTATGTTAATACCCTGTTACCAAAAAAAAAAAGAAAAAAGTATACACCAAAACCAAATTGGTTTAAATGCGTCTTATATTGTCTCATAAAGAGCTGTTAAACATTTCCTTTATTTTAACCTTGTGATTGCTAGGCATTTTCGTTAAGCTTTTAAGTGCCAAAAAAAAAACCACACTTCTCTTATATACGCACTGTTAAATACCCTAAGTATATAAGCTTCCCTTTCTTTTCTATATAAATTCCATTGGGAAGCTTGGTAGATTAATTGTATTTTTTACTAGCAAAAATTTGTTAGGAAAATGTTGGAAAAGTGTTTGGATACATGGGCAGCCATAGCAGTGCTTGGTGCTTAACTACCCTATGATAACCTAGAATACATTTTGGGTACTCTTGGAATATTTTTCAAATAAGTTTTTGAATACCTTTTGAACAACATTTGGATAACTTTTTGATGTCTCAGGATACCTTATGGATACTTTAGAGATACCCTTTGAATACCTTTTGAATTCTTTTAAAAACCCTTTGCATACCTTACAGATACTTTTGAAGACCTTTTGAAAACCCTTTGTTTACATTTTGGTTAATACTCAGCAACCAATAGCTGCCCTTTGTTACCCTCAGCTACTCTTAAATATCACCAAGAACTATTAGTTATTTTGGTCCCATAACTCAATTAGTCTCTGTTACCCTATAATATTTATAGTACCCAAAGGGTTGTATGTGCTATAATCTAGATATATTTATATATAAATATGAAAAAGGAAATGAAAAAATTAATTTTCGCTTTACTTTCCATTAAACAAAGAGCAAATTGAGCGACTCAAGCAGCTGCACACTTATTGCAGGGTATGCAAGAGTTCGACTGATTATTATATATATAAACTAATTTATACATATATAAATTTTATTTATTTGCAATTGATAAAAACAGCAGCAAATTTGCAAATTTTTGTTTGTGGCCTTAATTGCTGTTTAAGCCAAAAAAAAAAGGCAAAAAAAAAAGAAAGAAATTCAAATTGTGGCGTTAAGCGGCGGAAACCGTATAATGATCGGCTTTTTTGTGGCTTATTAAATGTTAGCACAGCTGATAGCATATGGTCAGTGTTGTATGCATATGTATGTGTGTGCGTGAGTGTGAAAAAGAAGGGGAGTGGCAGCAATAGAGATAGAGAAATATAAACTCATAAAAAAATGTATGCGCTTACCTTTATAATTTATAGTGCAATTCGTTTAACGCTTCTTGGAAACAAACTCATATCAACAAGTACTTAACCAGGCTACAAATACACATACATGAAGGAACATATGTATACACATATATACACATATAAAAAAAAATATATATATATATATATATAGCTAGAAATCATAAAACAGTATAATATTTCAAGGTAATTTTTTGTTTCTTTTTTTACTATTTGAGCATTTGCTGCCACACATTATACCTATATCAATAACTATATCTATATCTAAATATGGGTGCATTTATTTATTATATATTAGTTATATTTCAGTTAAGATATGTGTATATATTTTGCGATAAAATCATAATTTTTTTATGGGAAACTTTTTGCAAAAATTGCAAAAAAAATTTATTTATATTCTTTATTTCTATATTTGCTTAAAGTTTTAGCTTTGCGCTCCTCTCACTATTTTTATATGTATGTGTGTGTGTGTGTGTGAGTGTGTTATCAATTTGGGGGGTCTTATGGGTGTAGACAGCAGCATTTAAATATTTTTCTATTTGGTATATAGTTTGTTTAATTGAGAGCTGGCGATTTGTATATGAAACAAGACTGTAAACAAACGATTATGGTCTTTATTCTCTTTCACTATTTTATTTGGTTGAAGGGTTTTGGCAAAGAGGGGGAGGATTAAGGAGGGGGAATAGTGAAAGGGAAAACAAAAGAATTTGTTGTTTTAAATGAAATATGAACATGTTATATATATATATATATATGATTGCTTGTGGTTGTGTGCGTGTATGGGGGGGGGGGGGGGCAACAGGAAATTAAAGTATCGATGTACGTGTTGACGCAGATAATAAAAATTGTTATGCTTAAAACTGAAGGGCAGCCACTAAAGATATAATTAAGATTAGGTATATATATTATATATACTTGGATATACACAAATATATAGTTTTATGAATAGAGTATATATATATATATAAGTAGTATTAATAGCAATTAATTATTACATTGTTAGCTGAATGAATTGGTTGATTGGATATTGTACTCTATAAATTTATATATATATAAATATGTTTATGTGTATATATAGATATAAAATGCTAATAGAAATTATCTAAAAAAGCCCTGAAATGTGTTAATCCAGAGATATGAAGATAAATATGTGAAGTGAGATATGGAAAAGTGAATGAAATTAATTTATATTTATATTGGAAAGAGAGAGCAAGAACTAAAATGTATTGTTTTAGAGTTAAATAAAAATATTAATAAAAATTAATTATTATTAATAAATTTTATTATTGAATAAGGAGATAAATAATAATATAATAAATATAGACATAATATGTAGATAAATTTATAGATAAATACTAACATCTTGTCACTAACACAAGATCCATTTTTAAATAACTAAAAAAATTTATAAAAGAAAAAAAAAACTAGAAATAAATGCTGATTAAAATACAAATAAAATTATTGCAAATTGTTTATGAAATGATGAATAAGTGTAGATAAAGTCAAAGATAAAAATATAGGCAAATTATATGTATACCATGAAAAGAATAAGAGAAGGGAAAAAATTTTAATAGAAAATAGTTTGAGGCAATGGAAAAATGATAAGAAATTCAAATAAAATTTAATAGATAAATATATAAATGGTTATTTAGTTATATATATAGATATTAATAGTATATAGATATATATGATAATTAGATATATATAGTATAAAGATATATAAATAAACTTTAAGCAGAAGGCACTGAAAACTTTGATTTCAAGGCAAAAGGCATGGATAAAGAGCGGGAAAAACCATTTTAAAGGAGGAAAGTAATATTAAGATAAATAGATAATTTTATAAAGGAGTATAAAGATAATTAGCTTAATTACTTAATTAAATAAACGCAACTATAGAAAAGTGTAGAGAAAGTGCTGAAACAACTTAAAAAGTTTAAGAAATTGCAGAAAGCAAAATAGGAAAAGATTTTCTAGGTCAAAGCTAAAATTGTTTGAAAAATAAAGGAAAAAAGTAACTGTAATACAATATAATAATGTATATAAAAGTAATATCAGTAAGCCATATAACAGTATGCCATATAATACTATGTATTATAACAGTAAGGAAAATAGTAGTAAAATTTACAATAAAAATTCAAAGCAATTTTTCTTTGTTATAAAAATTTCAGCTAATATAAGTCTAAGTTAAATCATAAAAATCAGATGAAAATTTAGTACTTGGAAAAACAAATTTTCAATTTTCATATTTCATATTGAAAGCACAGTAAGCTCTGTGAATGTAACTTAATTTCATATAGATGTTTTACGCATTCGTAACTAGTTGCTATCGATTACTGTATAGTACTTAATAAACAATTATAAACAACCCTTAGCTAACTATTTGTGTATGTGTGTGTATGTGCGTGTGTGGGTGTGTGTGTGTGTGGGTGTAATTGTAGGTGTGTATTAGTATGCGTATACATTGTACAGTCACATATGATGTCAAGTGTCCAAGTATGTCTGTCAAACTGTCATTAAAGTTAGATCCAATGCCTGTTGGTAGTCAACCGTGAGGCCATATGAAAGAGTCAGATATATATGATATATATGTATGTATATATGTGTATATATAGTAATGATATATGGGTAAATTGTTAGGTAGTTATTATTAGATTGTTAGATTGTTAAATTGATAGATTGATAGCTATCCATTGCTATTGTATGCACAAAGTTTTTATTGGAAAAAAGTAGAAAAAAATAAAATGAAATATTTATTAGTTTTGTTGTTGGTCAATTCAAAATGTGGCTTATTGACTTTGTGACTTATTGGTAACAAGACTAGTAACAAGAACAACCTGTGCTATTGCTTTTGTCCTGTTTTGAAATAATTGACCAAGTTCTGTCCCCATTTCCCATTTGCCATGTGTCATGTGCAACGGCTCTCAATTTGTTTGCATAATTGATGCTTGTCATATGGCCATATCCTTTGAGGGGGATTGCGTCTATAAATCCTGTTGGCTGATTGATTTCTATTGGTAATATGCAAGTGTTAGTGCTTTATATAAATATATATATATATATCTAAATATATATATATATATCTAAATATATATATATATAGTTTTACATTTTTAAACTTGGTCAATATGGCAACATGAGGGCCTTTTTGCCTATGCGCCAACTGAGATCATTAAGTTAGTTGGCTTTTAGACTGATATTTTTCTTGTTTTTGTTTTTTGGTCTATTGGTTTGTTTTGTTTTTTGTTTTGTTCATTTTTTTTTGCAATTAGTTTTTGCTCTGGCTGCAAATTCGTTTGACATTTTGCCTCTGCCTCATTCTTAACGTTTTGTTCTTGTTGTTGTTGTTGATTTCTCGTGCTCGTTTTGTTAAATGACATTTCTATTTCTTCAAGTAACTCATACATAGACAAAGCGGATTTTTGCTCTATGCATGTGTGTGTATGTGTATATATATATATATATATATATATATATATATATATGCCCACAATCCACGCCTCACAGCACACACCACCAACACCGCCTGCAGCATAGCCGCAACTTCGCCATCGTCGTCGTTGCCGTCGTCGTCGTCCACATTGTCGTCTGCCACACTAATGTGGCGTACATTTTTTGGCTAACACTTTATCAAGATGGCAGACGCCTTGGCATATGGCCAAAAACTATAAAAGGCTACCAACAGCCATCAGCTGAGTGCAAATGTGTATGTGTGTGTGTAATATAGTGTGTGTGTGTGTTGATATATATGTGTGTGTGTGTCTGTGTGTTAGTGGTAGGGTTAGGTACACGCTCAGTACACCTTAAGTCCTGTTCTAGCCATCCTGCTGCCAATGTAAATGATCAAAAGTCAAATGGCCCAAAAGAGTAAGAAAAAGAGCTACTGAGAGGGAGAAGGAGAGCGAGAGAGTGTCTAAGGGGGAGGGGGAGAAGAAAAGAAAACTTGAAAAGTTGGCCCAATTGCGTTGGCCAAAAATCGTTTTTTTTTTTTTTTTTGGTTTGCTGGTAAGAGCTTGCTGCAGGTGCTGCGGTTGCATGCACAATTATGACTCAGTTGCAAATTTTTTTTTTTTTGGTTTTTTTTTGTACTTAGTGGGCGTGGCAGGGCGTGCATATTTCTAGTGCCAAAAACTTGTATCGAAACCATATGAAAATTGCTTTCTATTTTTCTGATAAGCAAAATTGCTAATGAATGAAGCAGTTCAAAGTTGAAAGTTGAAAAAGTTCTCCATGAAAAATGAATAAAAGAAAATTGCTATAAGAAAATTTCCACAATTTTGAGCCAAATTTGAAGGTTATGCAGCAATTGGCAAGTAGCATTTCTAAGGCTTTAACTGCTAAGTGAAGCTATTGCAACTCCCGCGGTCTCTCTCTCTCTCCGATTGATCACTAAACAAACATATCCTTTTTGGGTACAAGCTCTGCTACCCTCTCCCCCCCCCCCTTTTCTATCTTTTTCTGCCTCCCATTTAGCTGCTTACTTGTGGCTTTCTTAGCCAGCTTTTTTTTGCTCATTTGCCTTAGCCTTCAAGCACATTTAGACGTCATTCATTTCTCATCATATTTTTCTGAGTTTTTCTTTGTAGTTCTTATTCTTTTTGTTGTTATTCTTTTGGTTTTTGTTTTGTGTTTTTTTTTCATATTTCTTTATGGGTGCTGCTGCTGCTGCTTTGGTATGTGTTTCCACGTTATAGCCTGGTTAAAGCCATTAGTATTAGCCATGTTATGTTATGTGCCTTATACAAAATTAAATTTAGCCGCATTTTTTTTTGCTCTTTGCTTCGGTTTTATTTTGTTTATTTTTGTTATTGTGATTTTCTTTCTTTTTGTTGTTCTATTTGCAAATTTTTGTCTTCTTTTGGCTTTTAGTTTCTTTTGGTTTTTGGCGCGCGACTTTCCTTTTAGGTTGATTTTCTTTCCTAGTGTATTTCTGTTGGCTCATTGACATTTTGCCTCATCCTTAACCTCAACCTGAGGTCCCCCAACGCCATCCAAAAGCACACCCCTTAAACACCCCTATCAATCACTCACCCCTTTTGCAGCATTTGAAGCCTCTTTGATAGTCTTTCAATCTTCGGTCTTTTCGTCGAATTCACATTGAATTCAATCTCTCTCTCTTTCTTTCTCTTTGTCTCTCTTTCTCTGATTGGCATTCTCATCTTTGAGTCATGTGAAAATCTTTTGTTAGCTGCCTGTTGTGCAGGCGTTTGCGGCATGCCACAGCCAGCTACTTGGCCCTCCTCCCCCACCGCCTCTCCTTCCTTTTGCATAAATGAAAGCGAAGCGAAACCCTACCCAAACCCAAAGCCAGCTCGTTGCACAGTTTGATTGCTTTATGAGGCAACATTAAAGCGGTTTCTCTTTGCACGTTGCACGGGAGAGCCTCAAGGCCATTGATAAGATAGTCAAAGAGCAAAATGAATGGCTAGCGGAAGTGGCAAATGCCACCATTACCACAACACTGGCATTGCACTGCAACCACTAACAGGCAACAGCCAACGACAGCAACACCACCAATAGCACCACCAAAACCACCAACACCACAAGCAGTTAAAGTAGAACTTGAAGCAGAATCATATTGCTGCCATATAACAAATGGCATTTAATTTTTTAATGTGCCCCAAACACACACAGAGAATAACTAAGAGAAAGGGGCAGATAGAGAGAGGGATATAGAGTAAGAGTAAAAGAGATAGCATGTGCACCAAGTTTGAATTGAAGTTGCCACACAACAGCTGTGCTCCAACCTTTCCTACATCCCTCCCACCAGCTACGCACAGCGCCCCTTCCCCCACTGAACTGCCATTCGGTTAGCTCATTTGGTGTATCCTTGAAGTGAAATTGGCAACCATTAAGGATACGGTTTGTGTACGCGCTTTCTCTTCTTCTTCTACTTTTTGTTTTGTTCTTTTTCTTTTCTATTTTTTTTTCATTTTTGGTTAAAGCAGTTCTTAGAGAAGTCTTAATGTTAAGTTATTTATCGCGTGCTATACGCGTATGTCATTAATATCAAGCTGTGTTCAACTCATAACAGTTATACTTACACTTACAGTTACAGTTACACTTACACCTATACTCACACACTAGCAGTTACTGCTACAGTTTGCTGTTAATAAACAGACGATATGCAGCTGTTAAGATTGATAATAAAAATGTAAATTTCCTTACTTCATTTGCAGTTTTTTTTAGTGTAACTGCGCAAAGTTTTATTTATAGCTGAAATAACTAAAATTTATAGCAGTGCCAGTTGAGTGGATTATATGTTAATTAACATGTCAAATAAAGCTATTAATATAATGAGCATTAAATATCCTTTATACTACTTCTTTTACTTTCCCTTTTCACTCTCTCTTTTACAGCTTTTGCTAAGACAACCTACATACTGTTAACTTTAACAGTTTAGACTAATGTTAAATAACAGATTTACTTTAACATAGCAGCTAGTGCTGTTAACTGAAAATTATTTCCATTAAGTCTAAAATCTTTTTGCTTTGCAATTTCCTACTTTATTTCTCCTCTGTTAATGCGCTGTTATATACCATAACATGCTGTTAACTTTAACAGTTGTATGTTAAATTACATACTGCTATTTACATGTGGAACACACACAACTTAAAACCTTTGACATACCAAGAGCTCTGATGCTGCCCACCTTGGTGACAGTTTAAGCACTGACTGTTAAGTTGCAGCTTATATATATATAATATATATATATATATATATAATGTTAATGCTAGATCAAATCGTGTTAAGTTTAGAATGTTTTCTATATATTTTTTTTTTGTTGTTTTCTCTCTCTTTTTTAATCATTTTATTTCTAGTAATTAATTATGCTGTCAGTAATAAATATAAGGCCTTTCCTGTCACATTTAATCGTTGTGCCCCGTCAGAGCTATTTCAAGTGGTTTTTTCTGTTTGTATGTGTTGGTATTAGTATGTATGTATGTGTGTATTCCCTAATCCGCAACTAAGGCACACACAAAATTTATGTCAACATACCGCCTATAACTATGATATTAAAATTAAGAATAGAAAGAAATGAAAATTTGAAATATTAGAAAATTTATGAGCGAAAATTTCACACAAAATATACCAAAAAATAAACAAAAAAAAAAATACATAAGAGATGTATATTAAAAATATAAATATACAGATATTTAAGAGATATAGATAAAATGTTAGATAAACTTATATATATTTATCTATATATCTGTATATATATACATATATATATATATATGAATTGTGGAAAAATATTTGTGACATTAAATATGAAGATGAATTTACAGCAAAGGCCATGTAGTATTTATTTTTATTGTCTTGATTAGAGACATCAACATACTTATGTATATGAATGGATATAGTATACTTATATACATATATATATATTATACATATATATATATATATATATACATTTTATAGCGACATGGAGGAGATTATACAATACCAGGAGATTGCCTGGCATGGGGCCAATAAATGCGGCAAATGCAAATGAAAACGAAACAAAATTGTATATAAAATGCAACATATATATAAATATATATATACTGTATATATATAGTTATAGTATATAGTTAGTATATATATATATATATATATATATATATATACAGATAGACAGTGACAGTGTCAGGCAGTGAGGCATGATATTATAGAAAGTAGAAGTGCCAACAATAACAACAACACAAACAACAATTGTTCAAATGACAACAAATTTGCAGAAATTTGATTAAAAGGAAAAAGTAAATAAAAAAAAAATAAAACAAAATCAACATATTAGTTTGCTTTGCATAAATTAAAAACCATTTGTATACCCTTTAATTATTTATATATGTAGAGAGAGCGTATTGGTACAGCTCAAAGAGATTTATTTTATAAACAACTTGCAACAAACTGTGCAACTTTCTCACTTTTATTTTGTTTGTTTTTAATAAATTTAATTAAGTATAATTTTTATAAATATTTTGAATTTTTTTTTCTAGCTGAATTTATTATAGAATAATTAATTGAATTTTATACTGCTTTATTTATTATTTAAGTATTTATCGAATGCAGTCGACCAAAACCTAATTTTAGACATTTATCTGGCAAAAAAAAAAAGCTTTAAATATATTTTCTACATTCGTAAACTAACTAAACAGAAATATAATACAAAAGTAAATATAAAGAGTGTAAAACTATTGTGTATAAATATAAATATAAATAATGTATATTAAATATAAAAATAAATATCACTAATAGAAATTAATACGAATATAAATATAAATATTTGCTTTTAATATTATTTAGTAAATGCTTAGGGAGCAAAAGTAAAAGAAATGGAAAAAATTATGAATTATGTGTAAGAATCAAGCTAATGGCTACTGCATAGCTCAAAGGTTAATGGTGTCTAGGGGTTAATAGTGTCTTAGAGTATGGTGTCTCAGGGTTAATGGTGTCCATAAAAATAGTTGCAATAGTTTAGTCTTTGAGGGAAAGGGTAATTATTTTTACTCTATTTAAAACAAAATATATATTTTTTTAGTTTGTTTTCTTTTGATTTTTAATTTTAATTTAATTTTATAGAAAATATATTGAATAAAATTAATTGTGTCAATATTTTATTCATTCAAAATAATATTTATTATTACTAATAGTATTTTATATTTTTGAGGTATTTTTTTATTTATTTTTTAACTGCTTTTTTTGATTTTAATTTTAATATAAAAAAAATATTTTTAATAATTAAAATTAAAGCTAAAGCTCAACTATTATTTTTTTTAATATTATTTAAGTATAAAATATGTCAATTAATAAGAGTTAAGGGATTTTTTTAGGTATTTTTTTAGTCGTGTTTTATATTTCTTTTTTTCGAATTTTTATTAGAATTCCTAAATAAAAAGAAAAACTGTTTAAAATGTGGAAATATTTATATATATATATATATATATATATGATTTCTTTTAAATATAAATTTATTGCTCTTTCTCTTGCTCTGCTTTGGACTGTTGTTGTTCTTGTGGTTGTTGCCATCTACTCATTGATTGTGAATCATTTGTTTATGGCCATTTATTTTCGCTAAGGTAGACAACAATCTGTCCAATTGAACCCATTCCCAGTGCCTAACTGCCAGTTACAATGTTTTTCCTTTTTCTTCTGCTCTCTTTTTTTATTATTATTATAACTGAACTGTCGTAGAGTTTGAAGAGGGTGTAATAGATGTATCAGTATCTGTATCTGTGTGTGTTGGTTATTTATTGGGGTCATTTGAAGCTTGGCATGCTATTCACACCATTCCTTGTAATAGTTTGTACGGCTTACGAGCCTGTAAATAAAACTAACTATACAGATATACAAATATATATACATATATATAATGTTATATGTATGTTATATAGGTATGTTTGTATATAGTACTCGTAAGTGCCAGGTGCCATAGATAGCTTTAATATATAATACTTACTATAGTATTAAAAATAAAAACTATTGTAGCATTTGCCAATGATAAGCAAAAAGCAAAAATGTGAACTCTGTACCCAGTTGTAGCCGACTATGAGTAGCCCTTTACCCCAATGCACATATATACAAACGGATACACATACCCAATCATAATCTGCACTTTGAGTACTTTTCTGACAGCTTGACAGATCAAATCTAAATAGTTCGAAAATATATATATATATATATATATATATTAATATTTATATGTTTTAGAGTGCTGCCTATTACATACAGTTTTTACTACCCTTGAAGCCCTCTATTTTGTTTAAATTCATTGCGCAGACATTTTGATTGCTTTGAGTTCAAGTGGTTTACCTTAATGTTAAGCAATAAAAGTCATAAAAGAAATAAAAGTAATTTATTTAACATTCTGTTAAGCGATTTGTTATATAAAAAAAATACGTTTAAAGCAACATTTTTGCTGTTATCTTCAATAGTTTTTCTTTTCTTCTTTTAACTTTAAATTGTTCTTATTTAACAGTTTAATGTTAGGTAAATATTATCAGTTGTAAGTCTAACAATGTACAGTCATTATTTATATTGTGTAGCTCTCACTGTTAAGTTAACAGTGCACAATTTAAGCGCTTTACCTAGCAGTTTACTCAGACCAATAACTGTTAACTTAACAGTTTTAAGTTTACATTAAGATTACAAAGTATTTCATTTATTTTTATATGTCCGAGTATGTTAATTATAATGCTAGTAGAGTACATTTAAGTTAGAGCTCTGTTAGGTAGCAGTATGTTATGTTAGGCTATGTTAAGCTGCTGTTAGAGTAAAGTTATTTAAAGCTAGCTTAAACGCTGGTAACAATATGCTTATTACCCTTAACAAATGTTTAGTTAATGACTTTTAAGTTGCTGGGAAAATTGTTATTTATTATGGGAAATTTTAGTTATATATATGTATATAACTATATATATTTACGTGTGTAATGTTGTAATATATACAGTTAGTTTCTTATATATAGAAAATTAACATGACAAATCCAACTAAAAGTACAATTCAATGGAAATAATTTAACTTTTGCCCCAATGCCATAGCGCAAAGTCACACTTATATTGTTAGGTATATATAATTATATATACATAGATTTGTAGGAATTTGTATATATATGTGTATGTATGTATATCAAACTATAAGCAGTTGCTATACATATTTTGACACCTCGTAACTTAAATTTACTGGCTGTATTATAGTCGTACATTGAGTCTATAACGTTGCTTAGATCATTACTTACTTAATAGACACAACAACAACAACAACTATCAACATTATTGCAACTATAGTATACAGAGACATATAGAAAGCAACACAGAGAAAGAGAGAGAGAGAGAGAAAGGAAAATAGAGTTACCTAAAAGATGTGGGGAGGGAGGGCGGAAGCAGTGTAATCCCTCTACCTTTTTCTCTCTCTTTGTTTTTATTTCTTCTGCTCTTTCCATATATCTGGCTGTAGTTTCTTGATGTGATCTAATGCGCTACTTTGTCTGTGTTTACCTTATCTGCGAGATTAAAGTGTCACGAGCTGCTAACCTGCCTCTCGCCGTATTGCCATCTCCATTTGCATCTACTCCTCCTTCTGTCTCTTCTTTTCCTCCTTCTCCTACTGCTCTGCTTATGCCTTTAAGCCTATACTTTAACACATTTAGAACGTTAGTCAATTTGCGTTTATTAGATACAAACACACACACACACATACAAACACATTTGCATATAGAGAGACTTATATAGAGAGAGAGAGGGAGTGAGAGAGATAGAGAGAGAGAGAGAGAGAGTGTGAGGGATACATACAGCATACAGCTACAGCTGCGTTTGCAGCTTTAGAACACACAAGATGAGGGCGACTTTGGGCTCGCTATATGAGTGTGTTCGTGTGTGTGTAAGTTTGTGTGCTCTCAGGTCGCAGCTGGCAACAGCATTGACAAAGAAGAAGACTAAGTATAAGAAAAAGAAGCAGCAACAACAACAACAACAACAACGAGTAGCACTTCAAAGCCAAAAGCGTGCTCAACTATTTTCATAGTTTTCTGTTGCTGCTGCTGTTGCTGTTGCTGCTGTTGCTGCTGTTGCTGCTGCAAGCATTTCATCTACACATTTTGTATGCTTTCTCAACAACACTACGTCAACAGCACACCCCTTACTACCCTTCTTCCCTGTATACCCCACACAATTTGCTACACATGCTACACTTTTTATTCAATTAACACACTGGCAGTCAGGCAGGCGGGCCTGGCCAGGCCAGGCAAAAGCCAAGTGCCTGCTGGCAGACGCTACCAAGGCGAATGAGACATGCATTAATTTATGCCAACAACAACAACAACAACAACAACAACAACAGCACCAACACGCATCAACAACAACAACCAATTGAGGCATCTGCCAAAATTGACTTAATTTGTTTTACATACAATAAAAATGAAAAACACAAATAAAACTTTTAAACCAAAATTATTCCCTAGGGAAACACTCAAATAACATTTTAAATGTTAATGTTAAAAGCCACAAAGAGATTTCTATAAAACAGCCATAAAGATCACCTTGTAACCCATTATCAAATCCCATAGCCTACACCCACACATCCCCCCACCTCCCTCTCATTCAATCCTTTACACATTACATACAAACCTTACTCAATGTGGAATCTATAAAAAAGTAGCAGCAAAAGTGCATATTGTAGTCGTAAACCGACGAATTGCAGCAAGAAGCAGCAGCAACAAAAAGCAAATAGACAACAAAAAATTAAGTAGTATTAATTGAGACTTTAAGATACCCTATAAAACTGTCTTTTTGACACAAAGTGATAGCAGTTTTACCAAGAACAAATGAAGGAATTTTTTTTGTAAATTTCTTAGCTTTAATTTTTGCTTTACTTTTTACCTTTCTGCATTATATTTTAATTGTATTTTTATTAACATTGAAAGCTGTGTTTATTTTAAGTATAAATACGAAAATAATATTAAGCTATATACTATATATAATGATTATCTAATAGCAACTATATAATTGTCTATATCTTTTGAGACCTAAGCAAACTTTATGCATTTTGCTTTCTTCCACATTTAACATAAAAAAACTAATTGTCAAAAACAAAATGATACACATAGCGACCCTTTATGGTATTTAACAGGGTATTGACAAAGTGAATAAAATTGCTAGCAAGGCAACAAGAAAATTCTGAACACTTTTTCTTTAGCTTTTCTTTTTGCATTTGATGAAAAGCGACCAGCGGCAGTCGTCGATTCATGGCTGCCATTAGGCATTGGTTGGTTTTTGGTTTGTGGGCGATGGGGGGAGGGGTTTTTGCGGAGTGGAGGGGCTGGGCTGATGAAGTGCAACAGACGTTGCCACACTCATTTCATTGAAAATAAAAAAACACTTAAGCATCAACTGAAAGCAAAAAAAAATAAATAATAAAAAACAGAAAACAAAAAACGGCGACAATGTTAAAAGAAAACGAAAAAAAATTGTGCAAAAAAGAAAAATTAAGAAAATTTGTAAAAATGTTGAAGAAGCAAAAGAAGAAGAATAGGTAGCAACTGCGACTGAGGCAGCGGCAGCGAGTGTGGCACTTGCTAATGAAAATGCTGTGGCCTATCAGCTATACCCTGCCACCACTCCTAATCCCTCCTACCCCCACCCACCAGCTATGCAACGCAGCGTTAACTGGTGGCAGCTTCATTAAAATTTTTGGTTTTCATTTCAATTAAGTTGCGGTTAGTGGCCGGAAAATGCTAACAAAATGCGGGCGGCTGTCATTTAGTGGGTGGTGCAAAGTATAAAAAATAAAAAAAAAAAAATTCAAATTAAAGAAAGAAATATCAAAAAAAAATACAAAATAAAAAGAATTGAGAAGAGCCAAAGAAAAAAAAGCATATCAATTGAATGCTGAAATAAAAAAATATAAAACAGAATTTCCAACCAAAGTTAATAAAAAATTTACTCAAAGAATTTTTATTGCTGTCAATTAAGCAAGTTAAAAAAAAGAGGGAGGGAGGAAAGAGAAGAAGCTAACAGTGTTGAAAGGACAAACGAATCCTTGCATTAAGTATGCAAATTAGTTGCGCAAGTAATAAATCAAATTAAAATATCAAAATAAGGGAACGTAAAAGAGATTTTGTAATTAGAAAGTAAAACCAAAGGGAAGCAATTTAATTGCACAGATTTAAATAGGACTTTGCAGATAATTAACAGTCAGTTAACATATGCTTAACAGTAGTTTAAAGTAGCCTAACAGTACTTGGACAGTTATTTAACTTAAACGTTACATTTACTTAAGAGCTACTTAAGAGTTAACTAACTGTTACTTAACTTTTGCTTAGCTGTTGCTTAGGTGTTAACAGTAGCAACATCTGTAACTTAACAGCTATAATTTTATGTAACAGAGTAAATACTTGCTTAGCATCATTAGTTAGCGGCAACTGTTAATTGCATTACCAGTTGTTCACCAACATTGCGTTATCAATTGCTATATATTAGCCATAAATAACATGAGATTTAGCGGCTATTGGTTGAAAGCAATAACAATGTATCTGTTTTTATTACATGATTAGTCGGCATATTTTATGTAACATTTTAACAGCTAACATATGTTAGTATTATTACTGTACATATTGACGTGTTCTTTTCACAACAACAACAACAGGAACAGCCGCACGGTAAAGGTACAGAGTTACCAGATTCAAGTACAGTTGAAAATGGTTGAGTAAATCAGTTATTAGAGTACAAAAAGTGTTACATTTGTTACTTAACAGTTTATGACTTAACAGTGTAAAACTTAACAGTATGTTGCCTAACATATTGCCATATATAACAGCTGTCAAACAAATAAGTAACGTTATATGAATTTCTTCTAAAAATTTCCATTAATTACTTAAAGTCTCTTAAAACTTTTAGTTGCATTATATGAAATGTTAACTTAACATTATGTTAAGCTTACAAAGTTTGCATACATTTATCACAAGTAAATCTCTTGACAGTTTTCAATCATATATAATATATATATTATATATTTGATACTTTTCTGTCACTTTGACTGCATGTTATAAATTCAAATGGAATTTCTAGTTATTTCTATGAAATTTCTAAAAATTTATGACTAATATTAATGATTTATCTTATCAAAGAAAATTTTGAAAAGTTTTTCATATGTGAAACATTTTGCTTAAAAACTTTTATTGGAAAACCCAAAACAAAATATACGCAAACATCTGTATACCCTGTGTAATGAGTGAGTGTATAAGCTTTAGGATTAAGTATATGACAGAGAAATATATGGAGGTATATCTATAGGTATTGGTATAAGTATAGCTAAAGGTATAAATGAGGGTATAAATATAGGTATAAGTCTGGATAATAACACGGGTATAAATATTGGTACACTTATGTGTATAAGGATAAACATACATATTGGAATAAATATAGGTATAATTATAGGTATAAATATTGGTAAAAATATTTATAGTTATAAATAATGGTATATATTTAGGTATTATTATAGATACTGCTATAGATATAACTATAGGCATATAATATGGTCTTTAATATATTATATGTATACAGCTGTATATATAGACTAATTTACAGGGTATCCAATAGTAGTACCCCCTAGCTTAGTTTAAGCTGCTTTGTTGTCTTAAAGTGTTCTATGCCCGATAATAAGTTGCTCAAAAATTAGTATCCACCTGTGGAAAAAATGGTAAAAAAAATATGAAATATATATGAACATGATATATATACATAAAATATAATATAGATATATATATGTATATATATATACATATATATATATAGATATATATAACTAAACAGATGTGTCTACATTCGTTCTCTTCAATGGAAGAATTTGTTTATGAATAACATTTGGTCTTTGATCTGAGCAATGTAATATGTACTTTATATAGAAATATATAAAGTAAAATATATATATATATATATATATATATATTTATAATTATAATATATATATATATATACCTAGTATTGGTAGTATCGTTTAACTGCTTGTCTTTCAATTAAAATTAAAGTGCCAAGCTGTTAAATGTTAACGGCCAACAACTGTGGCCCAAATGTTTCCTATATTTGAGGCAAGACATGGAGGTAGAACTAAAGGCGGCAACTAACAGTCGTTGTGGGGGTAGAGAAGGAAGGAGGGAAGTGGGTACAAAGTAGCTGGCTTGGGGGGGGGGTGACTTACATGCCACCTGGCAAATGTTTGCGTACTTAATGAGCCAATAAACTGCGTATAGCTTTTGGCTTTTGCAACAATTTTTTTCTCGTTTCTTTTTTTTTCAGCTAAATCAATAAAAATTGCATACGACTTTGGCATATTCTGTATGTCTGCGTGTTTGTGTGTGTGTGTGTGTGTGTGTGTGTGTGTGGTGAATGTGTGTAAGTGTCAGGGTCTGTGACCACTAAAATTCAAATAATTATGATAAACTATTCGACTTTTCGGGGCGTTAATTACTTGGCAGTCAAAATGGTCAATGGCGCAGTAAAATGCGTTAAAATTGAGCGAAGGAAATTTTTCTTTTTCTTTCTATTTGTATTTTCTTTCTTTAAGAAATTTAAGTTTGTTTTGTTAATATATATACTTTTTTTTTGGTTTTTGCCTTTTTGAAAATTTCTATGCATTTTCGTGAAAATTTTTTGGCACAGCGCTGAACATTTTTAAATGATTGCTGTCCATTTGGTTGCCACCTCCGACAGTGCCCCACCTGACTGCCTATGCCACAGTATGCTGATGTATGTGCCACATCCGTTGCTCTTACTCACTATCTCTATCTCTTTCTCACTCTTTTTTCACACTCTCTATCTTTGTTTCTGTCACTCTCTCCCTCACTCTCTCTCTCTCTCTCTCTCTCTCTTGTCTGTCTGTCTTAGTCAACTGCACACAGCTCACAAAATGGGCAACATGCTGATTTTTGTGTTTTCCTTAATGAATTTGCTCACCTCCTTTGACACTTTGCCCCCCTACTTCTCTTATCCTGAACATGCCATATATTACTTATCTCACTCACACACACACTCTCTCTCTCTTTCTCTCTTACGTTTTCTGCCTCTATATTTGGTCAAATGACTTTTGATGTTTGATCACAAGACAAACAGTGCATCAGCAGCTCTTTGGGTATTATACGACTTTCTGCAGGCATTTTGTCTATTTGTGTGTATGCATATATATGAGTGTGTGTGTGTGTGTGTGTTGGTTCTGCTTATTAAATTTGTACTTTTAATTGCCCAAATTGTACATAGAGCACATAAAAACAAGTGAAAGCATATAAACGTAAAGCTATGCGACTAAAATATACTCTATATAAAAATTTTTGTATTCAACTCAATTGAAACAAAGTCTGTGTGAGTTCTATAGGAAAAACGTTAATTGAAAGTAAAACTAAGTAAAGAGTTACTTAATATAGTATATATTTATGTATGTAGTGTACGAAAACAGGTCAAAAGATATAGACCTCAGATCAGTTTCATATACTATATTATACTAGAGCAATATCTAATTGAAGTAACATTTAAAAAGTTGCACGGATATTTGAGCGTAAGGAAAACGCATAGACCTAAGACTTGAAGAATATTAGAATATATATATATTAGAAAATATATATTATAGTTATATAGTTTACTATATAGTATATACTATATGTTACACAATACATTATATAGCTATTAAGCATCTTTCTTTTAGGGTATTTAAAAGCATTTGTGCTGCACTTTTGGCTCTGTGTTTGACTTTAATTTGCTGCCTGTATTTGCTATGAAATTCTATTAATTTTTATTAATTTCAATTCTTATATTTATCTTTTTCAAACATTTTATATAAATTTTCTTCTCTTTTGCCTTTCAGGTGAGTACTAAGAGCATCTAACGGATACCCCTTATCGTCCTTTTGCTTTGTTTTATTAAGACGCATTTGATATGGGTGAGTGCATTTTTGGTATGTTTTTGACTCAAAAGTGTTGGTCTTAATCCAAATTGAAATATAGATTTAAAATTTAAATTAAGTTCTATTGCAATCTACAATCTATTTATCACCCCCGCCCCTAATCCCCTCTTTGCCTTGTTATTTCCTTAGACCACCTACTGCGAAATGTAATTAGTTTAGCAAATGTCTCTAAAAGGTGCCAAAAATCATTTGCTTAAAAGTTTATCCAATTTTGATAAGTGTACCTTAGCTAGTGGAAACACTTTTCGTCGAATGAAAAACTTTTTCCACTCTTAGTTATTTATTGTATCTAATTGCCTTAAAAGCTAGAAAATGTCTTCGACTTAATTTACAGAAAATTTCGTTGCGTTCGATGCAAATTTAAATTGCATTTTAAAGTGCAATTTCTATTAGAAAGAAAAACCTTTTATTTAAGAAGAAATAATTAAATATGTTAATTATAGATAATATATAATATATATCTAATAATAATATTTATAAGAACATCAATTAGTTGCATCTAAAGTAGTCGGTTTTAACTTGTTGCCATACGAACTCCTTCAGATTGGTGGGATTTTCTCTATAAAGTTGCATAGACAGACTGAGGAGAAGTATGAAAGAAAGATTGAAAAAATGATAGAAGAAATGAAAGAGTAAGATAATAAATAAAAGACTAAGAGAGATAATGAAAATGTGAGGAGTAGAGACTACGGAAAGATGAACAGAAAAGTCCTCAGAATGTGCTACATATAATAGAAAAGAAAAAAAAAAAGTCAACAGAAAATTTAAGCGAAAAGGTGCAAAAGAGTTTGTGGAAGCGGAGATACAGAAGTCGCAGAGAAACCTGTAGAAAAGTCAACTTTAAAGGCTAGCGAATAGCTCACAGAAGACTACAGAAAAGTCTAGAGAATGACTAAAAAAAGTACTACAGAAAAGGCTAAAGAAGTATCTGTAGAAGCAGATACAATGAATCTGCAAAGAACACACAGAGTAGACTATCGAAAGGTCTAGAGAGAAATCTGCAGCTGAGGCTACAGAAATAACTTTAAAAGGTTACAGAAAAGAGTGTAGAAGCAGCTGTTTACGATGCTAGAGTTAACTGTGCAGGACCCCTGAGTCCTTGGTAAACATGAACAACTCGTCAGGGAATAACATTAAGAAATCTTTCACTTTGATTTAGCTACAGTTGAGTTGTGCCAGATAACCGTGCCACTAACTATCCTTGATATTATTTTGAACTATGTGTTACTCTAATGAAAATTGTAATCCGTCACAGAAATAACAGTTGAAAAAAGTTTTTGGAAACTTTTAACTTTCAATGCATTTCTCAAGCTGCAAAAGTTGCCCTTTGGCATAGACCCCATTCGGCCCCTGCCACCTACCCAAAAATAAAAAGGCAACTTATACTTAATTAGCACTCAGAGTCACAACAATAACAATAACAATTTAATGGCAGCAACAACAACAATTGAACAAGTCATAGAACACATCAAAACAACAACAACAACAACAACAATAAATAAGCAGCTCAATTAACGCCAGTCAAATACAACAACAGCCACCAGTCAAAATAAGGGGGTGGGGGGGGGGGTTTGTGCGGGTGTATGTGTGTGTTTGTTGTATGTGTGCATTCATAAACTATAGAAAATTACTAGTTTCAAGTAGTTTCACATGGCGTATGCGCTACGGCAATTAGAAAACGCGGTTACATCATTTCGGTTAGCTGCTGCTCGGTTTAATTTCCATTGAGAACGGAAATAAAAAAAATTTACAAAAAAAAAAATGAATACATAAAAATACAACAAAAAAAAGATTAAAAAAAAAGTAATATTTAAACAGAAAAAAATTACAAACAAACTAAAAAATAAAACGAATTACTTCAAAAATGCCGCCAAGTAAAGCTATTTGTCATTTGCAGGGCATTTTTTAAGTAGTTTTTCCCATAGATTTGACATATTTTCCATTCCAATTTTCTGCTATTAGTTTTGTTTTGTTTTTGTTTTTAATGTTTTTTTTTTTTTTTTGTTTTGTTGTTATGCTGTACAAGGAGCATAAGGTAGAAGAAGCATTAGAAAATCGGAAATTTAACACGCGTCTTTATTTTATTTATGTTTTTTTTGTACTTTTTGCTGTTGTATTTTTTTTACTTTTTTTGTGTGCCTTACACATTTTTAGAACTGTCAAAGACAAGTGTCGCAAAATATTTTGTTGAAAACTTAAGGAATTAGTGAAAAAAAAGAACAAGAAGAAGAAGAAGAACAAAGCTACATACATATATATGGATATATACATATATATAATGGCGATATAGACGTACTTGTTACGAATTGTATACTACAAAAAAAATTGGAAATTATTTGTCTTCGACTGCGAAAAGAATTTTTATTTTAATTTTTTTTATTTTTTTTTTTTTTATTTTTAAACATACTTTAATAATTGCTAAGGCTGTGTAGAAATATTTAGGGAGCACTTAAAAGAGATTCTATATAGTTGTAGTTTTTCATTTATTTATAGTTTTTATTTCTTTTAAGTATTTGTTAATCCTTTAAAAATTATTATTATTATTATTTTTCTATTTTTCTATTTTTTTTTCAAATAATTTTTCAGTTGATTTTGTCGTCTTTTTATACTTTTTTAAACTATATACGTTAACGGTTTTTATAATGTGTCTTTGCTGAGCTTTTTGTATTACTGACAGCTTATATGTTAGCTTATATCCTTTAAGCAAGGAATTGCTTGAAACAAGCTGCCGCTAGATGGCAGCACCAGCACTGCCTTGGCATAGTTTCTGTCTAAGTTTATGCCGAGTTACAATTTGTACATACTTTAGTAAATAAAATCGAATCAAATGTTATTGTAAATTATAATATTCAAATCATATTCGAAACATTATAGAAAATGTAATTAATTTTAAATTATTTTATTATTATTTATTTTATTATTATTATTATGCTATGCGCTTTTACTGCTTCTAATAAATGTTGTTAATATAAAATCTTTTTGAAATTTAGAATTGTTATATGAAAGGTTCAATTAATTGAGAGTCGAATGCAGCTTCCTTTCATGAGTTGCCTGAACTGTACTGAGCCTTTTCTCCAACTTATTAATAATGAACAAGGCCCACAAGACAATTGAAAAGAAAGTATAAGAAAACTTAACTGAATACTAAATTTTATATTTCACTTTAATAAATAAAATTTCAATTTAATTTTTAATCAAATTCAAGTATTCATAGAACATTTGGGTTCGTTACGCTTTGATTTCCTTAACATTCTCTTAGAGCAGCCCTCGCATGTTGTTAACCTTACGGTAAATAATCCATATCTTATCATACATTCATCTCTAGTCTAGGCAAATGCAGCTCATGTAACCATTTTGTCTACTGATTGAAAGCAATTGCCTTTGTTTTGAATTCAACGCTTTGTCTGGCACTCGTAAATAAACACAAAACTTGCAAAGAAAGAAAGAAAGAATAAAAAAATTAAATAGAATGAAAAATGAGTTGAAAATACACCCAATTTCCAACAATTACCCGGCATAAATAATACTATTAATACCAGTTTGATGAGGATATAACTTAAATAAGCTAAACATAACCTGAAAGCACACAACAAACCAACACACACACACACACACATACACACAAAGAATAGCAACAATTTTAAGCGCAATTTGAATTCTAACTAAAACTAGTGGCGCCCACTAGCGTTGACAATTGCCAACTATTAAAGTGCTGTCAAGTTTTTATTTTTATTTATATTTATACATTTGTTTCTTCTCTATTCTACTTTATTTTTTTCTTTATTTGCAAATGAATTTGTGAATGAATCAAAATGTATTCATATGATGGTCGAACGTCAGTGGCAAAAAGGGCAAAACGTAAAAAAACACACGCACAATTTAGAGCCAAAAATTTATTCACTCCAATTGCGTTTTGAATGAATTGTACTTTGTATTCGCCAGCGTATAATTATGCACACACACATATGTGAGTGTGTGTGTGCACGTATATATATATACCTATGTATATATAGAGCTGTATATATTTATTTATAATCTCTCTATTAAAACTAACTGTATGCCCTACATCCGGTTCGATTTTGAAGGCCATTAAAATGGCGTTCTAATCAATTTCACAAAATTCGTTTAAATTTAACTATATAGAAAACTGATAAGCGATATTTTTTCTTCATTGTTGTTGTTGTTGATGTTGTTGTTCTTGGTGTTGTTGTTTTTTGTATATAGTGAAATTATCAATGAAACTTTTAAATAAAATTTTCATTTCTAGAACATTTCTTTGATTTGGGCTTTTTTTGTTGTTGTTTTTTTTTTTTGCTAATGTTTTCAACAGGCTGGCAACTCTGTGCAGTGCATAAAAGCTTTTGTTAAATGTGGCGCCAGCTAGCGACTATTTGCAGCAACTGCATTAAAAGCTTTTCCATTTAAAGCTTTGCTGTATTGCTTTCATTCTCTCTCTCTCTCTCTCTCTCGCGCGCTGTACTGTTTCTCATGTTGTAGGCAAGTTGTCTGGCATATCGCATTCGCATCTCCCCACACAGTCGCATCGACAAGCCATACAACTGACGTTACCGTCGCACCGCTGGCTGCAACACGTGCGCTATGCTTAATAAATGCCTACCCATGCCACACACCTCGAACACAAGCATTGCCCCGTCATCATATAATATACACCATACACCATACACCATACACCATACGCCAAACAGTTCTCGCGTGGTGTTGTTGCTGTTGTTTCAGCATACGCGCCGGCATTGCAATTAATTTCAATTTTTTTTTGTTGCCTGCGAGAACAACGTGCAAATGAAACTGTTGTACTTCGCTTGCTTTCGTTGCAATTCTTATATCGCCTTTCTCTTTTCATTCTTCTTCTCTCTCTCTCTCTCCCTCTCCCTCTCTCTCCTACTGCTGTCTTTCATATTCTCACTGTGTGTGTTTGTGTGTCTCGGTCGGTGCCTCTGTTGCACACCTTCGCCTTTGCCATTTAACTTCTACGTATTTTGTACGTCTGACGTTCGTCTCTCTCTGCTCACATACTGTCACATGTTGGCGCAGTGTGTCGACGTCAACGTCAACGCCAGCAAATGCAGCAGCGCAGCAGCAGCTGCCCTTGCGGTTTTCTTCTTTTGTTATTGTTTTGCTTACCGTTTGCCATTACCATTGTTGCGCCTCAAATTTCAACATAGCCAAATTACAGTTTGATAACGCAATAATAATTGTCTAAAGCTCTGCTTCTTCCTCACTCTTTCCCTCTCTCTCTCTCTCTCACTCTATATATATAGTATATATTGTGACTGTCAGGATAGCTGACTAGTCAAAGTTTGCGATCTTTTGTGCTCTTTTTTATAGACTATGAAAATATGACAGTCAATAAATTGAATTTAGTGTGAACCTAAAATTTATGTTCTATCTCTCTTTTTCCACTCTCTCTCTCTCTCTCTCTCTCACACTCTATTACAATTGACCATAAATCTATTTGCAGTTTAAGTTAAGGTTTGGGTTTACTTAAAGAAGTTATAAAACTTTGAACACAACCTTAAGATTCCTTTACTTCTTCTTAATGCCAATCACAATTTGTCTGTATCATATTTTAATCGCTTGACAATATCTTTTCTATATGCATTTATATATATATATATATTCTTTTTCAATAATTACGTAAATTGATATGCGATACAATTTTTACCAGACACCATTAATTTTACCCCAAATTTGATGCATTGATTTTTTTTGCATTATATTTTGATTTCATTTTTTATTATTGATTTTATTATTGTTTGGTTTTTTTTTTTATTCTCTATTTAAGTGCTTAGTTGAGCTTTACTTATATGTATATATATATATATATATATATATATATATATTGGTGTATATATATTTATATATATATATGAACCGGAACCGGTTAATGTTTAACGTCAAATAGCTGCGATTGAACTTGTTTTACATAAGCCACAAAATATTTATATGATTATTAATTTGAATACTTTGCGAAATGAATAAAATTAACAACTTGTCCTCGTTTTTTATGCACTTAATTATTTATAAAATTATTAAAGTCAATCTCTATAAAAAATAAAATATATATAAAAATTGGGAATAGTTTGTGATAGTATATATAATAGAGAATTGATAGGATCTAAGTCCTAGACAAGACTTAGACTTAAAGCTGTGTGTAATCTTGCTAAGTAAACATATTATTCAACAAAATTAAATGTTTATTTTTATTGTAATCTTTATTAGACTATATACTATATATATTTATATATATTCTCAAGCAGCATCCAAAGTCGAACAGCCAGATTTCTCCCTCTTTCTCTTGCAGTATGTTTGGGTGGATTTATTTCCCTTAGATTGAAAGTAATATTTGTAGTAGTAGATGAATTTAGCTGATATCGCCAAATATATATATATGTATATATTTATTTTTCAAGTATATATATACATATATACAATGGTAGTGTCTAAAGTCTTGTATGTCTTAAAGGATTGCTAGATGTATAGATTGATATTTTATATGGATTTTATTAGGTGGAATGAGATAAAGAAAGCAGGTATCTATTATAAAGATATATATACACATACTTGTATTTGTATGTTTTTATATATAAATTCGATCTTTAATCAGTTGTCTATCAAGTATAACTAGCTACGAATTCGATACTTTAGCTTACAACTCTCTTTTAGTCATTAATTCCCCCCCTTTGATTTTGATTCCTTGCCTTTGCTCTGGAGTTACACCTGTTGCTAATAATACTGCATATATATTTATATGAAAACATATATAGATATATATAAATCAAAGTTTAAAGACATTAAGATCTGCTTTGAATTATTAGATAAATTTTGGCATTCGTTTTTTTTGTTGCCAAATGTAGAGGCTCACACTAAGTGCTTAACTTTAAGAGTGTTATTAGCCTTTGGCCATAATTAATATTTAAAAACAAAAATAATTAAATTATGATTTATGAGTTACACAGTGGATGGGACACGTGTCGTTTAGCAATTATTGACAACCTGCTGCACCCTTTCAGCTAACCCTTTCTCTTAGCCCAAACTCAAAAGGGGCAAAAACAAAAAATAAAATCAGCTGAAAACAAACAGAACAAAATTCACATTGAAAGCAAATAGTAAATGGAAAATTAAATATATATATGTATAAATATGTGTGTGTGTGTTTTAGTTTTCAATTAAACAAAAATTTGTAAATTTATTTGAATAGAAAATAAAAACAAAAAAAAAACAACGTAGACATTGCTCCGCTTTGTAATTATTACAATTAACTTGTTGACTTTTGTATCTACGGGTGGGGTGAGTGTGTGGGTTAGGGAGGGGAGGGAGGGTTGAAATATTTTATTAACGTTCAAATTATTTTAATCGATTGATACATATAAATATATCGATATACATATATAGTTAAGTTTGTTTTAATTATTATTTCAATTTAGATGAAACTCTTTAGGCATATTTCTTATTCTATATATGGATGTGCGTGTGCGTGTGCGTGTGTGTGTGTGTGTGTGTGTGTGTGTGTGCGTCACACTCATTGATGCGGCTGCACAGCTCTGTGTACGTATGTGTGTGTGCCTGTTTGACTGCATTTCCATTGGCTTCAATTTGCTATTTTTAAACGATAAACAGTCGCCTCAACAGACGTTGACGTTTGCTAATTTTGAATACCCTTTACCCTTACGGTACAGTTCTTAAATGGGGCATATTGATTTGTGTATGCAACTGCACTACAGGTGCTAAAGATAAACTGCAAATATAAGTGTGTATGTGTGTTATATGTCAACAAATATCAGAGTATTATAATGCTTTGTGTATACCTTTTAAAATTTGCTGATGCAACATTGGGTTAGATTTGCTTGCAATGCTATTTGTAGAGTATTCAATGAGTTGAGCAATTAGATTTTGTTGTTTTCCTTTTTGCGTGTTTGTTTTTGTTCTTACTCTTTGGTGCGCTCTTCCTCTTGCTTTTACACTTTCAAAGTTTGTTTTGTTCTCTCACTCTCAAAACGCCGCAATGACGACGACGCTCATTCATTGCAGTCCAAGCGCCATACAACGTACTATATATATATATATGTGTGTATGTGTGTATGTGTGTGTGTGTTTGTGTGTGTATAATCAAAAACACAGTACAACAAGCACACACACATATATAAAACGGGGGCCGGCGCACGTGGTAGCAAAACGTGATAAAGCAACAACAAAACAACTGACAGCAAAACAAATAGAAAACCTGACAACAACGACGACGCAGCTGTTTGTCGCTTTGCCTGCGCTGCTGTCAACGTTAACGTCGATGTCGCTGCTGGCGTCGACGTTGGCAGTGGTAGTAGCCGTAGCAGTAGCAATTGCTTTAACGCATCAACGGCAGCAACAGTTGCCGCCAGCGTAAGTTGTTCTGATTGGCAGTTAGCCTTGCCCTGCAAATATAGCCAATAGCAGGCAACGCTGCGAGATCCTTTCCGCTTCGTTGAATCCAATTGGTGGACAGGAATAGGATTTTGTAGCAATCGTGTTGACTTTTTGTTGTTTTGTTTTGTGAAAATGACAAACGAAGTTTAACGAAAATGAAAACGACAACATCAACAATATAAATAAGAATAATAACAACAACAACAACAACAACATGTTGCTGTTATGCTGGTCATTGGCATTTTAAAATAGTTGCAACACGGGGCGTATGCTTGATTTGTTTCGTTATATTGCATTGTTTTTGCTTCAACTAAGGGTTGAGGGTTCAAACTGTGCCTTCGGCATACTCCGATAAGGCACCATGCATTTATCTGTGGAAACGAGACGCAGCGGGAGGGGCGGGGGGGTGGAGTATTTATCTGTTTGTGGGAGGAGCAAATGTTTCTTGATTTATTTTCAAATTATTCAATCTATTTTTGGGCATACAATAAAATATTTTTAAAACTTTAAGCTATTACATAAAAAAGGTAGGAATTATTTTATTAAAATTTAATTTTAATTAATAATTTATAAAAAAATTTAAATATTTTTTTAAAAATATTCGAATTTTTTACTGTTTAATTAACATATAATTAACAATTTCCCTTAGAACTTTTTTTTAAAATTTAAATAATAATATATAATTTAAATTATATATAAATTATAATTAAAATATATTCAATTTCTTTTTTAATTGCTTCATTTTCGTGTTTCACTTTCTTGTTTTTTTTTTCATATAACAGTTTAATTTCGTTAACATTTCATTTCTGGCTCTTTTTTTAACCATTTTGTTGCTCAGTTTTCAATAGGTTTAACTGCATAATTTTCAAACGTTTCATTTTTATTTGTTTCCTTGTTTTATTTTCTTTTAATTTCAATTAGTATTTAGCGTTTCATTTTCTATTGTTTCATAGACCTTCCCCCTTCCCCCATCCGGTTCTTTATTATAATTCCTTCAGCTGTTTTACTTTTGGTGTTTTATTTACTTGTTTTATTTTTTTACTTTGCTACATTTCCCTCATAATCCTTTGTTGCCGCTTCCTTGACGCATGCCGCACGTGGTTTCATCACGTTGCAAGCAATTTTTCCCTCTTTTAATTTTCCTCTTTATATTTTCCGTTTATTGTTTCATTTCAAGTGTTTCCCAAAATTAAAATCATTGTTCCAATTCTATATACCTTTACAGTTTCCAACCCCTTGAAGTTTTCCCTCCATCTACAATCATATTTTATAAACACAAATTTTCCCTTACAAAAGGAAAAGAAATATATATGTGTAGAAATATATGAAAACAAATTGCACACCAATAAAGCTTCCTTGACACGCGACTCACGTGGAGCTGTCACATTACATAAACAATGGGCCATATGATGTTTCCTTCTGCGTGTGTCACTATCAAACGAACAGTTCAACTATTAGCTAAGAGGCATACGTTAACTCAATTACATTGACGTCTTTGATGACGTTTATTGATGAAACTTTTTTTTTACTCTTTTTTACGATAAATGCAATTCAACGACGTAATGTCTTGCAATTGATATCTGTCATATATCTGTCATATGTATAACAGTTTTTTTGCCTAAAGACACTTGCATCAGAGTTACCGACAATCTCTTTATATTTGTTGGCAGCATAGTTATTATGTATGCTTATGAAGAGCGGCTACTTGTGGGCTAATAGAGGATTGCCTCTGCTATATGTGTATAATACTCTCCTGAAGAGCACCTCCAAAGGGAGGATACTCCTCTCAAACGAATCTTCTTTGTTACAGCATTGTTATTCCTTGCAATGAACTCTATATGAATCAGTGTCCCTTCCTCTGGCGTACACGCCTTTTCAACGAACACAAAATGCCCACGATAATTTTTCCTTTAAGCAAAGTTTCACTGTATAGATATGAGTTTGAATAATCTCAACATCTCTTAGTTGATTTTGCTTGAATTGATCAAATGTTTAACGCAGACTCAGTTAACTTAGAGACTTTGTTGACGTTGTTTGTGTTTATTGAATCTACTATAAAACCCGATCTAATATATACTTTGTATATACCATACATATACTATTCATATAATATATTTAAATATATACTATAGTAACTACAGATATTATTTATGAATTGTTATATTACAGTAAAAATTAATGAAATTTCTTACAGTTTAGTTTGGTTCTTCAGTTGCTACAAAACTGTCTATGATTCTGCTATATAGTACCTGAACTATAGGTGCATGCTTTAGCCTTAATTTAAGCCCATTAGTTTTCATTTTTAATTGTATTTTTCCATATAGATTTTCTTTTGAATTTTTCTCAGTTAAATGATTCGTATGTAAATGTGAATTTTAATAACTTTACAGAAAATTATCATGTTTTAATTATTATTAAAATAAATAATAAAAACATCTTTGCCCCTTGGGAGTCTATATACTCCCTCTGTGCTATTTGTTTTTTTTAAACTGATTTTCTCGTACAGTTAATCTATTTGTACAATTTATATATTTAAACGTATTATGAATCACGTTTTACGGGGTTCTGTGCCAGCTGAGCTTGTCTCTAGGCAACTGTTTGTATGACGTTCGTCCGTGTCTGTATGTGTGTGTGTGTGTGTGTGTTTGTGTATTGCTGTGTTGAGTTGCTGTTGTATATATATATATATATATATATATATGTACATATAGATATATATTGCATGCTGTTTGCTGTGAGTACCAAAACCAAAGAGTATATTCCATTAAATTACGCATACGTCACGTGTTGCAAGCCAATTAACTTTGACCAGTTTTGATACCAGAGCCAAACAGTTACATTCACAATCAAAGGCGCAGCTTGTGGCTGCTACGCACTTGTCATTGATACTTTAATCAGTTCTTCAACCAAGCAGCAATAACACAACACAAACATACAAACATACAATCAAATAGAATAGAAAGCAAAACAAGAGCAAAGAAGAGGAATAAATAGATAACTAAAAAGGTAATTAGAACAGGAAACGGAAGACTTTTACAGCTGGTCACAAGTTATGACAACCCCATTTTGATTTTCTGTGCGATTTTCCACATTATTCTTCCCATCCCCTATTATCAGCTATAACACCCTCTCTCTCTTACTCTCTTGTTCACTCTGTCTCTGTCTCTTTCGCATTCGCTTAGTGTTTCTCTCCACCCATTTTCGCCTCTCATCTTTTAACTGTAACCATGGCAAGCGTCACACTAAATGCAAAAATAGGCAACAAACGATAGAAAAGCTCATCAGCTTCTTTATACCAGGAGAGTGTATATGTATCTATGTATGTGTGTATACGTATGTGTGTGTATCTCTCTAAGTATGCCAAATGCAATGCACGTTCAACGTGCACGCCAAAATATATAGTATCTCTGTGTGAGTGTGTGTTTAACTGTCTCTCAATTTCAGCTGTCATATAGGTATCTCTCTATGTGTGTGTGTGTGTGTGTGTGTGTTAGCTTGTGTGTGTGCGTCCCGGTGTGTTCACAACACGTGCTTAGAACGTTGCTAGACGTTGGGCTTTGGGTCATATTGAAATCCGCGTGACTTTGTCGCCGCTGTCTCTGCCGCAGCCACAGCCACAGCCGCAGTTGAAGCCTCAGCTTCAGCCTCAGTCGCTGCTTTCAAACGCTGCTGCGCAAATTTTCATTAGCTACAAAATCTGTTGCTTGCATTTGATACCTGTGTGTATACACTATATATACATATATATATATATATAAATATATATATATATATATATAAATATATAATATATATTTTGTAAATCAGTTTACTTTCCCAACGTTGAAAAGTCTCAAACGAAAATCAAAACAAAAAAAAAGGAAAACAAAAATGTAAAATATATATATATTTATATATATATATTTCTGGTTGCACTGCCGCAGTCGCAGCTGCAGTCGACTGCAAAATAACTGCTCTGCCCATTAGGGCTGAGCCATTGAGAATCGACTAAGGCCCGGCATTCGCTCGGTAAGCGTTCTCATGTCAAATTCGCTCCTCATCGTCGCCGCTTGTCGTCGTCGTCGTTGCTCCAGTCAGTTGTGAATTGAACTGCGCGTGCGATTCTAACGTGGAAAAACTCTTGGGGAAAATTTTTGTTTAAAACAAAACTCAAAACTCTAAATATTGCCAAAAATAACAACGAAATTTTCAAAGTCTTTTTTTTTTGTGTCTTAAAAGTTAAAACTTGAACCGTTAAAAAAAAGCGAAAAAAATTAAAAATTTTAAAATTCGTTTTAAAAATATCAAACAAAAATAAATATTATATAAAAATTTGGAGCAAACTTTCGTAACAAAACAATAAAAATAAAAATAATAGTAATAAATATAAACGATCTATTTATATATTATACACATTTATATATATTATATATAGTATAATATGTATAATAACATTTTTTTTATATTTTTTTTGAACAATATTCAAAGTGTTGTAAACAATAGAAATAATTGTTTAAAGTGTAACAGTGTTTAACTTACTCAGTTGACAGTTGGCTAAGTCGAGCCTAATTAATATATACATATATTATATATAAAATAATAATATATATATATATGCAAATGTGTGTTTATATAAAATAATAAACAGCAGCACCAAAGTTACGGATCTCTTCAAAACAGTTTAAAATTTTTTCTTAAATTTTATTTCTAAAGAAAATTAAAAAAAAAAACCAAAACAAATTCAACAAATAAAAAAATAAATAAACAAAAAATTCCACACAGAAGTTCATCAAAAAAAAAGAAGAAAAAAACAGAGAATAGGAAAAGGTATTACAAAAAAAAATAATAAAAGAGAAACAAAAAATAAGAAAAATAATAATAATAAATAAAAAAAGGATTAAAAAAAAGATTTTACTACAAACAATTAAAGCAATTTAATTATTAATTAAAATATGAATCAAATCATATATATATTCATATATATTTTACATATATATTTATATATTGATTAATTGGCTTTGCTTTGAGTTTATCGATAATTCGATAAGCATTTCTATATTCATTAAACTGAAACATTTTTGTTGTTAACAACAGCAACAACAAATTTTTTCTATATGAATAAACAATGCCTTTTCTTATTCCTTATCGCTATACAACAACCACAACACATAAAAATAAATTTTAAAAAAAATACAGCTCATCGACATACATACATATGTATCATTAATATATATACTATATATATATATATATATATATATATATATATAGCAAGACTAAGCCACACTCATAACAAGCAGCTAATTCTATTAGTTAAACAAATAAACAACATTAACAAGCAGCACTCATCGTTATCGTGATCGTGATCGTGATCATTATCATTGTTATTATCATTATCATTATCAATATCATTATCAGAATCGAATAAATCACACAACACACACACACACACACAAACATTATCATTATCAATGCTACCATCGATAGACATCATTTCGACAATCAAATCAAACATTTTCGATATATATTGGAAACAAATCGTAAACTAATCGTAGCTTCTTCTTTTCACTTTTTTTCCTTTTCTTTTGCGTTTTTTTTTTTATTTTACTTTATTTGTGTTTCTCTTTTTCTTCTACTTCAAAAAAAAAAAAAAAAATTGATCAAAAATATTTTATTTTAGTTATGTGCCAATCGATAAACGATAACTAAAGTGTTTTGTGTACACATACCAACGATATTTCGAAAACTTTTTTTGTGGTGCATGTGTTTTTTTGTCTGTTTTTGTTTTCTTTTTGTTGCATCCACATTGTTGCCACAAAAAATGCGCACAACTTTAAGACGCAACTCAAAGTTTCTATTGCTATGCAGCAAATATAATCACGCCAATCACAAGGACGTGGCAACTTAAGCTATAAATAAACAGCAACAGCAACAAAAACAATAACAACTATATAACAATAACAACAACAACAACAGCAACAACAACAGCAAATTGAACCACTGCAGAAAACGGTACCAGTGCTTTGAACCAGTTCAAAATGTCGTCCGATGCAAATTCATGCGCAAGTTTCTTTGCCCAGGAGCATGCGAATGCGACTTTGTCGCAATACTTTCAGCAGCTGAACTCGCATGTTGCTGCTGCAGCAGCTGTTGCCAATAATAATAATAATAATAACAGCAGCAGCAACAACAACAGCAACAGCAACAACAACAACAACAATAACAATAATAACAGCAACAGCAACAACAACAATAATAATAATAGTAATAATAATAGTAACAATAATAATAACAACAGCAACAACAATAACATAATGTTAAGTAGCAGCAATAATAGTTCCAATGGCAGCAACAGCAGCAACAATAATCAAAACAATAATGGCAACACCAGCAGCAGCAGCAGCGGTGGCAACAGTGATAGTGGCAATGATGGCAGCTTATCAGGATCAACAACAACATTGGACACTCATCGCAGCAGCGTTAGCAGCAATGATTCGGGGAAGAGTGGCAGCGGTGGCACATCAGCATCAGCTGCAAATGCCTGGAATTTGCAACAGCAACAGCAACTGCATCATCATCAGCAGCAGCAGCAGCAGCAACAACAGCATCAACAGCAGCATCAACAGCAGCAGCAGCATGCTCAGCAACAGCAACATGCACAGCAGCAACAGCAGCAATTGCATCAGCAGCATGCACATCAGCATCATGCTGCTGCTGTTGCCGCTGCACAACAGCAATTACAACAGCAACATTCACATCACGCTCAACAGCAACATGTGCAACAGCAGCAACATCATACACATGGACATAATCCACATTTGCATTCACATCATCCGCATCAACAGCAACAGCAGCAGCAACAGCAACAACAACAGCAGCAGCAGCAACAACAACAGCAGCAGCAGCAGCAGCAGCAGCAACATCAGCAACAGCATCTACACCAGCAGCAACAGCCGCAATTACATCAGCAACATCACGCTGCCCAATTAGCCCATACATTGTCATCGGCTGCTGCTGTTGCAGCCGCTGCTGCAGCCGCCTCCAACACCAATACACACTCGATCTTTGGAACTGGAAATTTTCATTATAAGACAAACAATTCCTGGACATTGCCAACACTTAACTATCAACGCATCTACCAGGATAATCCGCATTATCATCAGCGCAATAGTTTTATGGATAGTCAGGGAGCAGCTGTTGTTGCTGTCAATGCTGCTGCCAGTGCAGCAGTAACTGTTGCAGCAGCCGCAGCAGCATCAGCGGCAACATCCAACATAAGCAACAGTAGCAACAATTTAGCAACTGGTGCCAACAACAATAACAACAACAACAACAGCAATCCAAATGTTGCCAATGCCAATAGCCAGAACAGCAACAGCAACAACAACAACAACAACAACAGCAATAACAGCTCCAACAACAACAACAATAATAATAATAATAATAGTAACAACAACAACAACAACAACAACAGCAATACAACAAACAATAATACAAATGTATCCTCTGTGCAACATGTGGCAAATGCTGTTGCCGCTGTTATTGCCAATGAACATCACAACCATTTAAACAGCCTCAAATCACGCTTTCAGCCATCCAGTTCAGGTGCGTCCCCCAAATCTATAATATAATGTGTCCCAAACAAAAATAAATGCTACCAGAATTAACATAAAAATGTACACAAAACATGTGCTAAATTAACATAAATGTTAACCTTATGTTAAACAGTTTTAACATGCTCTTAACATTTATTATTATGTTAAGAAGTTTATTTTCTTGATTATGTTTACCTTAGGTATATATAAGTATAGTATATATAGTATATTATACTCTTCGTTTCTATTTCTAATTGCAATTTACGTCGCAATATTGCATTGCACTTGAGCAACTTGCATGTTAATTGCGTTGCAATAGTTTAATAGCAATTTAGTTGCACTTCTCTGTCAACTTGCACTAATCGCTGCTTAACAGTATACAAATTGTCTGTTAATAACAGCATTTAAGGGTATTTGCTTTACATATATAAATATTATAATCTCTGCTATGCCTAGTCTACCGGATATATATATATATATATAGTCTCTCTCTCTGTCTCTTTCTGGCTCGCTGCCTCTTTTCTCCATACAGCTTCACTTTTTTTATCATTCGTTCTGCTGACTCACAATTAATAAATTTGCAATTGTTTAATTTTGCTGCTCTCTACTTATATATACTATATACATATATACATATATATTCTGCTATTTTTCTGATATCGATTTATAAATTTTGTTATTATTATTATTATTATCTTTGCATCTTATTCATTTTTGTTGCGTTTGCTGATATCATCGTCAACTCAAATGCCTGTGGGAACTTTGAGCAAAAATTTCAAACCAAAAAAATATAAAATAATAATAAAAATAAGCTTGCAGCTTACACGTGAGCACTTTATATACATATATATATATATATATATATATATATATATGTATGTATACCTATGTATATATGTTTCCTTGTATATATGTATGTAAATTTTTCAAGTCGAAGCTTGTCATCGCCGTCATTCCTATGCCTATCGCAATGGAAACTTAATTAATGTGCGCTCGCTGCTTTTACACTAAAGATCGCTGAGCGTGCACTCGTCTCAAAGTTTCAGTGTGCTTTTTGTTGTTGTTGTTTATTTTTTCTCTCTCTTTCATTTTTTTTTTTTAATTTTTTCTTGCTGTAGCTGTTTTTGTTTTTTTTTTTGCTGTTGTCATCGTGTTCAACTTATCATTTGATAAGTTACGACCTATGCCAAAACTGGACTGAAGTATAATTAAAAGTCCGTCGCTTTACCTCTTGCTCTCTCTCTCTCTCTCTCTTTCTCTTTCTATTTCTTTCGCTCCAGCTTTCTGTTAGTTTTGCTATTATGTTTAGTTTATATTCTCTTCTTTCTTAACTATTTTCTATTTTCTGTCTATTATTATACATCGAAAAAGTTTTGCCTTTAGGTATAATTTTTCTTGAGCTTCCTCTTTCCCTTTTTTACTCTCTAAATTTTTCCTTCTCTCTTTACTTGCCCTTACTCTTCTTCTTACCTTTCACTGCGTCTATTAATTATAAATGCTTACTAAGACTTTTGTCTCATTATTTATCTGTTCCTCTTATGATTTACACAAATTTTCCAATCCTTGCCTAAATATTTTTTCTGTTTGCATTTTTTCTCTGGCATTTCCATTAATAGGTTTTCTATTTTCTACTCTGTATTTCCCTCTGCGTGTGTTTTACTCATTTCATTTTTTTTTTATTTTAATTTTTTCTCTCTACTTTTCTTCACACTCTTCGTATGCAAATTGTCATTTAACAGTTGCTTTGTACTGGAAAATTATTTGACATGTTGTGAAATTTACAATTTGTATAAATTAACTGGAAATTATCACACTTAAACACACACACACACACACACGCATACATAACAACACACTTAAGCACATGCGTAAATCATTTGCAACACCTTTTTAGACCTGAATATTAAAGGCATTTCCAATTGAATACTGGGTATTGAGTATTGAGGTTAAGTTCGACAAATGGGTCAAATATCATTTTCTATTTAGTCTATTAACAAGAACAACAACAACGAAGACTAACAGCAACCATTGCAGATAGCATTCATTAGGCTAAAAGAGCAATTGACAAAATGCCATCAAATTTAGCCACCTTATACTTTATCCTTTGCCCTGCCCCCCGCTTTTTTGTGTGTCCGCTTTTTAGGCCTGTTCCACTTAGCTTTTCATTCAATGCAGCCAAAAAATTTGATATTGAGCCTTTGACCAATTCGTGCTCTAACAAAATTTTACATTTTCCATCCTTTTTTGATACTGACCTCGCCTTTGTGTATCGAGTCAAACAGGACACCAAATGCATTCGCTTTGATTAGATTTTTCTGGCCAAAAGCAAATTGAAATTAGTTTTTTTTTTTGATCTTTCTTTTTGATGGATTTTGTCTAAATTATGAAAAATTATGGCAAAATTGTAGAAAAATATGAAATGAAATGAAATTCATATTGAATTATTGCATTGCATTGCATTAGATATAAACAGATAGATACCCTATAAAACCTTTATGAGTAACCCAAAAGTATACTATATATATCTAACGTTTGCTTTTTGAACTATCGATAATTTTGACTTTGACATTTCGAATGTCATTGTCAGTGTATCAGTTATTTAGTAGAAGGTTTGCGGTTTACGAAATAGTTAAAAAAACTTTTTTAAAAATATATACTCGTTGTTTTTTTATAGCGATTTTAAAACGCAATATATGAGGCATATATAGTTGATAGATATAAGTACTATTATATGATTATTTTCTATAAAGAATACTTAGAAAACAGCTTACAGCTCACATATATGGTCAAGCGGCATTGGCCACACCTCTTTTCCGTGTCATCCCTATAATGAGCAGTCTGTATAAGGCATTATCCATAATGAATTATAATCGTATATGACTTATAAGTGGTATTAGTGTGTTGCCCACACAATTTCTATGGATCATCTCATATGATTTGTTTTCGCTACGTCTGCTCCCTTTACCCCCATATCCCCCCCTCCCCCTGCCTTAAACAGTTTGTATGATGAATTTTGGTTTAGCCAACCCTCTGGACAGCATTTTCAGTGTCACATTAACATGCCACCCTTCAATCTTTATCTCCTCTTTTCCTTATTCCCCTATTTTTACCTCCTTTAGATGTCAGTCATCACTTGGCATGCGATTTGTAGGCGTTTTATTTACATTTTTTTTTTTTGTTGTTGTTTTTGTATTTTTCACTTATTTTGCTATATTCACAGCGAAAAGTAATACAGCAGTTAGAAAGAAAGAAAGACACAGAGCGAGAGCGAGAGAGAGAGAGAGAGAGAGGGGGGGGGGGAGAGTCAGAGTGTGAGAGAAAAGCTCAATATGATACGATCTGATGGGATACGATACGGTTTTTGGTTTTCGGTTTCGGTTTCGGTTTCGGTTTCAATTTTATTTTGTTTGTCGCAGTTTTGGTGAAATTTTTCAAGTTTATTGCAAACAATCGAATTTGTTTTATTCGCTGTGCCGCTTCAATTTAATTTATGTTTATTTTCGTTATAGTTTTTTTTTTTTTTGCATTCAACAAAACAAAGAATACAAAAACAATAACAAGAAAAAGCAGAAAAACAAAAACAAAAACAAAACAAAACAACACAACAACGTGTAAAAAAAAAGACCTTTTAAAGGCAAATCAGCCTCTTGCTGTGTGGGCAGCAGGGGAAAGCTGCAGCTAAAGTAAAACTTGCATGGCAAGAGGGTAGCGGGCTGATGCATGGGCAGGGGGGGGGGGCGAGGGGGGGAATTGTGAATGTAACAGCACCGTGGGGTGGCCCACTGTCAATGCCAATGGCAAAAATGGGGAAATGGGTTTAGATTTGGCTTTGCCTTTGGCTCTAGGTTTTAGTTTTAGTTTGAAATTTGTTTTGGGTTTGAGTCTCGAATATGGAAATGACAAGAGGAGTGGTGGCGGCGGCATATTGTCGCTGTGGGTGGGCTCTTACTATTGCTGTGTATGTGTGTGTGTGTGAGCGTGTGTGCTAAATTAGCTTAATAGTCAATTATATTATACATTTTGTCATTGTCATTGTTTAATATTTATTAATTTTAAGCAATTTTTCTAATTTTCTTAATTTTTTCTATTTGCAGGTAAGCATCAAAAATCACATGCATTGTGTGTGTGTGTGTGTGGGCGTGTGTTGAATGTCAGTTATTTGTTGTCTCTGTTGATGTGGTGGGTCCCAAACGTGACTGAGGACTGCATTTACTGCTTTTATTGTTAACCGTTGTTTATGGCTATATATTATATATATATATATATATATTGTACTATATATATATATATATATATATAGATATATACTTTTAATGGTAAGCTTTTGTTTTACTATCATATATATATTCAGTTAAGTTACGAGTAGTAAACGGGAGTGAAGTGCGCTAGCCAGCCGAAAGCGCACTCAAAAGATTGTATGCGAAAGCTTTTGGCGCAGTCACTCAAAATAATATATAGTAGTAATCGTAAAGCGTTTGCTTTGCTACTAACGTCGACGCTCACGTTGACGCTCACGTTGGCGTCGTTGATGTGGTAAATCTAAAACACGCGTCGCTTCCGCATGCAGCGACAGCGACAGCGACAGCGTCACCGTCAGCGTCACAGGCAATGATAGAGCAGCTCATACGAAGCGTAGCAACAGCTTTTTACACTGATACTATATACAACACACATACACATACATATGTACATATATACAAAATAACGAACTTTGGTGCAGGCTGCGCGAAAGAAAGTAAATAGCGGAATGCGCAAAAAACGTTGAAATGTGAAATAGCCAAAGGCACAACCAAAACGTTGTTGAGTGCAAAGAGATAGTGAGAGTGTGCGCGCGCTTGTGATAGAAAGAGTGAGAGAGAGAGAGAGAGAGGGAGAGAGAGTGAGAGTAACTGACGCAGACGTTGTGGCTTTGGGTTTGCGGCTGCTACAACAAACAGCGACAGTGGCAGTGGCAGTGGCGGTGGCAGCGCAGCGACTCTTAGCTGCTTAATGCTTTCAGTTTTAAGTTGGGCTTTGACGCTGGCTGCGCAGTCGCCGTTAACTTTTGGCTTTGGCTTTGGCTTTGGCTCTGGCTTTAGCGCTTTCTGCGTGGGGCTTTTTTTCTTTTTTTTTTTTATATATATTTTTTTTTATTGTTTGCTGTTGTTGTTGCTGCAGCTGTTTTTTGTTGTTGTATTTGTTTCTTTTTCTTTTTTTTTTTTTGTTTTATTTTTGGAGTCGATCTGAGCTGCGTTGCAAGAGGCGCACAGCCCGCGCGTTCACTCAACGTTTGCAGTCCGGCGGCACCGGTTCGGTTCACGGCTTCACACAACCAAAAAGCACAGCCCACGAAAGCGAGTCCCAAGTCCCAGAAAAAAAAAAAAATAAATAAATAAAAATAAATAACAAAAAAAAAACAAAATAAATAAATAAGCAAGCCCTCCCTACCCTCATACAAATTTACCAACACACACACACACACACACACACATACATACACATAAACAAACAGACACTACAACGTAGCGACGGCGCGTCTTCGACTGCTTTCGAATTCGTGCGAACTTGTGAACTTTCGTTTTCGGCGATTGCAACTGTGAACCCAGAAGGACGCCATTTAAAATTGGATGTGATAACCGTTACAGCAATACATGCATACATACAACAAATGATGTGCAACAATTATGAAAACAACTCAAACACTTCCCCCCTTTTGCTACGAAAAGTGTCTACCGAATTTATATTCTAAACTAAACTAAAGCAAGAGAAAAAGAGCAAAAAGAGATCAAAATACCAAACGTAAAACAAGAAATACTTTTCAAAATTTGTTTTATATATATATATATAGAAATAAATTTCAAATATGCTGCAGCAAAAGTGATAAAAAAAAAGTGCTAAAAAAGAAAGAAATAAAATAAAGGAATATAATACGAAAAAAAAAAACGAATCATCAATAGGAATCTTCTCAAGAGAAGAATCATGTCAACTAGTTTAATACATAAATAAATAGAAACATATATATAGAACCTTATACATATACATATCTATAGCTATATGTATATATTTATGTATAAATCATCAAAAAAATTAACATCAAAATATTGGATGAAATAGAAATATATATATAAAAATAATCGAGAAACAAAAGAAGAATAAACCTGCGACCAACAACAAGCGACAACAACCCGCAACCCACAAAATAGCAAAAAAAAAAGGAAGAGAGAGAGAAAACAAAATTGTTTTTGTATTAAATTTTGTATTATTTTTTTTTATTTTTTTTTGTTTTTTTTTTTGTTGTTGTTGTGTGTGTGTTTGCTGCTAATTCAAGGTCAAACTTTTCTCATAAAAACGACGACGCGAGAATCCCCCCTAAACGTTGCAGTACGCGAAATAGTTGACAATAACGAAACAAACACACACACATTATAAAAAGCGAAACAAAATAATAGAATAATAGTATAACAGAGGCAAACAAAACAACAAAAGCTAGGCTACAATAGCAACAGCAACAGTAGCAACAACAGCAGCGGCAGCAGAAGCGGCAACAATTGTAAAAATCACTGAGCACTGCACAAAGTCAATTGAGCCAAAGCAGCGGTTGGTGTGCGCGAGTTGCTTAATAAGAGATAGAGAGATACAGAGATAGAACGATAGAGAGATAGAGAGATAGAGACATACTTTAAGCTCTCCCGAAAGCTAAAGCAACGCTTTCAGTCAACTCTTCACTTGCTTCTTGTTGTTAGGCAATTAGCAATTAGAACCTGAACCTGAACCCCTTGAGCGTAAGCGAGCGCACGTGCGAGCGAGCGAGAGGGAGCGAGAGGGAGCGAGCGAACAGGCGAACAAGTGCGCAAATGCGCGCGGGCGTTAAGAACAAGCACACAAAGCGCGTGTGATAAAAAAAAAAAAGCTTCGTTGAAACAGTTTTTGTTTCTTCTTTGTTGATATTTATTTATTTTTTGTTATTGTGTGTCTCTGTGTGCGTGTGCGTGTGCAACTAACGGAATTTGGATAGATTTGTGCAAAAATTGGATTGACACCTGTTCTGCCAAGACAGCAGCAGCAGCAGCAGCAGCAGCAGCAACAACAGCAGCAGCAACAGCAGCAGCAATGCAGCAACGAAAGAGCTAGTAAAAGCAATCAAAAAGAAGTATTCAAAAGGGAATAATACAATAAATAATAGGAGAAAAGTAAAAGGATTAAAGAGGAGAAGGGAACATTTTGTATATAAAAGCTGGCAACATTTTTTGTGCGCCCAGCAATGAGAATGGAATATCAAATGCCGCCGCCAGCATTGGCATTGCAACAGCAACATACACAACAGCAGCAGCAGCAAACACATAATGCGCTGCAGCATCAGCAAAATCAGCTGCAATTGTTGCAGAGTGTGCAGCAACAGCAACAGCAGCAACATCAACAGCAGCAGCAGCAACAGCAGCAGCAGCAACAGCAGCAGCAGCAACAGCAACAAATGCTTAGCAACATGTCGCAGACAGGCACGTTGCCGCCATTGAGTAGCCTGCCATTGCAGGTTGTACACAATTTGCCACACCTGCTGGCAGGCAGTGGCAACAATGGCAACAGCAACAACAACAACAACAACAACAGCAACAACAGCAACAACAATAATAATAATAACAACAACAGCAATACGAATCTCAGTGGCAATAATGTAACATGCAACAGTAGCAACAATCAGGTTGGCAACAATTTGTTACGCAGCACAATGCAACATCAACAATTGCTTAATAATCTTAGTAATAGCGGCAACAATAATAATACAGCCTCTGGTGGCAATCAATCGCTTGTTGCTAACGGTGCATTGCCACCGCCAACACAGTTGCTGCAACATCACTTGCAACATTTGGCGCATGTCAATGTTAATGCAGCGGCAGCTGTTGTTGCTGTTGCTGCCAATAATCTCAGCAACAATCTGCAACATGCCAATGGCAACAATACTGGCAGCAGCAACAACAACAACAACAACAACAACAACAACACCATCTTAAATCACAACAATCTCAATATCATTATCAATAATCACACCTCCAACAATAATAATAACAATAATAGCAACAACAACAACAACAACAACAATCCAGCCACACCAAATGCAAATTTAACAACAGCCACGCCCACTGTTAACACAGCCTCAGCTGTAGCACAGCAGCAACAGGCGCATGAGAACAGTTTAGTTAACAGTTTGGTGGGCGTGATCAATGGCAACGTTAATGCCAACAATAATAACAATAATGTTAGCAACAACAACAACAACAACAACAACAACAACAACAACAACAGCAACACCAACAATAACAACGGCGACGATAACAATCGTTGGACACAATTTCAGGTGCAACAACTGTGGAAGCAACATGCTAACTATTTGAATGGTATGATTAATGTTTATGATTTTTTTTCTTTCTTTTTATAAAACGGAAGTTAAACACTTGCCACTTGCCACTTGCCACTTGCAATATGTAATTTGTAATTTGTAATTTGCAACATTTATTTCAATTTATATTGAGCAACAATTGTTGCTTAAACTGCATACTGCAAGTTAGCAACATGTTGCTATGTTCCTTAAACATGTTGCCACATAGGTAAACAAATTTTGCATACATACGATTAATGCTGGCAATGCCCTAATATATCGATAAATTGTAAATAGTTATCAAAGGGATTAACTAACAATTCTTTGCTACAAATTTTCTACAATTTCCGCTTTCCATTTTTCCACTTTTCCACTTTTCACCTTTGACCTTGTGCTGTGTATTTGTATTTTTGCTAACGTTTCATCCATTTGGTATTCTACCACATTCTGGCACAAAATTGATTAAATGCTATACGACTAATTATCGTTCATTAACGGCCCTGATATGGTGTCAAAGTCAGCTTATATCGATTGAATTATCTCTGCCTCTATCTCTCTCTCTCTTTCTCTGTGTATTTCCTTGTTCTTTTCAGTTTTCTAGTGGCTTATGACGTGCTGCTATATTGGTTTATTGTTAGTCATTTTTCTATATTGTTTAGCTTAGTTTAATATTGTCAAAAATGTCTCAACTTTCAACTAAAACAAAAACATTTTTGTTTAACATATCTCTCTCTCTCTCTCTGTCTCTCTCTCTTTCTTGCTGTTACCCCCGTTGTTACTTTGCCTCAGCTTGTGACTCTTTTGGCCATTTCACAATCACTTTTGCTTTCAGTTTTTGACTTCAGGTGTCTCCGCCAAGGGCCGCAACAACTTCTCTCAACTCAACTTAACTGAACTCAAATTATTGTTGCTGCTGTTGTTGTTGGTGTTGCTGTTGGTGTTGTTGCTTGTGAGCCCGCGACATTTTCAGACAACTTTCGTTTTGGGGTGCTGCCTGGGTGCTTTCCATATGCCCAAAAGATATATATATATATATATATATATATATATAAAAAATTTAACTTTAACTTTTGTTTTATTTACTTCATCAACAACAACAACAACAACAATAACAACAAGCACAACAACAACAACATTAATAACAAGAGCAACAAAAGAGCTGTTGCCCAGGGTCCAGTTGGGTTTAAAGCGCCTTAAGCTTTTGGCCTTTTGTTGCTGGCCATTTTGTTATCACAACTTTTATCTGCGCGTTCTCCAACGTTTGCTGCCTGCCGCTTACCGTTTGCCGCTTGTTGCTGCTGCTAGCTGCTAGCTGCTAGCTGCTAGCTGCTTGTCGTTTCGCCTTTATGGCCAAGATAAAAGGCCGGCTTTTACGGCCTAGCCGTAAATACAACAAACACAAACACAAACAGAAACACAAAAAAACAACAAACACAATAAACAATAGCACAAAAGGGCAATTTTGGCACTCGCTGCTGTTGTCGCTGCTGCGGTTACTGCTGTCGGTTGCTGCTGCCACTTCTTCCACCCGCCCGCCATAGCATTTAACTCTCGTGTCACAACGTGTGACATTGCCGCATAATTAATATGCGTTCAGCAGCAACAACAACAACAACAACAATAACAATATTAAAAATTCATTTGTCTCTTTTTATATATTTTTTTTTTTTATTTTTTCCCAATTTTTTTGACTGCCGAAAATGCGTTTTTACTTTCATTGAGCGACGTCTCCGTCTCTGCCTGCGTTTTGTTGTCGCTGCTGCTGCTGCTGCTGTTGCCCAGCGTCGGCTAAGCAACATCACAAAAATTAACTTTCACTTTTTTCGGCAGTTTTTAAATTCATTTCTGTCTTTCTTCGTTTTTTTTTTTTTTTTGGATATTTTTATTTTTTTCTTGGCATTTTTTCCCATTTTTTTTAAAAATTTTTTTTAAAACTTTTTTTTTGACTTTTTTTATATTTAATTTTTTATTTTTGGCTGTTGGCAACTAAAAATATTTTTTTTTTTCTTTTTATTGAACTCTCTTGTAGGTCGTACCTCTTCTGCTGCTTCTTTCCCTGCCCCTTAGCTACCCTTCTACCATAACTTTTTTTTTCTTTTTTTTTTTTGGGAAATATAATTTCATCCATACCCAAAAATTTACAATATTATTTCGAAAGTTTATTTTATTTTTTATTGTATTTATTTTTTGGCTCTTGACAAAATTTTTACTAATATTTTTTTCGATTTGGAATTATTTATTTATTTTGTTAAATTAAATGCAATTAATTATATATCAAAGGAATTTTATAAATCTATATATATATATATAAATCTGTATATATATAAATATACTATATATATATATATATATATATATATATATATATGTTGCTTTTTTCTTATCGCTAAAGTTGAGTTGAAGTGAGGTCAGCGCTGCTTTCTAGAAGTTTTTACAGCTTAAAATAAAATCAAATAAAATTTAAATAAATTAATAATTAGCAGCTTTTAATAATTATTAACATTATTTGCCATCTGTCTTTATGCATTAATTTACTTTAATTAATAATTGAAATGTAATTGAATCTGTATAAATTCTCAACAGTTCTCAATAGAACTGCTTTAGATTCAAACAATTCTCTAGTCTTCTATCTGAAGTTGAAGTATCTTTACCCACAGCTGCTTCTTACATTACTTTGGCATTATCAAGAAGCAGAGGTTTCCAATTGAATTTGGCTTATAATGGTTTTAACAGAAACCTATTACCAACAGGTGTTGCTTAACCTAATCTGAGAGCGACTCTGCCAGTTATCAATGCACGCTTCAACGTATTGTATATCCATTTCTTATCGGAATTGTAGTACGAGTAATGCTATATATTGTTGTTGCTGCTGTTGTTGCTGTTGTTGACAATTGTCTCATTGTATTGTGTTTTTTAATGCACAGTTAAAAAGCAAAAAATTGTTGTCTTTAGACAACAACTTCCTTTCGTGCTGTTGGCCATAAAACGTTTATCCAATAATTTGAAATGCATTTTGCGCATGTGCCGCAGACATGACAAAACGACAAATTTGCTGTCAGCTGAGCAGCAGCGTTAACTGAGCAGCTGTTGCTGTTGCTGTTAACAGTGCGACTGCGCTGCTACGGCCGTCACACACTCACCTAGATACGATAGCCAAAATGCAACGTTATTACAGTTACTTCAATCAAAGCTAAAGCTGAAACGGTGGCTGATTGTTGCTGCCTCTGCCGCTGCTGTTGCTGTTGTTGTTGTTGTTGTTGTTGTTGATTGTTGTTGCTACTACTGTTACTGGATAACAGAAATTGGCAGTAACAACAGAAGCAGCAATTGCTATTGCGCAATCGATGCCAGCAGCAATTGTTGTTGTTGTTGTTGTTGTTATTATTATAGTTGTTGCTGGTTGTGCGAAACGTGCAAAATGCAAAATGCGGCTTCATTTTTTATATATATATATTTCTTTTAGTGCTTAGGTGAGAAAACCTCAATTTTTCGTACTGGCCAAGAAACCAAAAGTAATAAAAATAACAACAACAATGGAAAACAACAATATATCAGTGAAAGTGGCTTGAAGCCCGTTGAGCGTTGCGCGTTGAGCGTTGATCGCTTCGAGGCGCAACACGCGGCGTATGAGCAATCTTTTAATTGTTACCGTTTCACACGTCGTCGCCAAAGACCAGAAGCGGTTTCTTGATTGAATTTCTGCACATGTGTATGTATGTGTATCTGTATGTGTATGTGTTGTGCATGTATGTATGTATGTGCTTTATTTATTACGTTTTAATTTGCAGCATTGCCACGCCTCTGGCCAACGCCTGCGACGCCTGCGTGCAGCGCATAGTTGTAGCCAATTTTTTCATTGTTTTTTGCTGCCGCTGTTGCTGTTGTCTTTCCTTTTTGTTTTATGTCTATCTTTGTCTCTCTCTCTCTCTCTCTCTTTTGTTTTCTTTTGCGTTTTTTTGTTATTTAGGTTTCGGTGTCTGTTTTACTATTTTTATGGGGCGCTGTAATTTTATAGTACGCCTCAGCCATATAACTGCGAGCTGCGAGTATTCCGATTCGTATGATTAAAATTATCGTCTGCTTCCTTATTTCAGCTAATTAACTGTATGTCGGCGCCAGCGGGCTTTCTTTCACTCAAAGCCAAATTGGGGCTAATCTCTATACCTCTCTATCTCTCTCTCTCTCTCTCTGGCTCTTTCTCTTACTCTTTTTATCTGTGTACCTTAGTATGGGTTATGAAATTGTGTCGTCAATGCGCTGAATTGGGCGTGGCGTGAACTATTTTTCATATAATTTTCACTTTCGCTACAAAAACAATACTGTATACATTTTTCTCTCAGTTATTTAAATTGCTCAATTTACATTTAACATTATTAACTTGATCAAAGACAAAAGGAAAATTTTAGAATATTTTCCAATAGTTTAAAATTCTCTATGAATAACTTAAGACCCTTCGCAGTAGAGCAACAAAGAGTCCTTTAGAATCAGCAGCTCATAAGCTTATTTAAAGGAAAATTAGGGAAAAGATTGCAAAGAAATTTGCTTTGAATTTTTACTAATTTTGAGCTTAATTATTTGAAGTATTATGAGTAATAGTTTATGCTTAATTTTCGTGATGAAATCAAAGCACAAAATGCTACAAAAAAGAAAGCGTTTGGCTAATCGATAAACAATTAAGGAAATTGTTTTACTTTCTGCGAGCAATTAAATTTATTTTAAACTAAATTAATTTTTTTTTTTTTTTTGTTGTTTTTTGGTACAATATGAGTTGGTTTTAAGATCTATTATATATCGTCAACTAGCAACCCGGAAATCTTTTAGTGTCCAACACATTTTCCCACACATAATTAATTTTAGAGACGCAAGAGGGGAGGGATACAAAAAACGAATAACTAAAAGTAAAATGAGGTAAAAATTAAACATAAAAAGTGCTATGCAAATGAGCGCAAATACGGAATGAATATAATGTACACTAGCAACAGTAACAGCAACAACAGCAACAACAGCAACAACAGCAACAGTAACAGTAACAACAATCAGAGACAACAATCGAAAGTGTTACACTTTCTGCACTTCAGCAAAAGGCAGTCACACAAAACAAGAGCCCAACAGAGCCATAAAACGAGTGCCATGTAATACAACAAGTAACAGGAATAGCAACAGCAACAGCAACACCAACAATAAATACCAACAAAGACAACAACAACAATTGCAGTTTAAAAAATTGCCGCAATTGCGCCATCGACGCGACGCGACGCATGCGCAAACAGCGACAGCTACAGCAGCAGCAGCAGCTAAGTCGACGCCAACGTCGACAGCAGCTGCGAAACAGGTGAAAGGGGCGTGCAGCAACAACAACAACAACACAACAACAGCACAACAACAACAGCAACAACATAAAGAGTAGCAACAATTGTTGCTGTATTGTACTTTTAGAGCTGCATTGCATAATTTTCTTCTTTCTTTCTTTTCTTACTTCTCTTTTTATTTTCTGTTTTGTGTTGCTTCAAGCTAAACAGCTACTGAAAAACTAGTTGAAAATATGCTGAAAATTCAGACAGTTCATTAGATCTTTATCTACCGACCAAACCAACCAACAAATTTAACTTCAATTCAGATACATAACGGTACCAAAAGTATAACTTTCAGACATACCATATATAGAACCTGATTTGCTTTTCAATGTCTCGGTCATTTCTTCTGTGTTCTACTTTAAGCATAGAATGTGGCTATAATGTTTGTTACTCTTTTCAATATGGTTAACATTTATTTATTTATTTTTTTTTTTTGTAATTATTGTTGCTTCTGTCTATAGAAACTGGTTTTATACTTCATTCAAACTCAGCTGCGATTGGAGGTGGGTTTTTTTTCGGGTTTCTTTGTAGACTTTGACTTGTTTGGGCTGTTTTCAGTTGATTTTTTTTTTTATTTTTTTTTTCGTTTTTCGGCTTGTTGCTTGCAGCAGATTTTACTCTCACTTTCATTTTAATGCGAGTCATGAAGTTGAAAATGCACTCAGTGAGAAGGTGTCTGTGTGGGGCGGCAAGAGGTGGAGCGGGTATAAAACTGAGGGAGGTCAATTGCTTTTTATTGCCTTGAAACGGATGTGAACAAATGTGATTGAATGTGTGTGAAATGATGTTAAATATGGCAAATGAATTAGACCTGACAGTTTCAAAGATAGAGGAGCAAAATATTGCGTTATATTTCTTATAGATCTGTTATACAACTGCTATATATATGTTATATATCTTTTTTAGATCTGCTATACATTTGTTATTTGTATATTATAGATATGTTCTATATCTGTTATACAAACGTTGTAATCTGTTTTAGAACTTTAATATATCGCATATATATCTGATATACAACTGTTATACAACTAGTATATATGTCTTATTTATCTCTCTTATATCTTTTATATATCTGTGCAGTATTAGATATACAAATGTTATATACCTATTACTTGTCTATTATATACAACTGTTATATAACTGTTATCGATCTATAATATATCTTGTTTTTCTGTTCTATATCTTCTTTCTATCAAAACTCTGTTATATGCCTGTCACAAAACTGTTATACAACTGTTATAGAGCTTGTATAAAACTGTTAAAAAAAAAACTGTTATGAAGCTATTAAAGAACTATTATATGTCTGTTATAAATCTTATGTATAACATATATATTTGTATACATTTGTTATATTTCTGTTATATATCTGTGATGTATATCTGTTATACAGCGGTTATATATTCGTTATACATATGCATAAAATGGGCAATATCCCCATAGTTATCACTGAGATGTCAACGATCTTTTTGTGGAGAAAAAACCTCAAAAGATAGATGGCAAACCTTATACATTTAGTAGATTAAGAAAGAATTGTCAATTTACTTAGTTTATATCAAAGAGCAACCTATTTATAGAGTATTTAATTCTAAGAGACTAAAGTAGAAATGTATTTAAAATTATTCCCTTAGTATTTAATGCTGTTTCTAATTCAAGAGTTAAGCTTCTAACTAACTGGAGAACACTCTAACTGCCAGTTAACTTAAAACGTATAACAAATACTTCAAATGTTTAACCGTATTCTAACACTTAGCTTGCTCTAAACTATATAACTAATTGGTATATGATATGATATGACGTCATATAAAATCCCTTAGCTTCAGTTAGGATGTCTGTCAACATAAAAATACTTTGCTACGCACTAAATGAAAACAGAAAAGTGAAAGTTGAATGGGGCATTAAAATAATAATACAAAAATATATATATATAAAACAAAGAGACAAAACATAAAAAAACCTACACTAAAATATATATATATATATATATATATATATTTATATATAGTGACCATTAAGTTTACACGCAGCAGCAGCCAAAAAGGCCAGCAATAATTTAAAAAACATAAATTAAACAAAATAATTATAATAATTATAATAATAATAATCAGAAACATAAAAGAAAGAAAGAATTATAATAATAGAGCCACAAAATCAACTGTCAAATTATGCCCAAAATAATATGCTGACAAAGTCAAAGAAATAAATAAGCAAATTCCGCAAAACATTTTCAACTCAAGAAACACCCAAAAAAAGAAAAAGAAATGGTATGGAATAAACTGAAATTAAAGAAAAGAAAACGAAAACGAAAACGAAAAGGTAGGAAAAAAAACACTATTTCATTTGTTGTCGTAGTCCCGCCTCAACAAAGTGTTAACTGCGTTTGACCAAACGAAAAGAGTTGATATCGTAATGGGACCCACATTTCATTTTCTAATGAAAGTGATACAAAAAAGAAGAAAAAAAATAAAATAAAATAAAAAGGTAAAGAAAGAAAGAAACGGAAACCAAACCAAAAAAAAAAAGAGTCACGAAAATTATGCAAATTATTTTTAATTACAAATGAGAAATTTCAAAAAACCAAAATAAAAAATGAGAAATAAAAAATGAAACAACAGAAATGACCATAAAAAGTGCGAGGGCTCAACAAAGCACAAAAAAAAAGAATTGATGCGTTGGACCCAAAAACCATACACACATACACGCACACACACATACACACACGCACAGAAGAAGAAGATGAAGAAGAAGAAGCAGCAGAAGCAGCTGTAGAGGAAACAGAAGACGAGACACTGGAAGACAGTTGACCCACTTAAAATGGCAAGAGAAACTGTAACCAGAAAGCAAAAGCAAGCCAGAGACAAGCCCCTTTACCCCTTTAAATGTTGCGTTACGTTGCGTACCCCTGTGTTCCACTTACCCCCGCTGTTCTGTGGCTCAATTGCGCTTGGACTTAAGTCATCGACAATGTTCGATCTAAAAATAAACCCTATGCAAGATTCTCTTGCGCATTATCACACTGGACAGTGAAAGTGACAAAAGCAAAAACAAAAAACGAAAAAAATTAAAGAAGAAACCCAAAAAATAAAAAATCAAAAAGAAAAAAAATGATGCGGCAGCAGCAGCAGATTTCATGTAGTTTTTTTTTGTTGTCTAAAGTTTTTTTTTGGGGTTTTTTTTCGATTCTCATTTATTATGTTTATCTTTAACCATTTATCTGCTTTATCTTAAGTTTTTTTTTTTTGTAGTGTTTCTTTGTTTTGTTGCGTGCTGTTTTTTTTTTGTTATTTTTTTTTTGCTGTTTTTGTTGCTTTCATGCGTTTCATGCGTTTAATGCGTTTCACTAATATCATTTCATTTTGTATTTTGTTTTTGTTATTTTCTGTTTCATTTGCGTTGTTACATTCTGTTTCGTTTTGTTTTCGTTCTCGTTTTAGGTATAAAATATACTTTATATAATATTTGGTCTTCTATCTATCTTCTTTCATTCTTTTTTATGTTCTTACAGGCAGGAAATCTCCATTTTTGGGTTTTATTTGCAAAGCAAACGGTAATTTTTTTTTTGGTTTTTTGTTTTTAGTTTTTTTTTTTGGTCTTTTTTGTTTTTTTTTGTTTTATTTTTGTTTTGTCTTCTGTTTGTTGTTTTGTTTATATTAATGTTTGTTTTACGTTAAGTTTCTTTTTTAAATTTTTTGTTTTTTTTTGTTAACTTTTTTACTTTTTTTGTGCGTTTTTGTTTTGCGCACAGTTTTTTGTCTCTGTTTGTTTTTATTTAAAATGCTGTGCGAAAGTTTTTTGAATGCAAATTGCTTTTTTTTTTTATTGTTATTTGTTACGATCGGCTTATATATATATATTTTTATTCCTTACACATATATATAAAGGATGTTAAATAAATCCTTTAATTTATTTTCATACTTAACCTTTAACCTTTTGGCATTTATATATTTATGTGAAACTTTCCTCGTCTTTGGTTTCGCCATGAATTTCCCATGAAATTTCCCAAAATTTAAATCCTAAATATCTTGTTGAACCATGCCCTCTTAAGGCGATAAGGAGTAGGAAAACAACAACTATAATAATAAAAAAAATTGCTTAATTAAAAACTTTTAAATGAAAAGTTGCACATACGCCGTGTGAGCCGCATATTGCATGCAGATTTGCAAGTCCTAATTTTGTTAGCATGTTTTCTGGGTGTATGAGTGTATATGTAAGTGTGTGTGTCTGTGTGCGTGTCTGTATTTTGGCATATGTTACTTCACAATTCACATGCAACAGACAACAGACAACAGACAACAGACAACAGACAAACACTTGCACACACTTCACTTACGCCTCGCTGCCAGCGGCACAACAGCAACAAGCAGCAAGCAACAAGCAACAAGCAACAAGCAACAAGCGACAACAACAACAATAAACGTAAAGAAAACCAAAGCAAAGAAAATAAGAAAAGGAAAAAGAAAATATTACTTCACTTCCAGAGACCAGAAATGTGGTTTGCCGTTGCCATTGCCGTTGCCATTGCTGTTGCTGTTGCTGTTGCTGTTGCCGCTGACGCTGCCGCCACAACATGGCATAAAATTTCGCAATAGTTCGTAATTCGCCTAAAAAGCCAACAGTTACAGCAACAACACAAAGTACGAAAGAGCAAGAAACAAAGTAAAAAACACACACACACACGCAGAAATAAATAAAAGAAGCATAAAAAAAAAGTTCGCAAATGAAAGTGAGAGTGAATAAGAAAGCGGAAACTAATGCAAGCGAAACCAAAAAGAAAGAAGTATAAAAAACACACACACACACACACATACACACACACAAAAATGCTGCACGACGGAAACTGGTTTCGGCGGCTGCCGACGGCAACATCGGCAAAACTCGTTTGTATGTAAAAAGCGCAAGAAATCAAAGAGCGCGTCGCTTAATGGATAACAGAGATAGTGACGCTGGCAGCGCAGTTAACAGTGACGCTGACAGCACGCTCAGTTGCGCCTGCGCAGCGTCTGATTTGAGTGAAGCTTTTTGTGTGTGTTTTTTTTGGCTTTTATTTGTTGAGTGAGTCGCTTGGAGTGTAGTGAAATGGAGTAGAGCGAGAGGACATGGTGGATGAGGGGAGGTGGCGGCGTTGTTATTGTTGTTGTTGTTGTTGGTGGTGGTGGTGGTGGTGGTTTTGGTGAAGGCATGAAGTGGGAAGAGCGCAAAGCGATAAAAATCAGTTGAAAGCTGAAATTTCACTTTCGCTTTTAGCTGCTGGCTGCGCATGTTGCTTCCTCTTTGTTTGCTTTGTTTGTTGGTTTGCCTGTTGTTGCTTGTTGGCAGGCCCGCCACACTTCATCTTCTCCGCCTCCTTCTCCTCCTTCAACACACCTCTTGCACACATCTTCCTTTCGCCCCGCTCTCTAAACGTCTCTGTCACTCTCCGTAAATGTGTTTGTCTTTTTTGTTTTTCCATTTTTCTTTTTTTTTAGCTTTATTTATTTGCCATTTGCAGCGCATGCGGAAATTATTGTTGTTTTTCTTTATATATATATAAATATATATATTTTTGGGTAATTTGCCAAAAATACAAGCAGAATTTCCCAGTATTTCTTAATTTCTTTATAATAGACATACTTAATACTCACTTCCAGCTCTGACCTACTCTCAGACTTAATTATATTAAACTTCCTTCAATAAAATAATTCTATAATATTTAAGAAACAAATGCGAGTTCCTTGTGAAACTTTTGGTTAATTAAGTAAAGAGCAATGTGAAAGCAAAGAAAGTGATACATAAGTAAAAGAATTAAATATACATATATATATATTTATATATATATATATGTCTGTATATATTTCATATTTAAAAAAAAAAACTTGTTTTAACATTGTTATTTTTTTTATTTTTGTTTTTACAGGCAAATCTACATCGAATAGCAAAGAAATCATCTGTCCAGATGATAAATATAAAGAGGAGGGAGACATTTGGAATGTTGAGGCTCAAACGGCATTTCTCGGCCCAAATTTATGGGACAAGACATTACCCTACGATGCTGACCTCAAGGTAACACAAGTTAGTATCATATCATCGCTGCGTAGTGGCTGCGTCTGTTTACCCCCATTTCTTTGCCCACCTAAGTCAAATTTTCCAAATTTTCCCAATTATCCTAATCCTTCAGTCTTTCCTGGAACCTACTGTCCCTCTATCCAACCTCCCTCCCCCACGCATATTGATCTCAAAATTGTAAAAACGCAACAGTTAAACACCGTTAACAATACACACACACAAATAAACACAGCTAATAAGTGATAACAAGTATCATATAATTAACCATTCTGAGGTGCTTAATTAGTGCGAGAATTTCATTCTCTTCATAGATTTCATATATAATATGAATATGAATTTATATATATATATATATATATATATATATATATATATATTTATATATATAACATGTGTGTGACTTACGATTTGACTAATAATAACAACATAACACATAGGAATGATAGTTAATTACTTTCAATTACTTTTCGAAACTATTTCCATAAAGATATTACAACAATAATTAAATTTGTGAAGCTAATTAGAAATTTTAAAGTAGACAGCATTTTATATATAATTCCTTAAGTAATTGTTTTATATTTGCAGTTCCGTTCCAATTACTTTTACTATTTCCTCAATTACTTAATTTGTAAGCTATAAATATTTAGGTAATGGATTTTAATTTAAAAATATGCTTTATATTCTAGGAAAAAACTAATTGGTCTATTCAAATAATGTAAATTATTCAAACATATAGATTAATTACTTAATTACTTAAATAATTATGCATAATTTTCCAGTTTAGCTACCAAGCGAACATATAATTATTTTATATACAGAAGCTAAAATCAATTTTTTAAATAATTGCAAATTAAAAACTTAATTTCCTGTGTAATTATATACGAATTTATTAAATTTAACTTATGACTAAGAGTATTTAAAACAAAAAAAAGCAATAAAACAAATAATTTTTAAAGCGAAGCCTAATTTATCAAGTAATTATCAAATTTAAAGTTAATTACTCAAGTAATTGACAAGTTGGTACTAAATTACTTGAGTTATTAAGTCTGGAACAATATATTTTAATATAGAATTACATATTTATATCAAATAGGAAGCAATTACTTAAGTAATTGTTAGCATGTAGCAAGTAATTAGAATCAAAATGTGACACAACAAATAAAGTTTTGCATAATTTGACAATAAAGTTGACTACTTATCACTTATATCTGAGTAATTTTTTGATTAAAATATTAATTATTAGTGTAATTTAAGTAATTGGTGGAGTAATTAACTCTTTAAATTTATATCAAACATTAGCAGAGTTCTTTGAATACGGAACTTATAGCTTATTGAATACTGAAGGTTATTATGCCTTCACACACACACACACACACACACACACACACAAACACATAAAATGTTTGCTTGTTGTTTGTTAACGTTGCCATACTTGCTGTTACTTTTTGCCATTTTGATGCTTTATTAATGCGCTTTAAAAAAAATAAACAAATAATTTATTATACAGAAATTTAATTATATATTTTATGTTTTCCCATTTTTTTTTAATTTAAAAACCTAAAACAGTATGCAGATCTGGATGAATTCTTATCGGAGAATAATATACCTGATGGCCTGCCCGGCACCCATTTGGGACACTCAAGTGGCCTTGGCCATCGCTCCGATTCGTTAAGCCATGCAGCGGGCCTGTCACTGGGCCTTGGTCATATAACAACAAAACGCGAAAGATCGCCATCGCCATCGGATTGCATTAGTCCCGATACGCTGAATCCGCCATCGCCGGCCGAATCGAGTAAGTATAAAATAAACGATTAAACGATTAAACGGTTAAACGGTTAAACGGTTAAAAAAAAAGAAAAACAAAAAAAAAATATCTCTTAATAGAGAGATCTAAGCTGAGATCTTAACTAAGAAAATTCACGCCACCCCCCAACGATAAAGCAAAAACAAAATTCAAAAAAAAAAAAAAAGAATAAAAACCTTTTTTTTTTATATTTTAAAATAAAAACAAACTATAATTATCTAAATATATATATACATTGATCTTTAAAGTTCATCCAGATAAAAAAAAAACAATCCAAATTTGTTTAATTATTTAAAATGAAAAAAAAAAATGCTCTTAAATTTAAATCACACACACACAAACACACATATATACACACAAATGGAATGGACATTGTGCCTAATTAATTTTTATTTTTTTGTTCTTGTTGTAAATCTATTAAATATATTATTATATACAATCTATATACA
>JBAMBS010001912.1:0-226853 GCA_037044455.1 Zygothrica quintamaculata
TCGTGTCAACCCTGCAACTGCTCCACCACCGGCAGTTCAGCCAAAACCTGTGATAATACTGGCAAATGTAATTGCCTAAACAACTATTCCGGCAAATTGTGTAACATGTGTAGTGCTGGTTACTATAACTATCCGGAATGTTTACGTAAGTAACGAAACCCAAGGCATTATTGCTTTTTTTATATAACACTATACTTTATTTCCTAATACATTACTACAGCTTGCAACTGTGATGAACATGGCTCAGAGGGTGTTACCTGTAATGCAGATGGATGTTTCTGGTAGGCAAATAAAAATACATTTATATATAAACACTGAGATATATAACTATATTTACCTACAGTAAGCCCAACTTTGATGGACGTCAGTGTGAGAGATGCAAGGAATCTTTTTACAATTTCCCTACTTGTGAGGACTGCAACTGTGATCCAGCTGGTGTCATTGATCAATTTGCTGGCTGCGGATCTGTTCCTGTGGGTGAACTATGTAAATGTAAAGAGCGTGTTACGGGTAGAATTTGCAATGAGTGCAAACCGCTTTATTGGAATTTAACCTTGAACAATCCCGAGGGTTGCCAGGAATGTGAATGCTTTTTGGATGGTACCGTTTCTGGACTAGACACTTGTGCCTCCAAATCAGGCAATTGCCATTGTAAGCCTCATACAATGGGACGACAATGTAACGAATGTAATGATGGCACATTTGATCTTGATGGCTCATCATTGTTTGGTTGTAAGGACTGTAGCTGTGATGTGGGTGGTTCCTGGAAGAGTGAATGTGACAAGACCAGTGGTCACTGCAAGTGTCATCCACGTATTACCGGACGTGCCTGCACACAGCCATTGACCACACATTATTTCCCAACATTGCATCAATTCCAGTATGAGTATGAAGATGGCACACAACCATCGGGCGCTTTGGTGCGTTACCAATATATCGAAAATGTGTTCCCAGGCTTTAGCAGCAAAGGTTATGCCGTTTTTAATGACCAGCAGAATGAAGTGCGTAATGAACTTACCGTTATCAAGTCCTCTGTCTATCGCATTGTTATTCGCTACATAAATCCCAATGAGAAAAATGTCACAGCAAACATACTAATACAGTCCGAGAATCCATTGGAAGGAGATCAAGAGTAAGTGATTAAAATTGAAAACTAAATCCTTGAATGTGTGCTAAAGTAATCCCATTCATATGTTCAGAGTCAAAGTGCTGCTACGTCCAACAGCCCAGCCGGAATTTGTGACTGTCTCGGGTCCTAAAGGAAACAAGCCCTCAGCTATTGTCCTAGATCCTGGCCGTTATATCTTTACCACAAAGGCAAACAAAAATGTAATGTTGGATTACTTTGTCCTACTGCCAGCTGCCTACTATGAAGCATCCATACTGACACGACACATATCCAATCCTTGTGAGCTTGGCAATATGGAGCTATGTCGTCATTACAAATATGCATCGGTTGATGTCTTTGAACCAGCAACAACACCATTTGTTTTAAATGAATCCTCAAAGCCCGTTAAACCCACAGAATTCTACAGCGATAAAGAGCATTTGGAAATTGTTAGCCATGTGGGAGAGATTCCTGTGCTAAGCAATACACAAAAGGAACTTTATTATATTGTTGATGTACCACACAGTGGATATTACATCTTTGTTATTGATTACATAAGCGAAAGGAATTATGCAGTACCCTATGATATTAATCTTAAATTTGGAAATGAAGACTCTCACTCTTCTGTATATCTGTATCCATGCTTGTACTCCACAGTCTGTCGCACACCGATCAATGATGATGGACGTGAGCAAGCCTTCTACATGGATACAGAATGATACAGAAGCCAGTGACGAGTCTATGCATGTCCAAATGAATTGCAATTCGATCTAAATACTCATCGGGCACTGCATAATTCCTTTCGCTTATGTAATCAATAACAAAGATGTAATATCCACTGTGTGGTACATCAACAATATAATAAAGTTCCTTTTGTGTATTGCTTAGCACAGGAATCTCTCCCACATGGCTAACAATTTCCAAATGCTCTTTATCGCTGTAGAATTCTGTGGGTTTAACGGGCTTTGAGGATTCATTTAAAACAAATGGTGTTGTTGCTGGTTCAAAGACATCAACCGATGCATATTTGTAATGACGACATAGCTCCATATTGCCAAGCTCACAAGGATTGGATATGTGTCGTGTCAGTATGGATGCTTCATAGTAGGCAGCTGGCAGTAGGACAAAGTAATCCAACATTACATTTTTGTTTGCCTTTGTGGTAAAGATATAACGGCCAGGATCTAGGACAATAGCTGAGGGCTTGTTTCCTTTAGGACCCGAGACAGTCACAAATTCCGGCTGGGCTGTTGGACGTAGCAGCACTTTGACTCTGAACATATGAATGGGATTACTTTAGCACACATTCAAGGATTTAGTTTTCAATTTTAATCACTTACTCTTGATCTCCTTCCAATGGATTCTCGGACTGTATTAGTATGTTTGCTGTGACATTTTTCTCATTGGGATTTATGTAGCGAATAACAATGCGATAGACAGAGGACTTGATAACGGTAAGTTCATTACGCACTTCATTCTGCTGGTCATTAAAAACGGCATAACCTTTGCTGCTAAAGCCTGGGAACACATTTTCGATATATTGGTAACGCACCAAAGCGCCCGATGGTTGTGTGCCATCTTCATACTCATACTGGAATTGATGCAATGTTGGGAAATAATGTGTGGTCAATGGCTGTGTGCAGGCACGTCCGGTAATACGTGGATGACACTTGCAGTGACCACTGGTCTTGTCACATTCACTCTTCCAGGAACCACCCACATCACAGCTACAGTCCTTACAACCAAACAATGATGAGCCATCAAGATCAAATGTGCCATCATTACATTCGTTACATTGTCGTCCCATTGTATGAGGCTTACAATGGCAATTGCCTGATTTGGAGGCACAAGTGTCTAGTCCAGAAACGGTACCATCCAAAAAGCATTCACATTCCTGGCAACCCTCGGGATTGTTCAAGGTTAAATTCCAATAAAGCGGTTTGCACTCATTGCAAATTCTACCCGTAACACGCTCTTTACATTTACATAGTTCACCCACAGGAACAGATCCGCAGCCAGCAAATTGATCAATGACACCAGCTGGATCACAGTTGCAGTCCTCACAAGTAGGGAAATTGTAAAAAGATTCCTTGCATCTCTCACACTGACGTCCATCAAAGTTGGGCTTACTGTAGGTAAATATAGTTATATATCTCAGTGTTTATATATAAATGTATTTTTATTTGCCTACCAGAAACATCCATCTGCATTACAGGTAACACCCTCTGAGCCATGTTCATCACAGTTGCAAGCTGTAGTAATGTATTAGGAAATAAAGTATAGTGTTATATAAAAAAAGGAATAATGCCTTGGGTTTCGTTACTTACGTAAACATTCCGGATAGTTATAGTAACCAGCACTACACATGTTACACAATTTGCCGGAATAGTTGTTTAGGCAATTACATTTGCCAGTATTATCACAGGTTTTGGCTGAACTGCCGGTGGTGGAGCAGTTGCAGGGTTGACACGAGGGATAATTGAAGTAACCTGGCAGGCAACGATCGCAACGTGGCCCATCAAATCCTTCCCGACATATACACTGACCCGATTCCTTATTACATATTTCTGATTCTGTGCCCTGATGATCACAGTCACAATCTATATAATAAAGTATACAAGGATGATAATAATATTCCGCAAATGTTGGTGTCATACATACATGAGCAGGTGGGTTCGTTGTAATAACCATCCTTGCAACGTTCACACTGTGCACCACCCCAATTACTGAGACACGTACAGTTGCCAGAGTTGACATCGCAATCGTTATTTATTGAACCCAATTGATTGCACTGACAGGCCTTGCACTCGGGGAAACCGTAATAAGACTCGGCGCACTCCTTACACAAGGCACCAGCAAAGTTCGCTTTGCATGGGCAAATGCCGTTAACAGCCTCACAGTTGTAGCCATTGGTGCCATTCAGATTGCACTCACACTCCCGGCACTGTGGATAACCATAGTAGCTGCAGATGATAATAAATTTTATTGTTATATACTACAATAAACGGACAATTAGCTCAATTACCCGTAGGAACAGGAGTCACAATTAGGTGGTTGGAATGCTGCACGGCACTCGCATTTACCAGTTTCCTCCTCACAATGTCCAGTGGAGTAAAAGAAGTCACAATTACAAGCTGATAATAAAATATAAATTATATTATATATCTTAATCCTTGTAATAAGAATCCTTTGAAGCACTTACGACTGCAGACATCCGTCTCATTCCAGTATTTGCCTCGTGGACGGTAATATTTCGGTTTGCATTTGTTACAATTGGTGCCCTCGGTGTTGTGCTGACAGTTCTGGCATACGCCACCACCATCATAATGGCCATGAATATCCAGGGATAAGCCCTTTCGATTGACATCCTCATCGTATTTGCACTCATTACTGTGGCCATGGCAATTACAGGCTATAAAACGATTTATAATTAAATAAGGGAAGATCTGATGAAAAAGGGGTCTAAAGGAATACTTACGTTCGCAGTTAAATGGACGAGCATTGGTGTTTTGGCGCCACTTCTTTTGCTCAAATCCAGGACAACATTGATTACACTGTATGCCGCAAGTATGATGCTGACAGCGACAGGCTAGTATGCGTACAGGACTAAGTGGATCCTTAACATCACAAGTATCGGCGTGACCATTGCACATGCAACGACCACCAATTGATATATCCTTTATGGAATAGAAGTAACGACGTGTCACAGTTGGATCCTGTCGTGCTACAGACATTAAATGACCCAAAAGATTTTTGGTACGCAACAAACGTATGCGCACATTTGTGGCACGTGTCCATTCCTGCAGCACCGTGGAATTAAAATAATTTGTGGACGATGGACGTCCATTGAGCAGCATCACTGGTATCTCACCATTCTCGAGGGGTACAATTTTAGAATATTCCGTTGTGCAAATGACATCGTTATCCCGTGTTATTGGCTTATAGGTATCCTTGCCAAAATATGTCTCACAATCAGCGGGTGTATCTGAGAAATGTTGCCATGGTGTCCATGTCTTGCCATAATCCGTTGACTTCTCCAACGTCCAAAGACCTGGACGCGGAGAGTTACCCATACGTATAAACAAGTAAGCCACATGGAATTCCTATTATTTAGATAAAAAAGATTTGTATTCTATATACTATATATGTATATAATTTATATACATATAGTATATATAACATGAGATAACTCTTGCATACAGAAAAGTTTCTTCTAAAAATCTTCTCAAGAAACACTCGACTCAAATTCATAAGCAAAATTTACAAAGCAAGCAAATTCATTAAGTTTTATTACTGTTGTGTACACACACACATACACACACACACATGTATACATTGTATAGTGTATGCTTGCATGAGATCATTGAAAAAATTAACTCCATGCTCTCCAGTATTTATATAGTATGTATATATACACTTATATATACTCATGTATACCCGCGTCTGTTCAATGTTTATTTTCTTTTTTTGTGTTTGCTTTTTAATTTGAATTCAATTGGAAAAGATGCAAACATTGTATGGATACATAGATAGATATTCATTCATATATACATACATTCTACATATCTACTAAATATATATGCTTGGCAGGCTTTTTTTTTTGTATTTTTTTGGGATTTTCTTTATGAAATATTTTTGGCAGTCAAATCCTTACATTCAAAACTACTTGTAATACGATTTTTATACATTAATTAGCTCCAAATTAGGTACATATTTTTGAGATATGTGACTACATTTTACATTTATAGAAATGTACATATTTAAGTCTTAAATTTCGTCAGCAATTTATTTTTATATAACCATAAAAATGTAACTGCAAACATTACATTTGATTTGTGCATTAGATGATCTCATTTCATATCTTAAATGCAAGCAAGCATATGAATATATATACATATGTACATGGAATTTTATATTCATATATGTATATATTTACATATAGCAAAAATATTTGTTAAATCTTCTAGACTATAAGATATGCTCTAATCTCTTTTGAAATACATACGAATTTGGATTATTTGTTCCTTTTAATAGAAAGTCCTAATGATTTGTGCATGATTTATGTCCATCATAAGATGTAATAATATGCTATAGCAGGCATAAGATTTATTTTCGTATAATTGTTAAATTCAAATAATGGAGAAGTATAAAATTAGTTGATAAAAATCAAAACTAAATTATTAGAGTTTGGATATATACATCAGGCATAAACTCATAGGTAAAATCTTAAATCAACTTTGTATAATGCTCATCATTTTTTAAAAGTTTATGTGTGTTTTTATATAGAAATATATATATATATACAATATTTTTCTTTAATTTAAATAATACTGTATATTTATATTCTATATATATAATATTCTATCTAAGTTTAGATATTGTTTTAATTTTCATAAACTTAGCCCTGCTTACGTATTAGTCCTGATATTAATTATAGAAATGAATGTAAACATGTAGGATAAAGCTATATCATTTATATAATTTATAATTTCCTGTATTCTATATTATACATATAATTTTAATTTTAAAGGGAACTTTAAAATTGCGTATTCGATAATTTTATTTTATTTTTTTCAGATATTAACAGTATATATATTTATATATAAATATTTCAAGCTATAGATCAACTCTAATTTATAGCACTAACTATAAAATGCAATATATTATTTAAGCAAACTTAGATTATAGCTGAAGGCTATTTTTTTAATATAAATATATATATATAAATATTTTTTTTTTAAGCATTTCCGTTGTAAGTGCGATAAGATGAGCTCAATGTGTGACCCCAAAGTTTTTATAAAACGATTCAAGACGTTTCTTTAATTTTAATGATAAGCGTGGGCTGCGATTATACATAGTTTTTTCTTTTTTCCTTCTTCTTATTGTACTATAGAAATATATATTTAAAAAAATATATAGAACATATGCATATACACTTGTATATAGTATACTAAAAATGTTTCCATTCATTCAGATAGCTCGCATGCTGTAGAAACTAAGAACAAATCTTAATACTTCCATACAACATATTCAGCTGCTTATCGCAGTCGGAGACAGAGCTGGTTGTAGGGAACCAAACTAAAGTCAATGCTCCGTAGCAGTTTCTAAGCGAGTATGTAAACCGACACAGTCCATATATATATATATATATATATATATATATATGAGAATTTGTACATAACAAGCTGATAACCCGCAACTCCAAAGGGAAGAAGAAACAACAATTCAACAGCTCAGCAAGATTTTTCGCTGTTTTTTTTTTTTCATTTACTAAAAACCAATGTAGTCGTCGTCGTTGAAGTTGTTGTTGGTAGTGATGTTGTTGCTGTTGTCTTTGGACATTGTAGACGTCGAAAATGAAATGAAAACCCATTAAAATTGTTTTCAAAAGCAATGGGCTCACTAATTTTACGAGCCTGTCTGACCGTACCAAGCATATTCCAGCCATGTGCCTGTCTTTGTTGCTGTTTCTATCCCTGTCCCTGTTCCTATCCCTGTTTGAGTTGAGAGTAGTTTGAGGATATCGAACTCATACCAGAACCCATAAAAACGCACAAAAATCGTTGCACTGACTCGTTTTTATAGGGTGCCACACAAAAAAAAAAAAAAAAATTGTCTTGGGTTCACATGCAGCTTTCTTTTAAAGACTATTTTGTTTTCGTTCTTTCAGATCTTTTTTTTTATTCTCTTTTTTCTTTTCTTTTCTGTTTACCTGTTCGAAATTGATGGTTAAATTGACTTCGTTAAATTTCATGCCACGGGATAAAGGCGGACTCTGCCACCAGGCTTCAGTGCCATCAATTGCATTTTTTGGCGGATGATTCTTCTCCGGCTGATTGGGATCACAATAATCGCAGACCTACAAAATGTAAAACACACATAAGCCAACACATGTTCTTTAGTAAAAACTTCAGACTTATGTTTAAAAATAGTTTCAAATTCGAATGTGCAACACATGTGGGAAACAAAAAATTATAAATCTATATATACTATATATAGTATGTATACTCAAAATAAAATGTGATCCCTTGTGAAGCTGAACATTATGGAAATGACATGAGATGAGTATGTATATAGAAATTAGTTGACCAACCTGTCCTTGAATAACCGAATAATCGATGTGATCATTTTCCGTATTTGCTCCGACCAGTTTACAATAGAGTTCGGGTCCATCTGTATCTTCACCGCATGTGGCTGTTGCATGGATCGTACGGCCAGTGGCAAGATTGAAATATGGTGGCGTTAGTTCAGCACTACATATCGCGAATAGCAGGCATATAGCAATGGCCACGCCCACAGCACTAAATGAGGCTGCACCTAGCCCCATTGTGCTTAACACCTTACACTCACTCACTCACAAACACAGACACAGACACACAAAAAAAAACTGATCGTATATCCTTTTTTATAATAATCAACAGCTGACAGTCCACTGTTATATAGTCCACTTTCTTTTCTTTATCACTTTTTCTCTTTTCTTTCGTTCCCCCTTTAATTTCTTAAGAGCCCATCCAACTGCACTGGATGGCTCGTCGTGAGCAACTAAACTTCATATAGCGAGAAGTTTTCCTCGGTACCCAAAAAAAAAAAAAATATATATATATATATATAAATACAAAACCAACAAATAAAGAACATAAAAATTTGTCTTCATGCATATGAGGCTAATGGGATTCGTCGTTTGTCGATCGGCTTAACCGACGTACAGCCATCGGCTGCCGGCGATCCCGGCCCATTTATTACTTCATCGCACAGCTGAGAGCAGCTAATAATGCTTTCAATCTCGTTTGTTTTGGTTGCGTCGTTTGTTTATTTATCTCAGTTTTACCAGTTTCTGACGCGCACCCTGTTCTATGCTGCTCGCTTGCTCTCTTCATACAAATGCCGGCCGCTCTTTTGTTGTAGTTGTTGTTGTTGTTGTTGTTGTTGTTACATTTACGATTTGTACGAGCTGAAATAGAAATGATACAAGACCATGCACTTTGGTTTGTTTTCTTTATTAATGATAAAGGAAAATACAAGTACCGTTATTTTACTATCAAACAGAGCAAACTGCCTGCAATCCTCTTTTGCTATACACTTGAATTTAATAATTTTTCAAATATATTTAATCATTTGTTAAAAAAATACCTTTGAATTTTATTTTTCTGTTTTACAATATTTTCTTAATCTTAATTTTTTGTATGTATGTATTGGTTTTATAATAAATATATAAACATATATCTCCTATTTGTAATGCATAGCCTCTTATTTATTTATTTATTTATTTATTATTTATAATATTAGGTCTAGTATTAAATACTAAGCATTATAATTAAATTAACTGACTGCTGGGAACTTCGGCTCGGAGAACTCTTTTGGTCATATCTTAAATTTAGATTTTACAATGAATTTATAAATTCTTTTAATGTTTATTTCTGTGGGAAAGGGGAGGAGTTGGGATGGAGGTTGGAAACCAAATTCGGGAACCCCAATGCTCTCTAGATGATGGCAGAAATCGAGTATATGATCAACTGTTAGGTTTTCCCCGCAGAGTGGGCATAGAGACCTTGAGGTGCTGGGTGTTGATGTTCGCTTTCGCCCATCCCCAATGAGAAGGTAGTAAAATGGCGCGATGCGGTGAAGGCGGAGGTAGTTGAATTTGAGTGCTTAAGATGGCGCAGGACCTGAGGGTAGACCGACAGCTATACTTCCTTTCCTTTCCTTTCGCTGTTGTGTGTTTGAAGTCGTGTATAATTTGGGTATGAGCTGCATTGTTAACTTCTTAATTCGATTCGGTATGCTGGGGAGTCCAGATTCTCTTTAGATACATAGAGTAGGAGAGTTTATAGCTATTATTTATTTGATTCCTATATAGCCACACATAACTATATATAAGTTATTCACTAACTACTACAAGAGCCGAAGAAAGACAGCAATAAGTGCCACGAGCATTCAAGATGTGAATTTTAAGTGAACTTATGCGAAATAATTTGTATTAATAATGTTTCGTTATATTGAATATAATTAATATTAATTATTAATTCGATTGCGGCAATATTTTTGTATTTTGTGTGTATTCGTTTGGGTAAGTGTTACATGGCTTTAACTAAATAATTTTGTATAAAATGAAATATGGATGTATTTTAATGTATGTTAGTCATCATTATTGTGAATTGATACCTACTAGCAGCAATTGCAATATATCAATATGCCAAATTATAAATGTATAATCGCTAAATCATAACAATTTCTTATTACTTTTTTTGTTGTTGTGGCAATTTTGTTAAATCTTAAGCATAAAGTGAACTTAACATCAGTTATTTATCCATTAACCCTGTGTAACTATTATGCTTAAGTTAAAGCAAAAGTTTTTCAATTGATTGGTAACGGTGTTTGTGTTAAATAACTAAACTGAAGGTGAATAACGGCTTAAATACTTGATTCTCGCTCAGGCTTGACCAAAATGGAACGAAACTCAACCTACAATCACCAAAACTTGAAGTTTATTGCTTTAAAAAAAAAAGAAGAAAAAAACACCATTCAAGCTTTCAACTAACAATAACAACAGCAACAATTGCAACAATTGCAATAACAACAAACTAGTAAGTACATTATGTTGCTTTGAAAATCACGATCAAAAAACTGTAAAATTCATGACCAATGCATTGACAACGCAGTCAACTACTGTAATGTCCGGCATATGTTGACTTGCGGCACTTGTTAATACAGCTGGACGATGATGGAAGGGTGTAGGTTGGGGTGGAGCATGAGGTTTGCTTTGATTGTCAAAAAAGAAACTGGCTGGCAACCAAGCGTTGCAGCTCTTTGCAATGACAAAAATAATCGCACTGATAAAGACGGCTATGAGTGTCAACGAATTTTGGCCTCAATTTTACTCTTATACGATACGTTTAGTATCTTGTTCCTCAGACTCGCTGTTCCACTGTACCGCCTGCTCCATCGTGGATGCAAACGAGTTCTGATGACGTAACACGCATCATGTTGTTAGTGTTGTTTCATTTATTCTTGTTGTTGTTGTTATTCTAGCCGATGCTGTTTCTTGCAACTCACGCAAACGAACATTTAAGTGGCTGCCAAAAATAAAAAATAAAACTGTAAATTGTTATTGTACCGAATTATGTATATATCTACATATACTTCTACTTAAGTACATATGTATATAGCAATATATATATATATTTATATATTTTATTATTCACATATGATAAATCGATTGCAACATCAACAAGAAGTTCTTGATTTAAAGTCTCTGCCCAGTAGTGCACCGTGGTAAAAACTATTAAAATGCAATTAAGTGACATTTGGTTAAAATGCTTAGTATTTGCATCAGCTGTTGGTACATTATATATATATATATATAGATCACTCATATTCTTAATTTTTATTATACGTTTATGTATATATTTATATATATATTATATATAAATAAAAACTAGAAATATCCTGTGTTCATTAAATATATAGAAGATCTAAAAATTCACTTAGGCAACTTCTTTCCATTTGAAAAATTAGTTTTAAAATGTGCTCTCTTTAAACGAATTGTATATTTTTGCTTTTAGAAATAATAGTTTTTATTTTTATTGATTATTTTCAAAAGGCAGTAGTGTGTTATATATATTAGATCTTATTTATTCAAACCTCAAGAAGATCTATGAATAGCAACTGCATTAATGTGTTTGTTAGAGATACAACAGACAGTATATGATATCAAATTCCTTCAGAAAATCTATTTAAAAACGTGTTTGGTTTATTATTATTCATAGACAGTTGATATATATATTTTTTTTACCTTAAAAGTATTTTTGTATAGTGCTCTAGACAAGTTCAAGATTATTGACAAGCAAACATTTAAACAATAAATTATTCCATTGACAAACCAAAATTAATTATAATCACGATACGCCAAACTCTTTATTTTGCTAATACTTTTGTATGTATTGTTGCATTTGCTTGTACCACTGTGCAATACTGTTAACGTTGGCGTCAACGTTCACCTGGTGGCCGGCAGTTCGGCGTTTCATTTATTTATTCGCCGTTGAATTTTTGATTTTGTGTTCAATTTGGTTCTAAATCTCGGCGCGTGTGCATCGACGCAGTTCCTCAGGTCATGGTGCTGTTGAAAGTGATTAAATATCTTGTCGGTTAGTGTAGCGTAACGGTTCTAGTTTATTTAATTAACTGATAATTCATATGTTTTTATAAATATATATATATATATATACATATATTATATATATCATCTTCTCAAAATAGGTTGCGTGGTGCGTGTCTGCAACGAGCTGTCCCAAAACATGAATTCGCTTAATAAGATGTTTAAATATCATTTGCTAGAAGCAAATTAGTTTAGTTTAGTTTAGTTTAAAAGCTATATATTAAAAATAAAAAAATATATATATATATATATATATATAAGTATATATAATCGTATGTACCTGTGCATTACATATATATAAATGTGACTAAGAAAGATGCTAATTAAATCGGTCATTTGTAAAATAAAATCTTTTCAAACAACACATTTTAATTAAATTTGAATGTTATAGTTATTTTGTTTGTTTTGTTGTTTTGTTGTTTTGTTGTTTTGTTGTTTTGTTGTTTTGTTAATTTGTATTCAACCAAAATGAAAAGCACTTTTTTGAAAAAAGAAAACGTTATATACTCAGAATGGTTAAAATAACCTTGTTCATCGTGTGGCTGCCACACATTGGCTTCTGCTTTGTGCCACCATTCAAAGCGTTGCTTGCACAATTAACGAATTTGCTGTAAAAAACCTCTATTAATGGTTTTTCGATTTCAGTTTAAGCTTTTAAATTATGCAATATTTTCATGCTTCTTAATTTATATATATATATATATATATATATATATATATACATATTTATTCTATTCAATAAAAATCCATTTCTGGTTAAAACAAGAAAACTTTTAAGTACTCAAACATGCATAAGTGATCTTTAGTTAAGACCAGGTCTTTTTTTTTGTTTCATTGTATATTATAAAAACAAACAAATAATTATGTTTTTGATAAACTGGCTGAGCACAGCTCACCTAGAAAAATTAGCATATTGGCTTTAAAAACCAGGTTGTGACGTTTTTTTTTTTGTCAACACACAAATATATTTATATATAAGTATATGATTTTAAAATCGTAGCAGTTATTTTATAATAAGGAACTGTTTACATACAAGAAAGAAAATATGACTTTGCTTTTATTAGTTAACAATCTTAAAATAAGTTTAACAATATTAAAATTACAACGAAATATTCATTCATTTCGTATCATTGTCTTGCCAAAATTATACATACTACTGACAAATCTTAACATTGATGTGATCATACTGTGTGCATGTTTGGAACTTTTGGTTGACTCCTCTTCACTTCTGGTGTATTTATTTCGATTATTTATATCCTGTTTTCTTGTTATTCCTGTTTCGGCACTGTTAAAAATACGTTCGACATTTGGTAAAATTGGTTTTCTGTCAAAATCACCATCGATTTCATTAAAACGATCATCTTCAATATCAAACATTTTCATGGATCGGCTATGTGCTATACACATAATACAAATAAATTAAATTTATTGTTAAAGCAATCCTTTTTGATATTAAACCATATTTTTACTTACCAACAAACATCAATGAAAAACCGATAATTGCAATTGATAAGAATTTGGCTAAAAGCATTTCCAACACTTGACACAATTCAACTGAATGTAATTTCAACTGTTACGCTCAACTTTATAATAGGGGCGAGACACATGCCAGACGATCTACGTGATCTTTAATGGAATGCAATGGTAGCGACTAACGTGCACATTTCATTAAAAAAAAATTATTTATTTTCTTTATTATTATTATTTTTTAACTGTTTTAGAACAAACTAAAGATTATATAAATTTATACCCGGAACGAATGATATATATAAATATAATTATATATAGATATGCCAATAAATGTAGGAAACTACTATGGATTATTAGATATAATTTTACTATTTTTAATATAATTAACTGTGATATGTGATTTTGGTGTTCCGGATATCTGTGCTCCATATATTTTATAAGCATTATCCACCTCAGCATCGGCTAAACGTTCATCCTTTACACCGGGCCATTGTTCAAAAAAATGTTTCTGTGTTTCCCTGGACGTCAATTGATTTTTATCCAAGGATTGACTTGCAATTAGACTTAAACTTAAGCTAAAAACTGGAAGATAAATTCAAAGAGAAATTATAATAGCACTCTATAGAAATTTCATTAAACTAACCATACAGAATCGCTTGGAACATTATGTTTAGAACCGATGTGATTGATATTCTTTATTAAACTAAATACGATTTCGCTGTTTAAACATTTTATATAGGGATAAATCAAATGAACAAAACTTGTCTCAGAACTCAGAATATTATTAAAGAAAATTACCAAATAAAAGGGCCTCGAGGCGTCTTACTGTCTCATATTAACTGCTTTTGTGGGTAAATACGTTTGACGTCATTGATGAGAGATATAAATATGAGCCGGCGCTACTGAATTAATTGGTTTTTTTTTTACTTCTTGTTTATTTATTTTAATTATATTTTGTTTTTAAGTACGTTTATTGTTTTTTTTATTTAATTACATTTTGTTTTAAAGTACGTTTATTGGTCTTTTTCATGTCCAAAAAAGATGGTCCAGCGTTCATATGTTGGGTTCTCCTCACATAAATAAGGTTCCATGGTGCAGTATATATCACTGTAATCTGTGTGTTCTATTACAAATATATATATATGTATACAATATATATATATGTATATTTAGATCATTATTATCATATATACATACTCTTTCCCTCTCGACAGGCTGATATATCCAAATGACATTTGGAAGCATATTTTCTAATGCAGCCATTCAACTCATCGAACAGGCACACACTACTCGATTCATTAACTTTTCCACAAGTTGTTTCTAATGGGCAAACAATTGAATGAGGATGTCCATTAGCTTTACAATTACATATAATTAGTTTTAAAGCAAATATTTATAGTTTAATTAACTACTTACAGTACAATATGAGTACGTATAAAATGAAATATTTGTATACAAATTTAGTCATTATGCTGTCTTTTTTGCTTGTTAAAACAAACTTGTGGATATAAGAAAGCGTAATGCGCAACTGAATTATCTTTAAACTGTTTACTAGTAGCCTAAACTGAGAACAATATATATATATATATTGATAAGATTAAAATTGTATACATAAAGAGTAATATTATTATTTTTATATTTGGACGTCTTTGAACTTACGAGTATTTCGAATAGAATACAATTTATTTTAAATATGGAATGAAAGTTTTTCTTTTATGATGTATTTGCATAGAATGTGTATAAGAATCAGAGAACTGCAATATTCATACCCAATTAAATTTGTGTCGCGGTGCTACTCACACCCTGCTAAGCTAAGCAAAGACACAAACCCATAAAAAATTTTGTTTGTGCTTTGGGTGGCCGTATTTTCAAGCTCTCGGTCTTACTAAGTCCCGTTATTTTTTTGTATTTGCACTTATTAATTTTTGAGCAACGTGTGCCGGTGGCACTTGCACTCAAAACGAATGAAGCAAAATGCAAAAGTAACGAAAATGACAATGAGAAATTAATTGAAGTAGGCAAAACACACAAGAATCTCTCGAGTGTTTTTTAAACACCTAGGTGTTTGCCGTATTATTCTGTTCAAGTTCAAGTGCAGTGCATCTTTGTGTTTTACAATTTTTAAAAATGAATTCCGAATTTATTAAAAATAAAATAGAACGTGGCGATTACACCGTAGCTCCAACTCACAAGGGTAAAAGTGTAATCTGGAATATACTACGCGAAATACTAAAAGAAGACGAAACCGTTGTCGAAGGATGGATTTTTTGCAGTGCATGCAGTAAAGTCTTAAAGTATATTGTCAATCAAACTTCGAATTTATCAAGACACAAATGTTGTCTGGCTTTAAACCTATCGAAGCAAAGAAGCAGTGGATAATGGAGGAGTATCGGCAACGATTGACATGTGGACGGATCAATACATCAACAGAAATTTTTTGGGTGTCACCTTGTATTATTTTAAAAGCTTAAAAATGTATGACATTATTCTTTGTTTTACAATATCCGTTCTTAAGGAAAGAATTTTAATAAATGTAGATACCATTTGGAAAGAAAATTTAAGTATTTGGCACAAAGCTGCATTTTTTTTATATCCACCTGCAGCCATTATGGAACATGAAGATAAAAAACAACTAAAACATGATGCTTAGTACGGCACACACTTATGTATTATTGTGAGGCTGTCACTTATACTCATTTGTCCGGTAGAAAAAAACACCTGGGTGTCAAAATCACCCTACATTTACCCGGTGCACCTTAAGTGCCGGTGCACTCTTGAAGTTCTCTGATAGGAATTTTAAAAATTTTCTATCTTTTCTCCTTGTTTGGTGAAACTTTAACTTTAATATTTATGGAATACTTTTAGGAGCTTCTTCATACGCAAGTAACTTTAACAGTATAGCAAAAATGCAAGGTTGCCACCTTTGCAGATGACGTCTGTATAACATACAGATCGCCCTGTGAGCACGAAACAGCTGAAGGCATCAAACAATACGCCGCAAAATTTGTTCAGTGGGCAAGACGCTGGAACATAGGCGTTAACAGCGGAAAGTGCGTCAATATCTGTTACACGCTGATACGTAACACACCCTCTGCAATCTCAATAAATGGACATCCAGTCACACAGGCTACTTCAGCTAAATATCTGGGGATCATTCTGGATAGAAGGCTCACGTTTGCTGAACATGTGAGAGTGGTAAGAAACCGAGTTAAGACTGCTGTGGCTAAGCATTACTGGTTACTCAACTCTCGCAGCAAACTATCACTGGCCAACTATAATTGCGCCTATTTGGACATATGGATGCCAAATCTGGGGGCTGACCAGTGTCAGTCAGATAAAGCGACTGCAGGCTGCACAAAACCGAATCGCAAGGTTGATCACCGGCTGCGAATGGTATGTGAGAAATACCATAATACATCGGGACCTCAAGTTGCTGACGGTGTTCGATCAAATAAACAACCACTCAAGCAGGTATAACGACAGACTGGAGCAGCACAGAAATAGGTTATCCATGGAGCTAACCAGGGCCAGAAACCACCAACGAATAATGAGGCGCCAACCGAAAGAGCTAATGAGTCGGACCCCTAGAGGGAGAGGTCGTAGATGAAGACTCACTTGTGCTAATATTGTGATTATATTGTTAATTGTTTATTGTAAATATTACTCGTAATAATGTATAAGTTAACCCACTTGGGTTAGCAGCCGACCCTTTATTGGCAGAATTACTGATAAAAAGGTTATAAAGGGGTTGTTGTTACCACGTGTATCTTAAATAAAAAATAATAAAAAAAAAGAAAAACAAAAAAAAAGTATAGCAATTAACTGTTGCATACTTATATGCATTTATTTAACTTTAGATTGACTGCGATACAGCTTCGCATAGATGCCATTCGCTGCCAATAGTTGAGCGTGGGTGCCTTTTTCCATGATACGTCCTGCTTGTATAACACAAATCATATTTGCATTTTGTACAGTGGATAAACGATGAGCAATGATAATACTGGTACGTCCTGAACACGCTGAATCCAGTGCCTGTTGCACTACCTAAAATAATAATATTAATAATATTATTAAAATAAGTTTTGTTTTGCAATATTAATTATATCCATTTACCCTTTCACTTTGCATATCCAATGCAGATGTAGCCTCATCTAGCAACAAGATCTTTGGGTTTCGCACCATGGCACGTGCAATAGCAATACGTTGCTTCTGCCCACCAGAGAGCTGCGTACCTTTGGCACCCAATACGGTTTCATACTGTGCCGGCAGTGTCATTATAAAGTCATGTGCATTGGCCATTTTGGCAGCATCAATTATCTGTTGCATGGGTACAATGCGTGTGGTATCTCCATAGCTGATATTTTCTGCAATGGTTTTCTCAAACAGGGAAGGCTCCTGTGAGACAAGACCCAAACGACGTCTTAGCGTCTTAAGCTCCATATCCTGATGTATGCTATCCTGATCGATAAGCTATATAAGATATACAAATTAATAGATAATACCAATCAATCCGAATGATGTTGACTTACTATTTTGCCCTCATTTGGATCATAGTAGCGTAATAACAATTGGACACATGTTGATTTTCCTGAACCGGAAGCACCTACTAACGCAACCGTTTGACCCTGTGGTACATCCAGATTAAAGTCTTTAAGTACCTTAAGATCAGGTCGTGTTGGATAGGAAAAGTTAAGGCCACGAAAACTAACACCCTGTTCCACAGCATTCGTCCTATGTATGTTTCGATTACCATTTAGATCTACATTATCCGGAGACTGAATTAGTGGCTTCCTGTCGATGATCTCGAACATGCGTGTAGCCGAGAGCAGAGCGGCATTAAAGGCTGGGGTAAAGGCCAGGGATTGAGCCAATATAAACAGACCATAAAGCATTGTATTGGCAATTCTATGAATGGATTTATGATTATTCATAAAATATGAAAAAATATACTCCATTGCCTTACTTCATGACAACTTCAAACTTGATTCTTCCATCGGCACACATAAAGCCGCCATATGTTAAGGTTACAGCATAGCCAAAGAACATAAGGGTCATACCCATGGCACTGACTAATCCTCTCCATTTTAATCTAGCTGTAATTTGTTGACGATATTTTTCAACTTCCTTTTCATAAACCTCCATAAGATCCTCCTCTCTACGCAATGCAGCAACAGTGCGAATCTGTGCAATTGTCTCTGTTGCGATGCGACTTGTTTCCTCCAAAACTTTTTTCTCTCTAATCGCTGATTTCTCACTAAATCTTGCCTCAAATACAATGGATCCTACCATGAATGGTGCTGTACTCAAGCAAACGAGAGCCAATTCCCACGAATAAGAAAATGCTATAGTAAAACTGCATATAAAGTTTGTCAAAGCTTGAATCATGTTGCTTAAAGGAAAACCAATGGCTCCTTGTACACTTGCTGCATCACCAGCCAGTCGCGCAGACAGTGCACCTACGCTGTTCTCCTTTTCATCAAACCAGCCTATCTCCTGATTCATTATGGAGTTAAATGTCTTGGAGCTAGTGAGTTAATATTAAAGGGAAATAACTATTTTAAGAAAACTAAAAATATAACAGCTGTAAAACCTACCGCATACGTGTAGTCAACCATACTCCAGAAAGATTATATAAGAAGGTTTGCACAAAACAGGTAGTACCTGCGCATATACCGATTATCACGCTGATAATGGACATGCGAGAGCTGTGTTCCAATACTGCCTCATCAGTGCTCTCGGCTAGTGAGGCATAGAGCTCAGCCAGCACAATGGAGAAGGCAGGCATGGCGCAACCGTAGACCCCAGCGCATATGGTTCCAATAGCAAGGTAAGTCCATTCCGGGCGTGCCCAACCCAAGATACGAAAGAAAGTACGTGGATAGCTAGTGCTTTTTATTTTTTTAGCTTCATCCAAACTGTTATTTGTGGGTTGCATTTGGCCATTTAGTATTTTCATTTGGAACTCTTCATTCTTATCCAGAGATTTGATTGAGTTTCTTGGTAGTTTGTGAAATTGTTCCACATCTTGAGATTTCTTACGCTCCATGGCAGGCTCTTCACATTCATTAAGTAATTCATCAGCGGTTTCATCATATTCATGAACACTTATCATTTTATAATATAAACCCTGAAGTTTCATTAGCTCCTTATGAGTTCCCTGCTCAATTGCTTTACCGTTATCTATGAAAACAATTTGATCCGCATTTCGTATAGCTGACAAACGATGAGATACCACCAGGGTGGTGCGACCTTTGCAGGCTTTATCCAAGGCAGCTTGAACTAATTTCTCCGAGTGATAATCCAAAGCCGATGTGGCCTCTGTTATATTATTATTATTATTCAATTATCAATTTCATTATATAGTTTCAATTATTCCAAAGTACTTACCATCCAATAAAAGTATTCTAGGATTCTGTATAAGTGCTCTGGCAATGGCTATACGTTGTCGCTGACCACCCGATAGTTGCACACCCTTTTCACTTATTTGCGTTTCGTAGCCCTATATGGGACATATGCTTAAAGTTTTGGATTTATATAGTTTACCCATTTTATATACCTTATATAGACCTATGATAAAGTCATGGGCATTAGCAGCCTTTGCAGCCGCCTCTACTTCCTGCTGTGTAGCATTCAGCTTACCATGTCGAATATTCTCTCCTATTTTTAAATGGTATTTATTATATATCTTTATATAGTTTATGTTTGAATGTTTTACATACCAATGGTACCCTGAAATAGTACCGGTTCTTGGCCAACAACAGCTATGTTGGAACGTAACCAGTTAAGATTATATTTTTTAACATCTTGCCCATCCAAGAGCACTTGGCCAAAGACAGGATCATAGAATCTCTGTAGTAGTTGAATGCACGTTGATTTACCACAACCAGATGGGCCAACCAATGCAACAGTTCGCCCTTCAGTGACAGTCAAATTAAGTCCTCTCAATATAATAATATCCTTTCGAGCCGGATACTGAAAAAATACATCACGAAACTCTACAATTCCCTTAAGTCCATTGTTAAGTATATTGCCCGCTTTTGAGAGTGGATCAATAGCGGATTCACGATCGATGACATCATAAATGGCTCTCGCCGATCCTCTTGCCATGGCAAATGTCTCAAGAAATGGAGTTGTTCTAGCAAGCTGCTGTGCACCCACAATTATACCTGAGATCACAATCATTACCACCGCCGGTGTGTATGATCTTTCCTCCGCTGGAATACCACTATTACGATCGATAAGTATCAAATTGGCACCATACCAAAAAGCACCAGCACCCACAATGAACATCATTGATTTCATTACTGTATCGCTTAGACCAGAAAAAGCTCCTTTCCATTTACCAGCTTTCTGTGCCGGCTTTAGCAATGTATCGAAACGTGTGGACTCTGTAGTTTCTCCACCAAATGCAACCACAGTGCGTATGGCACCAATAACTTCTTCTACCACAGAACTTGCACGCACATATGCAGATTGTTCCTTAGATGTTAGCTTACCCTGATACTATATACAAAGGGGGTTTTACAGGATTAAGAGCATGGGAAAATAAATAATTTAGAGTCTTAACTTACATATGCCACAACTGCGTTAACAACCATTGTTAATGGTATATAAAAGAACATGGCCAATGCCAGTTTCCAGCCATATGAAAATGAAATAACTATGCTAATAAAAACATCACAAGTAATTGTTACAAAGTGTCCTAGATTCTCTGCTATGCCAGTTCGTATCTTTTCCATATTACTTTAAAAATAATTATTAATAAAATTCGTATGTAAATATATATAAATATTATTTAAGGATAGTTTAATACTTACTCTGTAATACGAACTGCAAAATTTTGATCCTTAGCCATATCATGCCAGCCGATCTCTTGTCTGATTGTTGCCTTAAAGAACTCTCTACGCATGCGAATCGTTAGTTTCAAGGCCATATGATTGAACACATTCACAAAAGTCATTGATGAGAATAACATTAACAGGGAGTCAAGTGTCATTAGTATGCCGAATGCTATACTATCCTTGCGTAATTCCTCCATATTCTCTTCATAAGTGGCATTCGTACTATCAAAATAAGAATACAATTTTTTATTAAATGTTAACTGAAAAGTTAACAAAATTTACATACAGTTGAGCGCCACCACCAAACCATGGCAGGGCAGTTGTCTCTGAGCTCGTTCCTTCACCCAAACTTCTATCAATGAACATAGCCACCAATTCACTATAAACCACAATGGCTATGGGAAATACAAAGGCATGTAATAATGCCGCTATAAGGCCGCATAATATTATTAAATAATCGAATCCTTGCACATAACGGAATAGATGTCTATAGCTAACTGTATGCTCTTTCAATTTCTTATTTTTAACCTTTGACGTTTTTGTTTCTGTGGGCACTGCTTGGGTCGCATCATCTTCATCTTTCATAACGGACTCTACTGTCATTGGCGTGTCTTGAAAGAGCAAAAATAATAAATAAATAATTAAAATCAAAAAAAAAATTGACCCTAAAAGTCAATTAAGAGGTAACGCTCGTGTCCAATTCATAAATATAGACAGAATATTTTCCAACTACTAATTGAAATTATCTTTTTTATACAATAAAGTTTAATTCATCCTTTTTTTATTTTGCGTTTGATAACTGATTTAAGTTAATTTTTGTTTATGGATTAAACATAATATTTAGAAGAACTTTATACAAAATTTTGTTAGTCTTTTTTAGTCCATTTCTTTTTTTTTTGTATTTTTTTCTTAGCATATTTTTCACGTATTACCGTTCCGTTTGAAATGTGAACTCGAACTGTTCGGTTTGCGACACTTGAGATCGCTTTTTATCAATGCGCTTTCTATATATTTACCTAATATAAAAAAGAGCGTATAATGTCTGTATGGGTTGAGTTCTATGCTCCCACTATGCATATACTATATGCATATACCATACATACAAACATATATAAATATACACATATAAATATATATATATATATATATATATATATATATATATTATATGTATGGGTTTTATACTATTCTATTTGATTAAAATCAATAAAATTGATTTTTCTCAAGGCTTACAATGACTTGAGGAAATGAAACGAGAACCAAAGGTGTATATTATTCATATTGCATTCTATTGTATTAATGGTAAATATTAGCAGGTCAACGAAAGGTTCATTATGTATATAATGTACCAAATTATAGCAAAAATTAAGAAAACATTTCCTAAAATCACAACAATTAATAATAAGTATTTGTTTAATTGGAGTAAAGTTGATTCTCTTTATAGCATCATTTTAAACTGATATATGATATCTTAATAGGTTTGTAATGGGCTTTACGATATACATATATATATATATATATATATATATATATATATATATATATATTAAGTGTGTGTCTATATATGTATGTGTTTTTGTTTGTATATATATTTTTATCAAGGGTTATTAAAAGTTTATTTACTTATATCAGTATCAGTATTTGTGTTAATATTACTATTATTATCATGGCATTGACATCTAATTTCTATACTTTTATCAGTTAAATATTCTCCAGACTTTAACTGACAATCCAAAACGAAATGCGCAAAAATTTTTTATTCCATTTTTATCTGTGTAACTTTATATTTTTTTTTTATTTTTATATTACAAAAACTTATGGAAAATTTAAGATAAACATGCTTAATAAACATATAAAAATCGTTATATAATAAGCGATATCTAAAGCAAGACAACGAACCCTTTTTTATCAGTAAAATATGTCTAATAATCTTTGATGAAAAAACGATAGATTCTTATATTCCAAATCTGATGAAATTATTTTCCTAACTGAAAATCAAAATTTACAACGTTCTAATAAAATTACTAATATAATGCCTTTAGATTTCTGAATTATTTGAAACTTTTAATATAATTAAATGTTCTTTAGATTACTTATTTAGAAAGTTTAAACAGACATTTTATATATTTTTGGGTTTTAGTATTTTATTATATATATAATATGTTTATAAATATTTTACACATCTAGGAAATTATTATAAAATTATGAAATAAGCAAATATAAATTAAAACTTAATCGAGTAGTTTTAGGAAAATATTAATAAAAATATTAAAATCAATAGAATATTTTAAAATTAGACGCATTTTGATCTATACTGCAAATCATAAAGTAAACACAAAACTTATTCCATAGAAGCGTAACAGCAGCAAACAAGAGTTTACTGTATAGACATAAGCGTGTTTTTGTGTGTATGAGTAGATTCTTTTGTACATGTGAACCTAGGGAAATAGGTTCTCCTTATCGGGTACACGTGATTACAACATTCTTCATTAAATAGAGTATTATAGTTAACACTTAGCACTTTAAGACTGAATATTATTTATTTACATATAGCTAATGTTCATTAAACTATTATTTATATATAAAACATTTTTTTTTTTATTAAATTTTGTATTAATTTTATTATTTTAAATAACATGTATTCTTTTGCATTATTTATCTGCATAATATCTAACTGAACTAACTGTTTTAAAATCAGAAACTTTTTAGATATTAATACAAATGTTGGGCTTAAGTTAAAAAAAAGGTGATGCATAAAGGCTAACAATATTAGAGCAATGAATGACTTAAGATTTGTGTTAATATATATCTAACTATGTATGGAGCTATGTGTGTAAGAGGTTTGGTATAGTCGGCTACATTCGATTGCAACATTGTAACTTGTTTTATAATATTAATTGAAACATTTTAAGTTTTTGTGAATGTGCTTACGCTGAAGATATTTCCACATATACTTTGGACTATTTGTTTTTCATTTATCTTGGAAGAGTCCAATTTAAGGTAATTTTCTTCTATAAACTAGACAAGTTTATTCGCATTCACGGCGGATGAGTTTAGTAAGTGGACAAACAGTCTAATTGAAGCAATTCGTCAATGGAGTCCAGGGTCCGGAATCGCAGTTAGGTTACACATTTTGTGATTGTCGTATTTGTTGATAACTTATAAGCCCAGTCCTGACACGTTTGTTGTTTTGTAATATAAAATTTATATTACAGATATATGTATATAACAAACAAGTAAGAAGTCTGTAATCGAGTGTACCCGACTACGAGAGCCCCTTTACCTACATATACAGCCATACACACACATACTCATACATACACACAGTTCTGCACGTACTTAGCCATTGCGCGCACCTTTTAGCCCCCCACGCTCTATAGCGCGGTACTTAATGTTTTATAACTTCCGTGTTTAGTGTTCAATTTTAACGAAATTCACAACGTAGATGAAGAATGGTCTACTCAATATGTGTGTGAAATTTAATCGGTTGAAAATTGTGCTTAATAATCTTTTCTTTCGAATTGCGGGGGTCAGGGGAGGAAGTTCAAAAACCAAAAACAAACTCGTATAACCTACGAACATAAAGAATCTAGATTTCAAGTTTGGTTGCTCTAGCTCTTATAGTCTCTGAGAAACAGGCGTTCATACAGACGGACAGACGCACAGACAGACAGACGGACAGGGCTAGATGAACTCGTCTTGTCGTCCTGATTCAGAATATATATACTTTATGATATAATTTCTATGTTTTACATACTTTTGGATTTTGCACATTTCCAATAGCTCCGCTTTGCTTCTTTTTTACAAAAAGGCAAAGGGGCTAAAAAGTAAATAGCAAGAATTTCTTGTAACGACTAAAATTAATTTTTTTGGTTTTTTTTTTGTACTTAAGCTGCCTATCAAGACCTTAAACTCATTTAAATTTGGGTAAACATATTTAAGCTATTAGAAAAAAGTATTTGCGATTAAATAATACCAATGCTAAATTCAATTTAATAAAAATTAATAAAACGATATTTAAGAAAACAATAAGCCCTTTATGGTCGGGTGGAATTAATAACATGCAGTTCACAAATGTTTAATAAAATATTTCGATATATCCTTTTAATAAATATAAAGTCAATTATTAAACATTATATGAAGTAACAAACTTTAATTGGAACTTTAATCGGAAATTAAATAAGCACATTATTCACACTTCACTTGTTTTAGAAAAGGCCACTATTAAATTTCTTTTCATTGGCTATTTAATTTATTTTGATTTTAGAAACCAAAGCACTTATATGATACTTTATTATATGTACTTTAGCACACACTCGTGGCGTCCATCGTCAAAGTTTAGCCGCTAATGTAATACTTTCCAATCAATTAATTATTAGAATCGATAAGGCGACGTCATAGAATTAATGACTCAAAATAATGGCAAAAGTAATCGCAATGGAATCGGAAACGGAATTATCAACTAACAAATATGGCTGTTTAATTTTTATCGTTACATCGAAATCATTTCACAATATTTATTGGTTGCAGTAAATTTGAAATTAAAGTATCTTCTTACCCTCGCTAATCGAAAACAAGTAAGCTGCAACGCTGTAGTTGGGCTTACCCGACTATAAAATCACATTATTTTATATTTCTATAATATTTTGCAATAATGAAATTAATTCCTTTTTTTAATCCTGAGACGGAAATGAACAAAAGTAAGAAATCTGTAGTCGAGTGTACCCGACTACGAGAGCCGCTATGCCAACAAACAGAGCCATACACACACATACACTCAGTTCTACACGCACTTTAAGCCATTTCGCGCGCCATTTAGCGTCCCCGCGCTTAATAGAAATTCGATCGGTTGAAAATTGTGCTAAATATTCGCTTTTTTCGTATTGCGGTGGTCAGGGGAGAAAATTCAAAAATGGAAAACAGACTCGTGTAACCTACGAACATAACGAATCTAGATACCGAGTTTGGTTGCTCTAGCTTTTATAGTCTCTGAGACGAACAAGCGGATAGACGGACAGACAGCTGACGGACTTTCCTTGTCCTCCTGATAAAGATTATATGTATACGTCGATTTTTCAAAAACCCATTTGATGACTTTTGCTCTTTTTTAAAACAAAGGGACTAAAAATTTTAGATCCGGGTTTTAAATAATTGTACCAAAATATAAAAACGAAATTTATAAACAGAGAAATAAACTGAATAAGAAAGTATGATATATAATTATTTCAAAATGAGGTACAACCGACTAGAAGCGTTCTTATTTTTTTGTGCAATAGTTATTATCATTATTATCACTCAACTCTTTTATACAAAATATCTGTATATATTTAATTTTTTTAAATTATTTTATTAATAATCTATTTTGTCTAAATTTTTCTTAAACTTTTTTTTATTCTTATAATAAAAATAAAATCCATTCCCACAACTATTAGTTTTTACCTTAAGAATAATTTTAACCAAAGTGATAATGTTGCATTTAATTTATTTTATAATAAACATTTTGTAAATTCTGTTTAAACGCTTTTTACTTAAAATTTCTATGATTGGCCAATCCCAGGCCTATTTACAGAAGAAAGCATTTAATTTTTTCTTCTTATTTCTACTCCTTACTATCAGAGAAATCGACAAATTTACTTTGTCCACCTGACGCAATAATTTTTCCATTTGATTTGTTACGGAATATACACTCAATATAAGCCATTTTACGGCCAGCATGTATCGTTTTTGCATCAATTTCTATAACATCGCCTGGCTTTGCTGCAGATAAATAGTTAACATTAATATTTGTTGAAACTCCCGGATGTGATCCTTTGGACATTAGAGCGACTGTTGTTATATTATCCAAAATTGTTGCCGTTAAACCACCATGTAAGGATCCAATGCGATTCAAATGCTCCTCTGTCACAATAAATTCACCTACGGCACATCCATCACCACCACTTGTAATTTTAATCTGAAATAAATTTAAATATGCGCGCGTTATCGATTGTATAACTCATACATAACATAAAGTAAAATAATATCGATATTTTGCATCAGCTGTTTTGCGCTTTGCTTTTGCAGCTACAATTAAATAATATGTGCACATATTTATTTCTATATATACATTCGTATACGTTAGTGCTTAATATCTTACCATTTTAGTAACGCGGTCGAAACTAGAACCTTTTGACATATATTCAGCAACTTGCCGAACCATTTCAACTCCACGTTTAGCTGCCATTTTGTTAATATTTCGCCGTGTGTAATCGGTGTAACTCTTGGTCTTACTTAGAACGTGGTGCCTTGAAATGACGGAAGCTACTGAAGCAAGTACTAGCGATGACAAAGGTAAGTCGTAAACGTGAAATATACTATACAATAAGAAAAGAAAAAGTTTAAAATTAGTGTGCCTGTATGCGTGTGTGTTCGTAAAAAGTTCAATGTTCAAAAAAAAAAACCGTGTTTTGTTTTGGTCGTCATTTTCGCGTCTGCCGGCAAGTTGATGGGCTGTGCGCAGTAAAGAATAAGTTTGTTTTTATTAAGTATAATAGTTTATGTATAGTAATGTTTATACATAAACTAAGGAAATAATCACATTTAAACATATTTTTATATATATTATTATATTATTATACTTTGGTTGCTTTTCAATTCATTTAACCTTTTTTTTTCTATACCAAGCAAAAGTTGTTTTGGATTTTCAGCAATATGTAAAAGCTGATCTTCGGCAGGATGCTGTCCATGATTTTGTGTCTTATACAATGGATGGTCATATCATTTCACTGATTGGCTCCAAAACGGAACTGATTACCTTAGAATTAACTAACAATACTAGTCATCATGTGCAACTTCCATACGTTGTAGCCAATAATAAATGTGTGAAGAAAAATCGACCATTGGACAAATTGGCCCTACAAGTTGATGTACAGGGTATCTATGCCCGTAGCAATGTACTTGAAATGCAACAATTGAGCCTGGAGACCGTCTATACAGCTATCTGTTCACAACATGTTCCAAAACCCAAATTAATGGCTGTTTGCTGTGCACCACAATTATTACCTGGAGGAAAAATGTTATTGGCGTCATTAAATAATCAAGGTGCTATGTACCTATTCACTAAATTCACAGGAAAAACCCACTGGGAAGACTATGAGCTTGGTGTGGATGTGGCAACAGCACTCCAGGATAAACTACAGCAGCCATTTGAAGTGCCAATGGAAAAGATAGATACATTTACAAGTTATCAGGCACTAATTGACAGAAGCTGGATAACCATGTGTGCTTGGCGTGCAACGAATCCGAATAGTGACCATGGTCATATGCTTATCATTGGCACCGCTGCCGGCAGCCTTTGGACTATAACTTTAAGTCCAGATGCACAGAATATTCTGTCATACGGAGAAGTTCATACGCTAATGGATCGGATTTGTCTTATACGTTCCTACAATGATTTCCTGCTTGTTGGCGATAATAATGGGCTGGTGCATCTATATAGGTTCTGCGAAGAAGAAGAAGGTGGCCTTAGTCTAGTGAAGCCATTATGGTTGCGACCAGATCACATGGGCATACAGGAGGCATTAATAAATCATTGTCCAATACGTGATTGCTACTATATTATCTTTAGCAAAGCAGCGCATCTGCTCATTTGGTGTATGCCACGTAAAGGTGAAAATACCTGGCTGGAGACTCGACTCAATGTAGGTGGCATTAAGATTACTGGTATGTTTTTCTATGAGTTTCAAGTTGTACCATATCCATAGTGTATTCATTTCTAACATCTATTTTCTATTCAGGACTTTGCAATTTTGACAAACATATATATCTGTCTACGGCTCGCGGTAAAATTTATAGTGTTGAGCTCATTCATGAGACAGATCACTTGAGTGCCAAAATACAATTGATGACCATGGATTATGATGACAACTATTTGCCAATGGGAATATGCAGTAGCCCACATAAGAATCTCTTGACTATACTGTACACCCGCAGCAGGGAACCTGTTCAGAATCCAATACATTCGCGTTATCGTCTTCTGGTGCGTGTTGGCAAGCTGAACAAAAACGATATGTTAACGAATTTTTGCACTTACGTATCACCGAATACAGCAATTAACTGCTATATAGATCTATTAACCGATATACGCTTGGATATATTTAGTTGTAACAAATTGACAAAGTTTGTACAGTTTGTATCATTTAAACCGATTTCATTTGATGAACCGGCAACTGATATAATACTGCAACGACTGCAGCTCAAATATCACGTTCTTGCAGCTGTAAGGCATCTACAGCACAGCCAAATGCGATTTACAACGGGTTTGGATACCTCATACTATGAATTGCAGCTGTTATTGGCCATGTTATCCCTGACTCATATACGACAACGCTTGGACTACTTGGGAAGTTTGGTTGAGCTGTCTGATTTTCAACAAAAGGTTATTCAATTATATCTCACCGAAGTCAGTTGTATAAGGAAACGACTAGAAGTAGAATTAGCTAAGAATAGAGCTCATAATGAGAGTATTGAAAGTTTCCTGCCCCTAATGGATGAGCATTTAAAGGTACTAAAACAGCAATATGAGAAATACACAACATCAAATGATGATGCACAAATACAGACTGAACCAATGCTGAAGTGTAGTGTATCCTATATAAAGGTTTGTCTTTTACAAAAAACTAATTCTAGAAATCTATAACTATTGCCATTCTTTTACCAACAGCTGCCACTATCATTAAACAAACATTATTGCACCATTTGTGGTCGCCAGAGCTTAATGGAAGAGGAACTCAAGGAGCTATATCCAAGTAATACTAAGCTATTGTGTCCTATTTGCCGTGGAGCTTATACCTTTGACTTATTTGATCCATAAACATATACCAGCTGTGTTCCAAATTCTGATACCAAGTCCATTCCGCAGTATTCTATGATAATGAAAATTATTATAAACATCCTTTTCTTCTTCTTTATTATAATTTTCTTAAACTTTTTATTTTTTTCCTTTTTTTTCTTGTTGATTTACAAATGAGGCGGAACTGATATAAGTTTCGGAATTTCGAACATGCCTGTTAAATTTTTATTAAGCTGATTGCTGCATGTGAGTGTGTGTGTGTGTGTGTGTGTTATAATGTGTGTATGCATGTGAGTGATTGTGTTTAGTGCGATAATGTGCTATAATTAAGTACTTTAAGAACACGCATCCTAATACAGAGAAACATAAATAATAGGACTTGTCTCTAACAATAATATGTCCTGTTCAAGCTGTCTTAGATCGCTTTCCAGTTTGCCCTTTCGCTGGCGCTTATTGGCGCTATCGATGAGCAACGACATAGACTGATACTGTTTAGTCATTTCATTAAGATGAGCACGTAAACCAACTAGAATCTCATTACGTTCTGGTTGTTCCATAATACGCATACCATGCATTTCTGGTGGCGAACCACTAGCACCTGGCTTTAATTGTCGTCCACCTGCTGCTCCTGTTCCGCCTGCTGCTGCTGTTCCACCTGCTGCTCCTGTTCCGCCTGCTGCTCCTGTTCCACCTGTTGCTCCTGTACCTGTTCCAGGTTCAGTACCTACTCCTGTAGCTGCACATACACCATCTCCTGGGCCTACATCTGTCCCTGCGGGCTTACCCTTAATACCTTCACATATTTCCATTAGGCGTGCCTGTTCCTTGCAGCAAATAGCATGCATACGATGCAGCATTTTTTTTGTCTTATTTATATAGACAGGCACTTGACCAAAATCCTTACGGCATACATATTGCGGCACAAGACCGGAATTAAGCAAATTCTGACGTGTACCAGCTGGCGTGTCCACAATACACGGTGCCGGAGGACAACGAACCGTATTACGTGCACAACGTATATTACGCTTAACAAAATTTGGCACCATATCAGATTTTTTATCCTTCTTGCCAATGTCTGGCAGTGGCGGCATATGCCCACCCTTGGGACACACATGTAGATTCTCACGACGCCATTTAACACCATGATTCTTACGTAGAAATGCACAAGGCGGATCAAGTGGTATATTAGCGCAGCCCATAGTGCGATGATATGATTTCTTGGCGTCAGTTAAAAGACGCACTCCATTCTCAAGCACTTGGACTGAATGCTTTTTATATTCTATATTTAAACGGTCGCGTAATTCTTTTGAAAATTGGGCTGCCTTTTTTACAGTTTCTATTTAATAACAAATTATCATTATATATTTTAATAAGGAAACAAGCAATAATCTCATTCTATACCCACCATTTTGAGCCACCTCTGTTTCTTGCTGTGGCTTCTCCGCATTTCGCTCCACATCAAAGATATTTTCGTTATGATGTGTTATATACACAAGCGACATGTCTTAAGAACTCAAAATATATATCTTTTGTCTTCCGATCAGAATATATACATATATATATCCAGATGCATATATATATATATAGCTGTTATTTGTATATCGAAATCTATTTTGTACTGTAGTTGTTTAACTTTGTTGGCTTCTAGTTATACTCTATACTATTTTTGTTGATTCTAGATTTTTTTTCCTTTTTTGTATATTTTTATGGTTGCCAAGTTTCCAGACATTATAAACATAGATATAAACTTACATTTATTATACATATAAATTTGTATTCCTGTTGCTAAGCAATGAAATTCAATAAAATTTTAGAGTACTTTTAAACCTTCAATATTTTTTTATTTATTTAACGGTTACTTAGACTATAATAAACAAATTAATATTTATAATAATATATTTATAATAAATAAATAATAAAACATATTTTCTTTGTTTTCCACAACTTGTAGAATTAGATAAAAATTTTTTTTTACAGCTACAATAAATAAATCACCATATATCTCGAATTCTCCACCCCCGTTTATGGCATGACACTACATATTTTTTAGGGATCATATATAAATTTATTCTCGAGGTAGAATACATTCATTATCGGGACCATAATAAATTTCTATAATTGAGAAATATAGTAAACAATATCAGAATTTAAAAAAAAAAGTAAGATAAAAATCTTTATAAGCCACTAATTTCATTAACATTCATTTAAATCTTATGTCAGGTTTGTCATGGCCGTACTGCATTAATAAACAATATATATTAGTTACAATTTAATAATAATAATATATATATATATAATAAGTCTGTAGTCGAGTGGAGCCGACTACGAGAGCCCCTTTGCCTACGTACACAGCCATATACACACATACTCAAACATACACACAGTTCTGCACGTACTTAAGCTCCCGCGCTCCGTTGCGCGATACTTAATGCTCTCTAACTTCCGTGTTTATTGTTCAATCTTAACGAAATTCACAATGTAGATCAAGAATACTTTAGATAATATATATGTCAAAAAGAAATTTGAATTGTTGAAAATTGTGCCTTATAATTGATTTTTTCAAATTGCGGAGGTCAGGGGAGGAAATTCGAAAATCTAAAGCAAACTTGTAAAGCGTACGAACATTAAGAATCTAGATTCCAAATTTGATTGCTTAGCAGTGTGTGTATGTGTATGTATATGGCTGTTTGTGTGTGTGTGAAGAAGAGTAAAGAAGAAGCTTGTAATCTTCTGTTTATCAAGACACTTAGCTGTTGACCAATAACAAATTTCATCTGCTGTTGGGATACATAAGATCATGTTGTATATATGAACAACATATAGTGAGGTATATGATGCGGCTTTGCTGGCATCAATTGGCTACAGTTTAGGCATCATTTGTTGAGAACAAGCTGAAGGATCAAAATAAAATGTAATTGGAAGTTTGGCTTAGTTACATAAGTATCATATAGTCTGCCACATACATAATTTAAGACCAATAGTTCTGGTGTATATGAAAGAGTTATATTGATATAAAACCCTATTCAACCTTAATAGATTTAAAGACTATCAAATGGAATAATTTGTATAAATGTTTATTAAAGCACAATATCAAGCCACAGCTTGTGTCGCACACGAGTTTCGCTTAAATATGAATTGTATATATAATAATTGTATGTATATATATATATATATATAATTGTATAATCGATATCATAAAAAATTCGTGTTGTATATAAATAGTATATGTGTCTGATGTGTTGTGTGTATTTGTGTGTGTGTGTGTGTGTGTGTGTGTGTGTGTATACATATATATATATATAAAATAGCACTTAAAACGTTAAACATATTTTGATTTTGTTGCTGTGAAAATATTTTGGAAGCACTTCTAAAAACATATATATAAAAAAAGAAAACAAACATTTAATTAATTTAATTTAAAAACAAAATAGAAAAAATAGAAACAGCACGAAACGAACGAACAGATGAGCACTAAAAGCACAAAGTCGCATTAAAACCGTTTGCTTAAGGATAATTAACTTATAGCTTATAGATAATATAATTAATATGTTTTAAAAGATATGGATGCGGATATGGTATATCAATGTGTGTGTGTATATATGTGATTGTGTGTGTGCTTGGTGTATTAAATGGAAAAGAAAGAGAAAGAAAAGAGAAAGAGAAAGAGAAAAGAGGTATATGAATTCGAATGTTGGTATAAAATTTGAACTGACAGTGTCTGTGTAGGCACTATGAAAGATCTCTGGATATTTTTGTGCTTATCGCTTGTATCATATTGCACATTGTTTTTGTTATTGTTTTATTGCTGTTTGTTGTCGCTGCTTTCTTTGTTGCGTTCCTCCCGTATACGCTTAAAGGCTTCGGTTTTAACAAAATCAACTGAGTTGTAGACGACGGTGCTTTTAACTGGTGCACGCACAGCGTTTGCATCAACAGAACCAAGACGTACGCCAGGTAAGCCGCTGCCACCTTGGGCATATAGATTGCCCACACTCATGCTCTGGCGATTTAATAACGGTGGCTTATTGGTTACATCTAAATCAAAGTATTGTAGTTTATGTTCTGACTGCTGTTGTCCACTTTGTTGCTGTTGTTGATGTTGTTTTATTGCTGCAGCAGCTGCTGCGGCTGCTGCTGCTGCTGCAGCTGCTGTTGATGTAGATGTCATGGCTGCTGCTGCTGAGGCGGTACGTTGATGTTGCACTGATTGACTGCCAGGACTATTTGGATGCGGGCGATGTGGCTGACGCGGTAATGTACGAGTTTCATGAAAATATGCAGCTGCTGCCGGTGAATGAACATCAGTTTCATGTGGCAGCACCATTGACAGCGGTGCACCAGATGAGCGACGCGTTGCCGGCGACATTGTTGCCGCAGAGCCCAACTAAAAATATTTCATATAGTTAATTATGATTGGATAAAGAGTATTGAAATGTATGTAGATACCTTGTATGCATTTGGTTTACATTTTCGATCGATACTGGGCGGCGCAGTTACAGACTGTAGTTTTGTAGCAGCCAATTTGCCAGATAATTGATCAATGGTTGATACTGGCGGCTTGGCAGGAAACTCCTCGGGTGGTTTATCCTCCACTGTTGTCTTATGTGTCACCTCTGGCGGCATATTGGCTACCTTAGGCTTAAGCTTACGATTAACTGGCGGGCAATCGGTTTGCTCAATAAAATCATAACGAAATACATTTCCCTCCATTCTTGTGGGCGCTGCATTTGTATAACAATGTGGGCGTGGCAATGTACGTGCACTTGTCGGTGAATTAGTTGCCGTCGTTGTGCTACTAGGCGCTACCATACTTTGATTAATTAAACTAGCAGCAACACTGCTAAGATCTGCCATTAAATTGGGTGTAGATGCAGCAATTGGATTTGAATTATGTGGACTGGTTACCGGTCGTTCATTGAGCAGTTGGCCCAAATTACAATATGGCAACTGATGCGAACGTGGAATGTCATAGCTTTCTTCGATCAACGAGGAATTTGCATGCCGTGTTGCAACAATCGCTGGCGATGTATTCTCTGTATCCGATAGCTGCGGCAGATCACGTGGCATTCTATGAATAATGAAATGAAATATATTTTTAAGTACAACAGAACTTAATACAACAATTTTAACATTCTTTTATTACATACTTCTCATTATCCTTTATGTCCAATATGAGATTATTTTTGTTCTTTAAAACCTTTGCCAACTTTTCGAGGTCCCCGGCGCCATCAGCTGCAGCAGTTAAGATTGTTCCGGCTAGCTTGGAGTGTTTATCAGTTACTATTGTGGCGGTTGCTGTTGGTGTTAATGCAGCACCATCTTCAGGCATTTTGGAGAAACGCTGCGAATAGGTCAATACAAATGACTCATTCTCAATGGAACTATCCGAGGGACGAGTGTTTCGATCTAAAAATCAGTCAGCAGATTAAAATGTTATAAACACAAACATATGCTTCCTTGCAACTTACCAACATTCTCGCGCAAAGGCAAAGGATGTGCCCATTCATCATCATCGGTAAAAACGCTCTCTGAATCCGAATCAGAGCGTTGACTGCGTTGCTTGCCACTAGCATTGGCCAGTTGCTGCTGCAATTATAATTACAATCAATTAGTTATTATATAAGACATATGATGATAACACTTACCAAACTGCAATTGGTTATTTTGGGTGAATAGGATTGATCGTTGGTTAAATTTAGACCAATATTATTATGACTACGAGGTGTATCATAAAATTTTGGATCTAAATTGTTTAATGCACCAGCGGCAACTGCTTGACTCTCTAGCAATAGCTTGGGGCTACCCGTAAAGCATTCACTAATGGGTATATAAGGCCCAGAGGCAGTGCTCAGTGCTGGAGACGCCTGTACACTGCTGTTGTTCAGTTGTGCCGTTGCCTCAGCTAATGTCTGTTGGGTTAATACCAAATGTTCAGGCAGCTTGCGAACAACACCATTTGCATTGATTGCTAAACGTGCTGCGGCTGCCTGTGCCTGTTGTTGTTGTTGCTGTTGATGGTGCTGCTGCTGCTCAGCAGCGGCTGCCTGTGCCTGAGCCTGTATGAGTGCACTCTGATTGAGATAGAGCGCTGTGGCAGGCGATGGTGGCGGTTGTTGTTGGGCTGCCGAAAGCAATTGCTGCTGATCGAAATGTGCATCGCAGAGCAATGTCTCACGATTATTATAGTCTGTATTAACATAGACCGAGTCTGAGTTATTATTTGAGCTCTGTGGCTGTTGATCGATGACTGTAGGACGCCGCAACAATGAACTGGCCGTTGTGCCAGTCGAGGAGTGCAACGAAGTTGTTGTTGTATTTTGTGTGGAATTGCTAAGAGCACCACTGGAGCTGGTATGTTGTTGTGTGCTGCGATTTTCATCTATTAAAAAAAAAAAAAATAAAAATTGAAAATAAAAGGAGTTAAGTGAAAGTTTAAGTGGGGCTTGCAACAAGTTTTCTTTTGTTACACTCACCTGAAGCAGTTGCCAGTGTCGATGTTGTTGCTGCTGCTGCTGCTGCTGCTGCTGCTGCTGCTGCGGCTGCAGCCGCTGTTGATGATGCTGTAGCACCCAAAGGCAATTCATTCGATTGCTTTGTATCATGCAAATGACACACTTGACATATACAATTCACCCAATCCCGCATGCTCGCCTCTGTTTCAGCAGCTAAATAATAGGTGCGCTTTGGCGTCTTAATATCAAACATATACTGAAATTTTTGCTTTCGATTCTCTAAGCGTAGACCGCAATCCACCTGTTCGCATTGATCCAAATCGATTACACCTTTCAGCTTGCGGCAATGGTCGTCAGTATAATATTCGAGGCAGAACTGCTCCGGTATCTCGCCCTGTTTCAAAGTGAACCAGCGACGACGCCAGCGCTAAAATAACAAACACAACAACAATGAATATATAAGTATATATCAAATAAATAAATAAAAATAAAAATAAAATAAACAATAATAATAACAAACGGTCAGTTATATTATATGATAAGTTGCCAACACGATAAAAGGAGTAGAGGACAGTAGGACAAACAGTCACTCAGATGTAAGATATGAAACGCATTATACACGACTGCAACAATTGCTCATAGTAGCAGCAGTAGCAGCAGTAGCAGCAGCGACAGCAGCAGCTATCAGTTTAACGATGAGTAAGCGCTGCTTACATTGATGCCAACGTACCTGCTGTTGACTTTTCCGGGAACTGAAAATTGTATTTGAATTAACATTCAGCATATTCTTGGCTAATCATTGGCAATATGGGTGTGAGCCACATCGATTGCCAAAGAATGGTGCATATGGCACAGAACTGAACTGAACTTAAGCATTGTCTGCACTGCCTGTGTCACCCACCTTTCCTAACCACCACAACTTACATTTTACTTTACACAATTAACCCTTATTTCCCCTTATTTTTTTTTTTTGTACTCACTCGTGCATTGCATGCAAGGTGCAGCGTTAATTTTCAATATGATCCACCCACACCTTGGACTCGTGTACATTATGCAGCTTTATAGATGATACATTAACTACTATAATATATATATATATATATATATATATATGTAGAGGTGTGTTCCCGTTAAAGTAAAAATATGTTTACGTTCATTTAATACTTGTAAACGCATTTAATTTGTTTACTTTCTTTAATTTTTACACCTAAACGCTTTGTTTGTAAGTATAAGATCATAATAAAATATATATATAATAAAGTATATATATATGGGTGACATTTATATATTACTCATATATATAGATATATATATATCTATATATATATATATATATTATATATATATATATCTGTAAGCTTTAAAAAAAGATTCAAAGGTTTAAAGCCAGTATTTCTATTAGACTTTGTCAGCCTATTTCTCCATCTTTATATATTGCTTTCTATATATTTTTTCTTTATATATTTATATATGTAATTATATATATATAATTATATATATATATATATATTTTTATATATTTATCGATTCATCTAAAGGTTGTAAACCTAATGTCTCACGTTTTCTGATAAGCAAAAGTTACGTTCGTTTTGCTTAAAGAATAGAAAATGACTAGAAAACAAATAACAGTTAAATTTAAATAGTTATAAATATAAACTAAAGATAATTAGCCTTAATATTTTTATGACATTAGGAACCTAATGATTAAATAAATTTAACCATTAGAGTCAAAAAAAAAAAAAAAAAACAAACAAAAATTTGCAAAAAAAAAAAATAAAAAAAATCATTAGTTATCTTTAAACAAAGCTGACTATATATCTGCTTATACATAAGTATATATACAAACATATATATGATTAGTACATATCAGTCTATCATAAGCAAATACGCCGCAAAATAATTTAAGAAAAAACTTTTTATATTTTTTTTCGCTTTTGAATTTTTAAAATGTTTACATTTTGGCAGTTTTATTATTATATCGTTCATAGAGTAAGAACGTGAAAACTTATTAAAACAAACATATAAGAAGAAATTAAGGAAAAATTCTTTAAATTGTTTTAGATGGAAAACTGGAGCAAAGCCAATTAATTGGCTTAAAATAAAATATAGAAGAAAAATAATTATATATATATACATATATATATATATATATTTAAATATATATACATGCATATATAAGAAAAAATACCAAGATTAACCATATACTTTATATATATATAAAATAACTATCAGTTAATACATTTAATGAAAATTATGTTTCATGTCAATATTCAAGTTATTTACAGGGTATTTCAACGACGCTTATTGCTGCGATGCGTTTCAACAGACAAATTTGCATTGTTGTCTGCACAGTTTCACGCTTAATTCAATTATAAACAATAAACATTATGCCACACACATTCTCAATCAAACACACATCCATACAGACTCGCAGCGTGTATAGAGAAATTGGCACCCTGAGGCGAAACAAGATAAAAACAAAAAATAAAAAAGAAAAACAAGAAAAAATAAAAAATAACAGCTAATTTTCTTGGAGCGCTTTGGCATACATAACGTTTAGGTATGGATATTCATAGGTTGGACAGCCCCTATAAAAGGTCTCTCTTAATAGTAACATACACAAAAAAAAAACAACAGCAGCAACAGGCAACAAGTAACAGCAAAAACAAAGAACGATTCAACGACAAGTGCGTCATTGTTAATATGCATGATGTCTGCCTTATCATATTTATATATATATATATATATATATATATATATATACATATATTCTTATATTTTATATATTTATATATATTTATGGGCATGTACTTAAATGAAAGCAACTATATATGGCTACGTTCAGCAGAAGTAAGTATATGTTTGTTTTACGGCCATTGACTGATTTGTCTTTTAAAGTTGACCATAAACTTTTTTTTAATTTTTTAATATATTTTTCACCTTATGTAAAAATAGAAAAAACATAAATATTTTTAACATATTCCTATAGTTATAAATAATTTATATTGGTATTAGTTTTAAGTATTTACTTTTTTTTATATTAATAATATTATTTATTATAACATTGAAAATTTTGCGTTGAACTTGAGCTGAATGCATCTTAATTTATATCAACTGATAAAGTGACTAGTAAATACCCAGTATTTCGCAAGAAAGATATTAAAATTGTACATGTGTATGTATGTCATATACAATTTAACTGTAAAATAAAGAAAATTTTAGCTCAAAAAAGAATTTGAAATAAAAAATGTATAATTATTTTATTTAATTAAGTTTGGATCTAAAAGCTTGCTATAGTGGTAAACATAGACAAAAACTAAACCGGTTAACGGTTATTACCGATTAATGCAGAGCTGCATAAACGTACCCATATATATATATATATATATATATATAATAATAATAAATATATATATATAGGGTATAAACATAATAAGCAAATATTTTCGTTCCCTATTGATCGGTTTGGATTAGCCTGGCCAACTTTCTACTTGGTAGTAAATTTGATTAAACGGCAACAAGCAGTGCTGCTATCGAGCACACTGATGGCTGTTATTGTAATTTAATACGCAATGCCGCTAGAGGCGCTTAACGGTTAGCGCAGGGTAAACATTTAATTAAGCGTAAACTTTTCAAGCAATGTTCGGCGTCGTATATTCCCACGCCAGAAAAATCCAAACATAAACAGAAGTTTCAACAGCAGCAGAAGGAGCAGTTGGACTAGCAGCAGCAGCAGCACCAGCACTTACATATGTGCACTTATACATGCGTATGTATGTATATGCATACATACGTGCATAAGAACACACACATATAACAGATAATATAGCTTATTCACAGTTTACAAAGTTCCAAAAACAATTCGCTGTTTGCGGCTTTTTGCTTGTTTGCATTTCAATCATTTCTCAAGCCAACAAAAACAACAGCAAGAACAACAACAACAACAACATAAACAACACTCATATCATCCGCCATGCAGCCCATGCACAGCCGGTCTGTCGCTTATTAATGAATTAAAAATGATTATCGGACAAACAACTACCAACAACAACAAATAAATGATCATATATTATATATTTTTATATATACATGCACATACACATACACATATATAAATACACATATAACACACACACTCGCCCATTTATATATATATATGTATATATATATATATATATATATATACACCCATACACATCATACAAGGAGAGGAGATATACACAGAGCGTAATTGTACAAAAGTGCCACTGGTTGGTGCGTTTCTTTGTATGACTCAGTGTAGAACAAGCGGAAAAAACAGTTAAATAGTTGCCTTTTACATTGTTGATGTTGTTATTGTGATTAAGAATTCTACTGCTGCTATTGCTGTTTAATTTTTTTACCGTATGCTGTTGATTTGCTTGCAGTTTTCAGGTTGCATTTTTCTCGTTTAGGTGACCATTTGGTATTTATGTATTGTATGGATTGTTGGGGCCTAACAACTTTTGATTTGTTGCTGGTCTCAGATTTTGATGGGTTTTATTAAAAATGCACTTACAGCTCGCCAAATGCGTTTTGTGGGCGGTGATTTTATAAGCCATCCTTCATGGAATGTGCTATCCATTATTATGAGTTTATTTACGCAATTTTCTGTATTATTATTTTATTTATTCACTTGATTTTTCACCGTCCGCACACACACAACTCAATCGTTGTTTTGGTTTCTTTACCTCAGCAGCAGTATAACAGCGACCAGTATTTAACATTTCATTCACTGTTATTTAAAAGAGAGTACTAAAAATGTCTAGTAAAATTACTGTTACATATTTTTGATAATATATATATTTATATTAATGTAGCAAAATTTTCTTATAAAATTCGCTTACATAAAATAGAAAAAAATAGTTAAATTGTAAATTATATATCTAAAGCAAAACATTACATTACACTTGCTAACAGTTTTTGCGATAGTTTATGCACGGAGCTATCGATTATTACCTAGGAACAGTACCATACTAGATATAATATTAGAATATTCAAATAATCTTAGTTTACTAAGATGAATAATAAAATATTTTTAAATTTTAATTATTTTATTTAAATCAAAATGTACTAAAACTCTTTTTACGTTCATGGAACGGCTGTATGAAAGTAGCCGTTTACCAACACGGGAATAGCGCCAAAGAGATAGATATCTTTGTGATGTTAACGCGCTGTTAAATAACATAAAGCATGGTTTATATTCAAAATAAACAAAACCATTTTTAATAAGTTCAGTAATTTATTAAATTAACCCGACTTCAATCCTATTAGTTGGAAGATCAAACATCATAGCTAAGAATACCAATTAAAAATTTAAACCACAGCCATGTAATTAAAATTTATATGACGGCCTAAACTCCGTTATCTCTCTAGCTGAATTCTCTTTAGCAAAATTGAAAACAATATGTATTTTAAAAATGTTATAACACATGTCTCTTACTTCAAGACAAAATCCCTTATAATTCATTTAAAAGAAATATTTATACGCCTTAATAAAAAAAAAATTATATTTAGAAATAAATTTTATTCCGTCGCGTCAGTTGAATGTTAAAAACATACAGCTTTATCATATACATTTGCATAATTATACCAAACAGCGCAACACACAACACTACGCTGATCTTAGACGGAACCTTCTCCACTTTAACGGCGACACATTGTTTATTTGTCCTTGCTATCGCCCTTGCCACCACGAATTCTACCGGTACGACGGGCAGCAATAAGACCGACCTTACGACCGGCAGATGTGCCACGCTTGACTGTCGACGCCTTACCAATATGTTGATGGTTACCACCACCATGGGGATGCTCCACAGGGTTCATAGCAACACCACGCACCTTAGGCCAGCTGTTACGCTTCACCTTGTACTTGTGGTATGCGCGACCGGCCTTTAGAATAGGCTTGTCGATACGACCACCACCAGCAACAATGCCGACCATAGCACGGTTAGCTGAGGGTACAACTTTCTTAGCGCCGGAAGGCAGCTTAACACGGGTCTTCTTGGTGTCGGGGTTGTGGGCAATCACGGTAGCGTAGTTGCCAGAGGTACGGGCCAAACGACCACGATCACCAGTCTTCTCTTCCAAATTGCAGATAATGGTACCCTCAGGCATCTGACTCAGTGGCATGACATTTCCAATCTGCAGAGTTGCTTTACGACCGCAGTAGACGAACTGACCAGTGTGCATGCCCTCGGGGGCAATGAACATCTCCTTGCGGATCTTGTAGCGGTAGGGATCACGGAAGTGAACGACGGCCAAAGGTGCACCACGACCTGGATCATGGACGATATCCTACAAAAAAAATCAGTCATACATGTGAATTATTATATATTACAACAATGTATCTTGTATAAATACTTACCTTGACGACGCCGCGAATGTAGCCAGAACGCTCAGCAAAGTCCAGGGAACGCAATTTAGCTGCTCCCTTGCGCTTCTTAACGTGCGCCTTGAAGACGGAACCTGCGCCCTTACGCTGTGCACGAATTACGCGACCCATTACTGAAATTGTATAAACATTAATTAGAGCTTAGTCATCAGTTGTTACAATTGTTTATATGCTAATTTTTCGAGCACAGACTGAAATTAATCCACAAATATTATTGTTATTCGCAAGTTTAATGTTTATGATAAACATATTGTTTATTATTTATATTGGATGTTATAGCCTGTGCTTTTAATTTTCCGATTATCAATTTAGCAGCCGTCACCTACCGATGCTCGGGTAAAAAAGAAAAGAGAGAAGAAGAAGAGAGACACAAATTGTCAAAATTTTGACAGCTAAGCGCTGCCAACTTCACGTCACTTTCCGTCAGCTGTTTCTAATATGAACACAGTGTTGCTTAATATGTGTTGATTCGCTCGTTTATCGATACAAATTAAAAAAAAATCCGATAGAACTGAAACTGTTGCTTATGACTGAAATAATCGAAAAAAAATCTTTGTTTGAATTGCAGTTGATTTTTTTTATTTATTTTTTTGTTTTTTTCTTTTAATTTTGAGATTATATATATAATAATTTTTTTTACGATTTAGATTTACATTCATTTCATCATCATCAATTTACTTGTTTTATTTTAAAAATAAAGTAAGCATTTAATTACTAATTCGGTTTTTTTTTTTGCATTTTTTTAATTGCATTTTAGTGCATTTTGTTTAAAGAACATTATTAAATATGGGGAGGGGCACAGGGTAAATATATTTTTTTATTTTTTTTGTTTTTTTTTTTTTGTTTTTATAACACAAAAAAACAAAAAATATTTGAAATATTTTCTTATTTTCTCTTCATCTTTTCATTATGACGGGTAGGTTTCGATCATAAGGATGGGGATGGATAGCGGGACGCACATGAGAAAACAACACAAAACAAATAAAGTAAACATTATTCAATAAAAATTTTTTTTTCAGCATTTTGCATAATTTGACATGTTTTGTATATTGCAAGTGGTACTTTTTATGTTGGGGTGTATGTTTGTATGTGTGTGTGTGTGTGTGTGCCAATAAATAGAATGTTATAGAGATTATTTCTTATTTGTTTTGATTTTTGTTCTTGTTATGTATATTGCAACGTAGCCATATCATAATTATTAAGCATATGTTGTTCACACACACAAAACATCATGTGAGACGGGAACAAACGAACAAATAAAAAAAAAACACAGCACACAAGCGGATATTGTTGGTAAACATCATTGATTGATTAATTAATTGATTGATTGAATTGAATTTGAATTTTTATTTTTTTTTTTCTTTCAATATTAACATGCTAACTTTTTATTTTCTTTTTGTTCGTTTTTTTTTTTTAGGTTTTTATTTTTTTGTATAGAATTTCATTTATCATTGTTTTGTTTGTTTATATTTTAATTCTGTATATAAAAGTTCAGTAAAAAATGCAGCTTAACTAGGTTTCTCCTTGAATTTCTCCTTCTTAATAGAATGCTTGCTATCTTTGTTATCATCATAAGGTAGTCGTCTCTCAATATGACATCTATATGCATAATTATTTATTATATATGCATATTTTTTATTCAATCAAAAAGTTTCATGTTTAGCATGTTTTATGTTAATGTTTCTTCTACGCTTTCGGTGCGTATCGTTTGTGTTGCTTTCTTTTTAGCTTTATTTTACACATAATCATTAGCTTTATCATCAAATCTAATTGTTGTTCTTCTGCTCTGCTCCGTCTGTCTCTCATTTTCCTATCAATTCTTGCTCTTACTGTTTCATTCTATAATATTATTAACTTGCTTTACTTTTATCACTTAGTTTTTACAATGGCGCTTTCTTATTTTTTGCTCTTTTTAATTTTATTTTCGTATTTGTTTGTTTCATCATTGTTCATACTTATCTACGTACGTACGTTTTTTATGTGTTTGCATGTGTGTACATTTGTTGTATGTTGAATTGAATTTGAGAAATATACATAAAATTGTTTTCCCCAAAAAAGCAAACTGCATTTTACTCTCTCTATCTCTCTCTATCTCTCTCTCTCTCTCTCTCTGCCTCTCTCTTTTTTCTGTCCCTTTCAAACACAAACTCAAATTTTCATTGCCTTGCTGTATTGTTTTGTTTTCCTTTTCCTTTTCCCTTTTCTATCTTCTTGTTCTTTGTTTTTTTTTTTTGTTGCTTGTTTTAAACTAAAGTTTAACTTGTGGGCAAATTATATAATATTAATAATAATAATAAGTAGAGAAAACAAATATGCACACAATTTAATGAAAACTGCTGCGTATGTGTGTGTATGCGCGCGCGTGTCCTGTATGTTTGTGTGTGTGCAAATATATATATATATATATATATATACTATATTTTATTTATATATATAAAAAAAAAAATAATTGCATTTTAGTTATGTAAATTCATTATACATATTTATGGTTTGTTTTTTGTTTTGTAATTTTCTTTTACTTTCTTTTTGCTGTATATATTTTTTTGTTGCATATTGCTTTTTGCTTTTTATATCAAAAAAGTACATCAAAATTTTCAATATCAAACAACAAGTTGCTTGCTTTCTCACTTTAATCTGTTTTGTTGTTCATTTTAATTTTCTTACTCTTTTCATATAACCGAAGAAAAAAAAACCTCGACGAGTGAGCTGTTTGTTTAAAATTTGTTTTCCTCTTTTGTTTCTTTCTTTTGCATGCATTTGCTATGTGATTTTATATATTTTTTATATTTGTTTCTGCTTGATCATTTTTATTTGCTCGTTTGCAGATAAGTTTTAAATTTATTCCAATTTTTTTTTCTTTTATTCTTTATAGCACATTTACTAATTGAAACGTTTCCTTTTGCCTTTTTCTTTTTGCATAAGCACATGCTGTGTATGTGTGTGTGTGTGTCTGTGTGTGAGTTGGCTTGTGGTGTATTGTGTATGTGTAAGTGCGTGTGATTTCTTTTATTTATAGGATGGTCTCACTTAATATATTTATGCACTTTTATTACTTAAACCAGCTAATGTTTTTTTGTGTGTGTTTGTGTGTGTTTTCTTATGATGTTTTTCTTTAAGTTTTTGATAACACAAAAAAAAAAAAAAATAATTAATAATAGAATATAATGCTTAAACTGCTGCATATTGAATGCTTGATTTATCGGTAATGATAATCAATATTGTATATATATATATTTTCCATCAGTTGATCAGTTGCCAATTTATGGAAGATTGGTAATTGCGCGTTCCATTCGTTTCCATTCAGTTTCATAGGTTTGTTTTAGGCATATGGAGAAAGTGCATAATACCAGCTCGTTCTTTTTGTTTCTTGTTTTTCTTTTCTTTTTATTTTTTTTTTGTTGTTGTGGTTTTTACCAATTAGCCATGCCTGGCTTATTGAGCGTCATAAAGTATATTTGACACGAGGAAGCACCTTTGGCACTGCTGAAGAATACTTTATCGTTGCGCTCGCAAAGGAATTTCAAACGTTGCGCTTTTTTGTGCATAAAAACACCATCCAAATGGCCGCTTTCAACGGAACGTATCTAGAGAAAATGTGATATATAATATATATATATATAGTATATAGCATAATATATAGAATGATTATTGGTTTTGGTAAAAAGTTAGTGGCGTTTCGTTTTACTAAAAAATTAAATGGTTTTCTTGAACTATGAAAATAAATTTCCAAAAACGCCACGAACTTTCTATCACACTCAATATATATATATATATATATATATATATATATATATTTATATACGCACCTCTATTGCCTTATTGCCCCAGCCCATAATTTGTCCAGTGCCAATATAAGCTACAGAAGTGGGCATTTCGCCCCACTATATTAAATAATAGTTATTTTAAAGGAAGTAAATGGAAGTTATCTTTATACAATACAATACAATACAATACAATATATAATATAATACAATATAATATAATAGAATATATTTCATAATATAATAAATATATAATGCAAATATATATATATATATATATATATATATATATATATATATACATATATTGTAAGGATACTTGCCTGTAGCACAATATTCTTGGACACACGACCAGCTGTATTCACATAGACGCCTTCATTGTCATAGCACAAAAGTAATTGCATACCATTCGAATTTGGAAGCGCCACAATACAATGCGGAATGATTGCACCCTGAGTCTGTGTGTTGAATTTCGTATTTACAACAGGGTATATCCAATCGGTATGGCATGTGGCACTTACATGCTTAGGAATATATATATCGTATACTTCAGCCGAATCTAAATCAACCGCATGGAAACCCTCAGCAGAACCATAAATCACTTTCAGTCTTGATTGATCCTCAATTGTTAGATCGACCAAAAGGGGGCGATGCTCCAGTTCACCAAAATTCTAAAGAAAATAAATATATATATATATATTTTAAGATATACAATTGATTGATATATAATTATTATTAAAATACATTAAATTCATACATACTTTAAATGCCATAAATTTGTGATATGGTTTGGGCGCCCATGCATAAATTTCAATAGAGTCTTTTAATGCAATCACTAGGAACTTAATCCTTTCATATTTGACAATCTTAAAATGTACAGCACCTTGTAGATCACCTACATTAATCCAACCATTGCGACGTTCCACTTGCTGTAAGATTTGTATAGATCTTTACAATCAATATCAAAGATATCAATATATTATAGAACTTACATCAGAGAGACCATCTGTGCGCAAGATTTTGGATTTAAGCCAGGACAGATAATAGACACGTACACGATTCTTTTTGCCCGATATGGTAACCAATATATTTTGACCTTCTAGCACCTCCATTTGTTGGAAACGTCGGCGTGAGATGAGCTGATATACCTAGTTTTTTATTTTAAGGATTATATTTATATATATATATATATATATATAAATATTATTAACAATTATATTGTAAAATATATACAAATTTGGTTATAACTTACTTTGCCTTGTCCCGAACGATCGAGCAGCATAAGTCCATTTTCGGTGCCAATCAATAAATTGACACCCCAAAGTGCTGCACAAAGTATCTCAGAATTGAAACGCTTCTTATACTTACGTATTTCGGGTGTATCATTTGCCGCCTCATGTGATGTTGGCGTTACATTAACATTAACTGTTGATTCACGACGCGTTGGACCTGATCCACCGGCACCGAAACCAAATGTAAGGAAACTTCTTTGTTTCTGTTGTAGAGCGTATGCGTGTGGTGGTAGATTTCCAAATGTTGTCGATGCATTTGATGATGATGATGTGTTCGTTGTTGTGTTGTTTGTTGTTGTTGTTGTTGTTGTCGTTGAGCATGGTGATAAATGTAGAATGTTCGCAGAGGAGGAAGAAGCAGATTTATGCAATAAATTAGTAATACTGCTGGAAGAACGCGTTTTACTAATCGAATTCTTTGGTGAATTTTGTCTTGAATTCGATGTTGATGTCACTAATGATATTGTTGACTGTGGTGAACTATTTCTACTAATAATTATACCACCAACAATACTCCCACCGCCATGTCCATGGCCGCCGACACCGACGGCGACGCTCCCGGCGCAACTGCTGCTGCTGCCGCTGCCGCCGCTGCTAGCGATAAACGATTTCGATGGCGTGGAATGCACGGATGAGCTAATGGCCGCTTGATACTTTTATTATTATAATTATTATAATAATTGTTATTTTTAATTTTCATATTTACAGTTATTATTATTTTCATATTTTTATATATATATTACATTTAAATTGAATTCATTTATTCATTGATAAAGCATTTTATTATAATTAATTAATTTATTGTTTTAATTTTTGTTTTGTATTTTTTTTTTTGTGTTTTTCGATTTGTGTATTATTTTTTTTTTTTTTTTTTTTTTTTTGTAATTAAAGAGAAAAAAAAAGAAAATAGAAAAGTGCAAGAAAAAAATTTCAATTAGTCTTCGAGTTGTCAACAAAATAAATTCATTAATAAATTAAAACATGCTAAAAGGAAAGTAAAGAAAGGAAGGGACTTTGGGCTTAAGATGTGCATATGTATATTTGGTTAAGTGTGTTTGTTTTCTATATATGTATATATATATATATTGTGTGTGTGTGTGTGTATGTGTGTGTGTGTGTGTGTGTGTGTGGGTGTATGTGTGTGTATAGATGGTTAAGTATAAAGTGCTGCTTATGCTAGCGACAATTAAATAAAAAGAAGTAATGAAAAATAAAGGAAACAAAAGTTTAGCCAAAAAATATTTAACTATTTACAGAGCTGATATAAAATATATTAAAATAATATATATATATATATATAAAATGTGTTTAGTCTTTCCCCAAAGGCCAATGATAAATAAAACTTTGAATAAAACGTTACAATTTTTTTTTTTTTTTTTTTTTGTGTATATGTGTGCTGCAGTTGATGTATGTGTTGTGTTGTGTTGTATTTAAGTAGGTAAACATTTAATATAAGTTTTTTTTTTTTATTTTTTATATATAGAAAGAAAAAAAAAACTTCAACCGAAATACATTTTTTTTCTCTTTATAAATACCATTTAAAACCGAAAATTGATAGTTAACATACCATAAATAAAATAAGAAAACGTGAAAAACTTTGAAGAAAAAAGATGGTAAACGAAAAATGTTTAAAGTTCAGGCGCATAACCGCATATATTTCGGCTGAGGTGTGAACAATGTTAGCGTAAAGAAACAGTAACTGTTATCTGTACAGTACGTTAACAGCGTCGCAGAGTATGTAATGTTAGTGACAGTGACAAAATGCTAACTGCTATATATGCAATGTGTATGAAACACGAAAGTGATAGAGAGAACAATATGAAATGAAAATAGAGCGAGAAAAAGCGGCTGCAGTGCATTGTATTTTGATAGGAAAATGAAAATTTTTTTTTTACATTTTTATAATATTTATTTAGATTTAGTTTTATATGGTACAAAAAACATATATATTGTTTTATATACAAAATAAATTATAGAGGCATTCTTTGGTGCAAATAAAATAACTTTATACAAATTATTTAGAAAAATTTGATAATAAAAAGAAAATCCTGCACAATTTAATGGTTATGTTTTGGGTTTGGTTTTATTTTTTTTTTATTAGGTTATAATATTTTAGAATTAATAGCGCATGACACATTGCAAATAATTTGATGAAAATTATTTAGAATAATAAAAGAATATATTAAAAATTATACACAACATTTTTTTTGGATTTATATATATATAGATATATATATAGTAGATTCTGTTGGGAATTGGAAGATAATTTATTTTTTATTTTTTTTTTGTATATTTTCTTTTTGTTTTTTTTTTAATTTTTGGAGAATTTTAGGATATAGTATATATTGTTTATGGTGTTTGAAAACTATTTGCTTATTTCTTTTTTTTTTTTTTGTTATTTTTATACTTACTATTGTAAATTATGGTTTGTTTTGTAATTGATTTGTATATATATTTTTGTATTGTAATTTGTTAGAATATATCGTAGTGGCCATCAGCTCAAACGTTGCGGAAAGACAAAGCACAATTAAGAAGAAGAAATAGTTTGTAACGTTTTTAATTTGGTTAAAAAAAATTTGATTTTGATTTTTTTTTGTTTTGTTTTTTTTTTTTTATTTTAAATTTATATTTTCAAAATACTAAACTCAATCCATGCACTTGTAATGAAAGCTGCAAATAGCATGCACAAATTTTTTTATTTATTGTTTATATTAATTTGTTTTTTTTTTTTTTTTATTTAACCAATTTTTTATTTTTAATATTTTGTTTTGTTACGCGCTCTTCATAATGAACTTTGCTCCACGTCAAGGAAAAAATGTTTATGCTAAGATTTTGCTCAATTTTTTTTTTTTTTTTTTAGATTAGTTACACACTTAATGGGTTAGATAAATTTTTGAATGAATGTGGGGGGGTCAGTAGAAATTTTTGAAAAAAAAAGCATTTAAAAAACGTATAAAAAAACATATAATATAAATTATATTAAGAAAAAAAAAAAACAATAAAATAGGAATTTTAATATAAATATAAACGTGGAAAACGTTTAAAGTATGAAAACTTTTTGAAGTATATTTATAATTGAATGTTAAGTAAAAAGTGAAAAGTAAATGTAAAAAGTGAAAATGAAATTTCAAAAAAAAAAAGTATTCGCAACTTTTTGATTCGATTTAATTTAATGGAAGGACAAACAGTTGAACGTTAAAATAAGTGAGAATGAAAATTAAAAAAAATAAACACAAATTGAAACGAGAATAAACTGAAAGAAACAACAACTCGAAAGAGTTGAAAACGCACAAAACACACAATGAAATATTGAAACGATTGATAAGTACGAGAATTAATATTGATGATATAACAATATATCTATATATATATGCAGATTATAGAGGATTATATAACTCACCTCCTCACTGGATGATTTATCATGACGCGGTGGCGTTGCCGGCGATGCCTGACTGAGAAGATCGGGCAAGACGCTGCTCGTGCGTGTACCGGGGGTGCCAAGGCCGCTGTTATCCCCGCCAGCGCCGCCGCTGCCAGCTCCTCCACGATTCTATTATATATACATATATATATATATATATATATATAAGGTTTGAGAGAGAAATGGAGAGATAAACAGAATATATATATGAGAGAGAGAGTTATAGAAAAAATACATTTGAAAGAGTTTGTGGGTGGAAGGGCAAAATAGAAAAAAAAAATAAAAAAAAACAAAGTTAGCAATCAAAAAATCATTAAAAATGGCAATAAAATTTGATAAACAAACAAAGTTGAAAAATGAAATGTGAGTTATACGAAATGCTTTGAAAGGGTAACACAAAAAAGACAGAAACAGAGATAACAGTAGATAATGAAAAAGTAAAAAAAAATAATTAAGCGGAAATTAAAAGTAAAAGATACAGAGAGAGAGAGAGAGAGAGAGAGAGAATGAAGGATAAAGACAAAGGCAGATACAGTAACATAGAGACAAAGTATAAAAGTAACAGAGAGAATAACAGTAAAAATAACAGTAACAGTAATAGTAACAGAGACAGAGACAGCAAATTGAATGCCAATGAGACACTTAAAACTACTAAGAAAAAAAAAAAATTTAGATAAATCCTGTAATTTAATATCCTTAAAAAACAAACCTCTTAAAAGCTTACAAACTAATACATTTATTATTAGGATAGAAATATTTTTAAGAGAAAATTGGCTGGGGGAGGGGGCGAAACGATTGGGTAAAATAATCAAAATTGTTTTAAAGCTAAAAACTCATTGCATGTTGTTACATTATAAAAAAAAAAAAAGGCTTTCTTAAAACTAATTATTGTTTTTCTTTTCAAATCACTGTTGTGGCACAACTTTTTGACTGGAACTTGCAGAGCTTTTGCAGCAGGCAAAACGTTGCTCAAATTTTCAAGCATCGCAGAACTTGCATAACATTTATCTTCTTCTTTATGCATCTTTAAATACAATCATTAATACATACATAAAAAACTTTTATTCAATTTTTTACCTCATTACTAAATTTAAAGCTAACCAAACCAACAACTTCTAAAAGTAATAAAAAAATCAAATTCTATTTAAAAGCTTTAAAACAATTTTGGGCAAAATGATTAAATTTGTTGATTATTTATTGAAAAAGCTAAGCAGCATTTATCGAAATTATCTATAAAGCATATTTATCTATATCTATATATATATATATATATATATGTACATATATAGATGTATGTGTATATAAAGCTAAAACTTTATAGCATAAAAAATTTTGCCTTAAACTATTTAAAGCTTTATTTTTAAGTCTTTTCTCAGTTCTTTTTTTTTAGCGCATCTAGAAGTCTATATTTATTTTTCATTTCTTTAAGCAGATATATATATAAATAACTCTTTTTTTTTTATTATCTTTTACTAGTAATATGTTTTTTTTATATTATATAAAAATAATTAATAAATTAATTAATGAACCTGTAGCTTTTGTTGCGTGCAATAATCGATCTAAAACTATATTTCCCTACATTTAATGCTAGACTTTTCACTATATAGAAAATGTTTATATAGAATAAATGATGAAATTATTTACAAATATAATAAACAGATTAGCCTGTACAGCTTTATTTTGGGTTTCTTTTTTTTTTTTCTTTTTTTTTTTTTAAGCATCTCATTAGCACTCGATACTCTTGACTTATGTGAATGGTGGTATAAAATATTATATACACATACGATAATAATAATAATAATAATAAAAAAATATAAAATAAATAAAAAGAAAATAAAATGTATTAGATATAAGTATATATATATATATATATATATTATATTGATATGACCAACAACCATCAATTAGAAAGTAGTAACGCTGCAATAAGCGTTCATTATGCATTAGATAAAAAAGGTTATTTATGATAGTTGTTCCATTAGTTAATAGCAAAACCACTAGCATTATATACATTAATGTACATAAGTATATTATATACACGTTTGATTACCCATTAGAATTAGTTTGGATTATATTTTGTACAAGAATCTGTTTAGAAACCAGAAGGCAGATGCAAATGCATATATTATTTTAAAATATATTATAATAAAAATTAAGAAAAAAACATGCTACAAAAATAAAATTCAAAATAATAAAAAAAATTATTTATATATTTTATAATTTATACATTAAAAATGTTGATAAAAACATATAATTAATAAATAAACATATGAATATAAAATGATTTAAATGTTTTTCGTTGTATCTCAATTTGAAAATATTCTGTAGTTTCTTTTAACAGACGCACTGTTATTCTTATATACGAGCAATGTTAGTGCAATGTTAATAACAGTAGAGGAATGGCATGTAAACAGTTGCATGGGCGGCGTATGTATGTACGTAATGTATTTTAGGATACAAAGACAGTGTGTGTGAAATAGAGAGAGACAGAGAGAGACAGAGAGAGAGAGAGAGAGCAAAGCATACGATATAGACGGCAAATGCGAAAGAGCAACATATTCAGACAGGGAGAAAGAGAGAGAGAGAGAGAGCGAGCGATGCGTGTAAGTATTCTTATGCATGTGTGTGTGTATTTATGTATATATATGTGTTTGTTGATGTTGCGGTGAGTATGGGAATTTCTAGCCAAATGGTAAATTAATTTTTACGCTTAATGTTCTTTGTTTTGATTTTTGGTATTTTTGGTATTTTTTTTTTTGCCTTGCTTTCAAGTAGTTTTTGGTTTGGTTTTGGTTTACGTTTCTGGCGCCAAGACAAAACACAATAATGAGCGGTATTTAAATAATTTTTCATCTGCTGTTTATTAATTTTTGTTTTGTTTTGGTTCTTTTGATGCGTGCGAGCTGAGAACGTTTACCTGCTGCTGCTGCTGCTGCTGTTGTTGTTGTTGTTGTTGTTGTTGTTGCTGCTGTTGTTGTTGTTGTAGCTGCTGCTGTTGATGTTGCTGCGCACGCGCTGCTGCATTCTGCAGCACAATGACAGACTCAGTCTTTTCGCGACGCGGACGCAGAAAATCTAAATTTGCCCAACTTGATTTTGTTGGAGCTGCCGCTGCTGCTGTTGCTGTTACTGTTGCACCTGTTGTTGTTATTGTTGTTGCTGTTGGTATTACTGTTGGTATTGCTCCTTTTGTTGCAGTGGAAGACGTCGATTTGGTTTTGTTAGCAACAGCTGCTGAAGCTGAGCCAGTTGTATTATTATTATCCTTGCTGCTACTGCTGCTGCTACTATTATAAATGCTATTCCTTTGGTACAATGCACTTGTGCGCTGCGCCAGTATTAATGGCGGCGACTGAAGCTGCACATTGCTGCTGCCGCTCAGCACTGCTGAGTAACGTTTTGTTAACGGTAAAAAGTCAGAATTCTCGCGACGAAAACCGCGCACAAAACTTGGCAATTTAGAGTCAGACTCTTGACGTTTATGTTGCGGTTGCTGCTGCGGCTGTTGCGTGGAGGAGCTGCTGCTGCTGCGCTCTTTGGCAATAATGGCGGCAGAGGAACTTGCCCCCTTCAATGGCTGATAACCTTTGGGCACTGGACGTGTCTCAGCTTCTGCCACGCTGGCTCTTTGCAATTTAGCATCAACTTTAAGTGTACTTAAAAATGAACTGCGACTAAGGCTGGCTGTGGTGCTGCCGCCGCCGCTGCTGCTGCTGCTGCTAGCGTTACCGCCACTGCCGCCGCCGCCTCCACTGCTGCTACCGTTAACCTTCTTTGGAAAAAATTTATCAAAGTCCCAATCTCGTAAGATTCTTGTTTCATCGCCTTTTTTGGGGGCGTGTGAAGTGGATGCTGATTTTTGTAAGCGGTTGATATTGTGTTCTAAATTCTGTTTACAATTGTTGTTGTTGTTGTTGTTGTGGGGAAAATTGTTGTTGTTGTTGTTGGTGGTGTTGTTGTTGTTGTTGTTGTAAGTAGCAGCGCAAGAGAAGAATTGTTGTTAGGTTTTGTTTATTTCTTGATTGGCTTGCAATACGTTTTCTACATTCTAAGTTCAGTTTTCTTGCTGTCTCTACACCCAAAAAGTAGTAAAAAAAAAAAAAATGGAAAAAAAACAAACCAACAAAAAAAAAAGATCTGCTCTGTAGCATGGAAAGTTTTTCATGAATTCCCTAAATTTGCATGATATCGATAATTATATCGATTGGTGATTGGGTTGCTTGGATATTGACTTGTGTTTGGGTGTTCGAAAATATGCACAAAAGTGCTTTAAAAATGTGTGTTTAAAAGTAAATGCTGTACTTTTGTATATAATATATTATATAATAGAGTATAGTATATAAATTTATATATATATTCATATTCATATTCATATTCATATTCATATTCATATTCATATTCATATTCATATCAAGTGCCATAACAAATATAAATTGCTGTCGTTGCCTGCCTATAATATGTATGGATATATACAGGATTGAAAAGAATATACATACTATATATGTATGAGGAGTATAGATGCAGTATAGATGCAGAGCTAAGGTCATACAATCGATAACATAATGTTTAATGTTAAAACCGATTTACGATTTTCGATAACTATAAAATACGTTACAAAAAAAAAACTACTAATTGCTAATAATATTAAAGTATAGAGTATCGATTACTATCGAAAGTTTATACTCTATCAATTAATAATAACGAATTAGGCACAAAGTGTCATTAAACTTTGTACCGATATTAATTATTTATTATCGATTGTTATTAATAAATATCGATAAGCAATTATTATGCAATACTTATTCACATTGACATTGCCTAAATAGTTATTGTTTATCAGCAATTAAATTATATTATCGATAGTTATCGATTGTTTGCCAGCTCATATATAACATTGCCATATACATATATTAAGTGCCCGTGTAAACATTCTATACACCAGTGCTTGCCCTACATATATCGTATATAATATATATCGTATATAGTATTTATATAAAGAGAGAACAAACTTTGAGATACGATTGAAAATAAGTAATTGTTATCAAAATTTAATTATGGCACAGAAAAGGAAAAATTAATTAAAAATTTAAAATATAAAAAAAAAATAATTTATATAAAAAAATCTATTCTATTTTTTTTTTTTTTTTAAACAAAAGAAATTCACGAAAAAAATTCATACTAATTTTTTTTTGTTCATATTTTTTCATTTTTGTTTTTTTTTTTTTTTTTTAGATATTAAATTAAGTTAAGTATATATAAATAATTTAGTAAAGATATGAAATAATTTTACGATAGTTTTTAAACTAAAAATTTATCAAATTTATTTTGTTAAATTATTAAATTTAAATTAAGAGAAATTTTCTTTTATTTTTATACTGCAAATAGAGCCCAAAACCAATCGAATTTTAATTTTTTTTTTATTTTTATATTTATATATATATATATATATGTATTTAATTAAAAGTTTTTGTATAACTTTTTATATTATTTTAAACCTTTAACCCTATATAGAAAAAAGCTAATTACAATTTGTACAACTTTCTATCAATATAATATATAAACTTAAATAAAAAAAAAAACAATCCAAAAATTCTTCAAATTCTTTTTTGCATTTTGTAAACTTTTCTGTGTCTTAACAAAATTAATATAGAAAATCTCAAAGAAAGTAAAAACTAAACTAAATAAGAAATAGAAATATTATTTAATATACTAAGAGAAACTATATATAAGTAAAAACATTAATGTGTATATATATATGTATAATATATATATATAGAAAAATTAAGTTTTATATAGATAAATAAATGTATATATATATATATTTGTATACGAAAATATTATCAGATAGTTCATTACTTACGCGCTTCAGTATCAATGTACGATCTCCGGCTTCATCATCATCTGGCGTTGGTGGCAAGGGTCGATTTGGTGGTCCGCCGCTGCCATGGGTTAATGGTGTTGTCGTCGTTGTTGTTGTTGTTGTTGTTGTTGCCGTTGTTGTTGTATCCTCAGAGACGGAACCAAGTCCGGGCCTATATGAAAATTCGGGTCTGAACAACACAAAAAAAAAAAACCAACCAAAGAAACGCCAAAAGGAAAAACCAAAAGCAAAAGAAAAACGAAACGAAACACAAAACGGCAAAAAACGGGTACGGCAATATTTATTTTTTTTATTAAAAAAAAAAAAAAGGGGGGAGATGTATGATGAGGATGTAAAGGATTGTGATGGTTGGCGTTGGATATTAATTATAACGATAACGATAACGATAACGATAGGTGAGAGAATATATTTATAAAAATGATTGTGTGAGTTGCAAATTTTAAGTTGGAACAGCAAAAAAAATAAAAAAAATATAAAAAAAATTAATACAAAAAATAAAAAACAAAACGTGAATTGTTCATCGTTAAAGGATATAATTGTTAAAGGATATGTGCGAAAAAAAAATAAAATAGTTTCGTTTATGTAAACGAAAATATTTTAAGCGCATCCTTTCAATAATTTCATTAGATATTTTTTTTATATAGCTTTATATAGACTATAAACTGTTCAATATGGGGTAACAATTCGCGATTTGTTTGGAATGTGCGTATTGCAAAAAAAGAAATGCCACGCCTCCCATTTTGTATTGCATTTGAGGTGGTGGGTTGTATGTGTATGATTGATATAATTGAATGATAATGATTTGGATTTAGGTACTTGGTACTCGATTCTTGGTTTTCAGTTTTCATTTTTCGATTTTTCGATTTTTTGATTTTTCGATTTTCGATTTTTGATTTTGGACAAATGGGGTTTCCCCCCCCCCACCACCGAGTGGAAGAGTAGGTTGTACTTACAGCGGCTTGGGTGGATCACTTGCAAGCAATGTACCATCGTTGCGTGCCCGATCATTGGGCTCATCTGGTTCGCTATCGGAATCGCTGCTATCGAGTGGATCCAATGGATTTACAACCTGGCCCAAATGATTATTTAATTGTTGTGGCAATATGGCAGCCGGTTTTGATGATGATGATGATGATGATGAGGCTGAAACACATATGGCTCCATTGTTCGAAGATGTACCAGATTGTCGATTGTTACGTGGTGGCGCCTCCGGTTGTGCCAATTGCTGTTGCTGCCCACCAGCTGCTGTCTGTGGTTGCGGCTGTTGGGAGGAGACCACGCCCAATTCATTTAATTGTGCTGCTAACACATCCAACTGATCCTACGGTATGTATTTTTTTTTTTTTTTTTTTGGATTTTTTTTTTTTTTTTTGTATTTTACAACAATTTTGTTCAGTTTTTTTTTTGGTTTCAGATCAAAATATACAACAAATGCACACGGAGGATTTTTGTGTGTTCGTTGTGTGTGTGTGTGTGTGTGTGAGTGTGTGGTGTATATTGCACGTTGTACCACATTGTGTGTTGTGTGTTGTGTGTTGATTGTATATTTTATTTTCGGAATGGAACGAAAAGTAAGAGAGAATTAGATTGGTTTACACCTTTCACTTCTTATAGATAAACAAACAAACAGGGCCAAAACATTAGAGAGAAAGCTCAAGTTAATTTTATCTATGAAAGACACACACACACACACACACATTGGTTGTGGTGTGTGGGAGAGTTGGAAGGATTGTGTGTGTGTGTGTGTGTGTGTGTGTGAGTGGAGTATTAAAGGTTAGTTAAACATTAATCATGGATTAAGAGCAACTTTAGCATTAAGTTACCAAAATTAATATTTTTTGTTTTTGGGGTTAGTTGCAGATCAGGGAAAATTTCGGAAAGTGTTCAGAGAAAATGTTTTTCAGCAAATTTAGCTTTACGTTTCTGTGTGTATTTGTGTTTAACTGTATGTGTGTGTGTGTGTGTGTGTGTTTTATTTGTATTAGTGAGAGCGGCACGTGCATTTTAAGTAGTATTATTATTGTTTTGTGTACCTCCAGGAAATCGTTAAATTTTTTTATTTAATTTTTGTTTTTCATCCAAAAAAAGAAAAAAAAAGTAGTTTCATTACACATACATAAGCACATATATATATATATATATATATATATATATATATAAAAGAGATATTTTTATGATAGTGATAGAGTAATAGAATGTGAGAGAGAAATAGCGATAGTGTGATAGAGATAGAGCGAGCAGGCAACAGGCAATACAAAACATAAAAAAAATGTGTTTCTTTTCTTTTTTCTATGCTTAAAACAACACAAAAAAAAACATACCTCAGGTCTCCTTGGTGGTAACTGTTGTTATGATTGTATTGTATTAGGCGTTTGTGTGTGTGTGTGTGTGTGTGTGTGTGTGTGTGTAGTTGGTGTGTATATTCAAACGGGATGAACGATATATATACACACATACATATATATATACATACAAGCATACATATACATATATGAGCGAAATCATAAAGTTATACATAATATATATATATAAATATATATATAAATATACATTATACATACATATAGAGATATATATATATAGATATAGATATGGTAGGCGCACAAAACATGAAAATAAAAGAAGTTTAAAATAATATATATAGATACAATCGCACAGGGTTATATAGTTATGATATTTATATTGGGGTTTGGGTTTATTAATTCAAACCAAAAAGAAAAAAAAAAAAAAACAACAACAAAAATATATATATTTAAAGAGATGATTTTTGAAATTAACCTTAAGGAGATCACAACAAATAAGCTATTAAAACATTGAGTATACAACAACAAAGAGACAGAGTCATATGTATGAGAGAGATAGAGAGAGAGAGGGGGGGGTGTGTGTGTGTTTAGGGAGGGTTGGTATGTGTATAGTAAACATTGGATAGTTTTAGTATGAATCTACATTCTATTCAATATATATATATATATATATATATACTATATAATAGGATTTACATAGGATCTATATGAACTTCAATAGGAAGGAAGCCAGAAGCAAGAAACTTAAAAAAATTATAGCGCAGTCTGCAAAGAGACTCAAAGTACCCATTAGAAATTATGTATATCTGAACTATACTATGTATATATATATATAAAACAGACTTTTTAACAAATGTTTCTTTATGTATATATATATATATATTTTAAGATTGAATTTAAACCTTGTTTGAAAAGAAACTAAAATCTGTCTCTAAGCTGTCTGCAAATTGTGCAGAACTTAAGAATTTGTTAGAAAAGGGAATTACTATATATAATTTATATATATATATATTTATATATATATATAAATCTTTTCATGGATTCAATTTTTAACTAGTATTAATAATATGCTTATAATAAAAGCAAAAGTCTTCAAAGATTATTTATTAACTCAACTATTTTATATATACAGGGTGGCCCATCTAGCGTTTGCTTTTTGAACTATCGATAATTTTGAGTTTGACATTTCGAATGTCATTGTCAATGTGTCAGATATTTAGTAGAAGGTTTGCGGTATATACTCTTTGTTTTTTTATAGCGATTTTAAAACGCAAATCTTTCATGGACCACCCTATATATATATATATATATATACTTGCTTTGTATATAATATATACGTCTATTCTGTATAGTCTTTAGTTCTAACCCTATATTCGTCTGATATAAAATTATCTTTTAAGCTGCTCTGTTATAGTTAATAAATGCTCTAATATAGTTTTATATAGTCTATATAAACTGCCTGATTCGATCAGTTCATAAAAGGGTTATAAATATTTTTTCTCCTTTTTTTGCTGCATAGATTGATCGGTTATATGTACATATTTATTTTGATTATAGTCTCCCTGGGGATACGCACCGATGGCTTGAAATTGTTCTGGGAGCTGCGTTGTTGCTGCTGCGATGGCGTTTGAGCCGTGGGATCACCGCATTTGGGTGTCGGTGGCAATGGCCGATTGGCATGTGGTGGATCTGGCACAACGATAAGACGTTGTGGCAATTGTGGGCGAGCCGGTGGACCTGGTTCTTCAATCTGCTGACGCTGTAATTGAACAGTTATTAGTATATATATATATATATATATATATATATATATATGATATATATGTATATTTATTTTGATATTATATTTACGAACCGATGGCGGTTTCTGTTGACGATTAGCTTGAGGCTGTTGGGCTTGTGCCTGTTGTTGTTGTTGTTGCTGTTGTTGCTGCTGCTGCTGCTGCTGCTGCTGCTGCTGCTGCTGCTGCTGTTGTTGCTGCTGTTGTTGTTGCTGCTGTGCCACTTGTGCTTGCTGCGCTGCATGTGCCGCTGCTGCTGCTGCCGCTGCTGCCTGTTGTTGCTGTTGCTGATGCAATTGTGAGGCAGCATGTGCAGCAGCTTGTGCCTGAGCCTGGGCAAGCAACTGATGATGTTGCTGTTGCTGTTCAGCAGATATACGACCCTCCTGTATTTGCTGGAAGTTACGACGCAATGTATCTCCACCTGGTGCCTGTATAATAGAGCTTGGTTCACCGGCCAATTGTGGCTCATCGTCATCATTATCAGAACCAGAATAGCGATAATCTTCACGTTCCTTCTCCTGTTTACGTTTCTTGCAGCGATCGATATGATCCTTAAGTTGTATGCGAACCTGTCGATCCGTTGGTTGATCCTTAATAAACGCATGCTTCAATAGATTCTCAGTATAAGGCCGCTGATGATAATCCTTCACTGTATATGGAAGAGCAAAGAAGAGACAATAAAGTAAATGACAAATATATTATTAGTATTACAATAATGACTCACCTAGCACCGTGTCAATGAATCCATGAAATTTCTTTGACCATTTCTTGGATTTAAGACGTGGCGGCGAATTACGTGGAATCAAGAAGAGGGCACGCATTGGATGCAATTCACAGAGCGGTGGCTGTGACTCAGCCATTTCAACAGCTGTGATACCCAATGACCACAAATCTGAACGATTGTCATATGTTGCATCTGGATTCTCATCGCAGGCAATGACCTCAGGTGCCATCCAGTACGGAGTGCCTATACAAAGCAATATAAAGAATGAAATAAATGAATCAAATTGAGGAAGGAAACTAAACACAAAAGTAAAACTTACCAATAAATGTATTACGTCTGCCTATCGTACGATCCAATTGAGCTGAGACACCAAAATCGACCAGTTTAACCTCAGCATTATCTGTTAGAAGGACATTTTGTCCTTTAATATCGCGATGGATTACTTTATTTGAATGTAAATAACTAAGTCCACGCAATATTTCACGGCATATATATGCAATCCATTCCTCCTTAAGGCTTTGTCCTTTTGTTGATTTAACCAAATCGGTAACAGAACCAGCACCACAATATTCCATAACCAACCACAGCTGATCATCTTTACCAGGTGGTGATTTCTTAATGAATGCTCCATAATATGTTGCTATATTTCGATGATTTGAGTATTTCTTAAGCACATTGATCTCTAGCTTGATTTCCTCTTCCTCATCCTCGGTGACATCCATCACCTTTATGGCAGCCAATTGACCAGTTTTTGTATGACGCCCCTAAAAAATAAATAAATAAATAATAATAATAAATAAATTGTGAATTACAATTCAATAAGAAGAAGAGATAAGTTCACACTTTGCATTTAAAATATATGAGAAATTATAAAAGAAAGAAATTTTCTTTCTTTCTTACTCCCACTCTCACTCTCTGCCTCTCTTTCTCTTCTCAGTTTAACGCCTACATAATGCATTTCCACAAAACAAGTCACGTCACAGGCACTTGAACTCAACACATACTTGACAACAAGAACATCAACAACATCAACAATGATTACAACAACGACAACATTAACAATAACAACGATATGTTGACCATGGGACAGAATAGCGTCTGGCGTCAATAAACTGCGTCGTACAGTAAACAAGACTTCAATGTAAATCAAACAATAGAACAGGAAGAATCTTGCATCTCTATAACAGGAGCAGATCTCTGTTAGCCTCCTATCATCTCTACTCCACTCCTACTCATCCTATTCCTTCACTTTTTGCCTTCTCTTAATTCTTACTCACAACATCGAGAGTTGATTCAAGTGGCCAATGATGCGTAAGAAAGGTGATTGCTGGATAACCAAAAGCGGAAGTCCATTAAATCATTTCAGGAATCTTCACACTTGAATTGAATAAGCCTTAAAGTTGAACAACAAAAAATAAACAAAAAACAAATAACTGAATCAACAATTGAAACTGAATTGGGTATTTAAATACGTATTTATTGATTGATACTGTTATTTTAAAATTTGTTCAATGCTTTTTACAAAGGTTTATATAAATATTAGCTTAAATGATTGATTCAAGCATTGATTCAATACATATTGAAATTAAAATGGAAATGAAGAAAAATAGTATAAAGAAAATGATTGAAACGTAAATAGTAAATTGACATATGTATTTAATATAGTATCAATTGATTGATTGATTGATACGTCTAATTCATTTCTATGATAACTAAAGAATATGTTTACAAAATTGATTCATATAATTGTAATTTTAAATAGAAACGTAAATTGATTCAATAAATAAGCAAAATTAAATTAATAATATTGTAAATTCACAGCTTGAAAATGTAATTGAAACTACTAATCAAGGATTCAATTACATTTGATATAGAAAACAAAGAATTTATCTATAGAGAATACAAGACAAAAAAAAATTGAATTGAAAATTAAGATTTAAAAATTGAATATAAAACTTTCAAATCAATTCACACTTAATTCACATATTCATTCAAGTATTGATTAAAATACATATGCAATGATTGATTCAACGATTATTTCATGAAACATTCAACATTGATTCAATCTGCATTATTTGCAAACAATAATCTATTAAAATATGAACAATTGATTGTTATTAAAGAAATAAATTCAAAATTGCAATTGCCAATTGAATGTACAAAACGATTGAATTGAAAGCAAAACACATTGAAATGTTAATAGTAATTTGAAAGGGTAAATTCAAGAATTCATTCAATGAACATGCAACATTGAAATGGAAATAATAAATATACAAAGTATGGATAAATTATTTCAACAAAATGAAATTAATATTTAATGATTGAAATATGATAATGATGATTGAAAGCAAATTGAAGTGAGCGTAAGAAAAGAAAGGTCTTAATGAAAAAGGTAAGAAAAGTTTGAAAAAAAAAAAACTTAAATAAATTATGATACAAATTTATGATTTATGATATGCCTTTCTCTCAAACACTCTCTCTCTCTCCCCCTTTCTTTCTCTCTCTCTAGTTTCATTTTTAGTAAGTTAACCCCCTTTCGTTCAATCAATAAATCAATCCGTCAATCAATCAAACTACTAGCAGTCAATCAAGGCGTAAAAATGTATTTCAATTAGCTTGTCGCTACTCTTAATAGGACTTAACCAGAAATTGATTTTCTGTTTGAAAATTGAGTTGTCCTTACCGGTTTATTGGTTAAACGGCTATATGGCTAAAAGGCTAACTATACGGCTATAAGGAACGGTGTCTTGTCACAAAATCCCATTTCATATTTAATACAGTTTTAATTGACATGCCACAACATCATCTCAGACCAGCCAACAGGCCTAAACTAGATACCAAAAAAAAAAAAAGTAAAAAAAAGAGAGCAAACCAAAGCAGAAGAGGAGAAGTTGCAACAATAAATCAAGTGCCTAACGAGAAATGATAAAAATTTCAGTGGCCAAGGATGAAGACAGAAGCTTAAACTGTGACGAAAAGACTGTTGATGTCTCATGTTGTTGCTGTTGTTGTTGTTAATGTTATTATATAGAAGTTGCCATCAACGTTATGTTGCAGCTTATTGATTACAACAGTTGCTGCTGCTGCTGCTGGTGTTGCTGCTGTTGCTGTCTTGGCCAAAGTTTCTATTAAAAAGCTATTAGCAAAACAATTTTCTTAACTTTTGGCTAACAGCTGTTAAATGATTTCAGCCTTTAAATATACAACTTGAAACCTCAAACCTGTAGCCCAACCTCAAGCCTGTCACTCATTCTTAAGTTTTTTTATTTTCCTATTTGCTGCTCTTGTTGTTGTTGTTGTTGTTGCCATATTCTAACTAACGGTTAGACACGTCTTGTGCAAAATTTTATTTTATGCAAATTAATGACATGCACTAATGGAGTTGAAAACTGTCTACAAAATATTAGCATGTCATTCACAAAACACACACACATACACATACGCAAAGAGAGTAAGAGAAGAGAGAGAGAGAGAGAGAGAGAGAGAGAGAGAGTAAGTGAGTGGTAAAAATCGATTGTCCATGATCGTTGACTGATTGCTAGTGGATGGTCAGTGATCATCTGTTGGGCAGGTGCAACCAGTTATGGTTCATCATTGAAACGTATCGTATCCAGTTTACCAGTTAGTCAGTTTACCAGTTAACTAGATTGCAATTGCTGCTGTTGCTGTTGCTGTTGCTGTTGATGTTGGTTAACTGGTTAACCAGTTATAACTGGGCAATTGACCAACAACTGTTTAAGTTAACGTTGACTTTAATTTTTTTTATTTTTTTTATTTTTTCTTTAAACCAAATCACAATGCAAAAAGCATAGCAAAGTTTGTCGCAATAAAGCAAAATATTTGTGAATCATTTATGAAGCACTCAGTAAGTTAAGTTATTTAGTCATTCTGTCAAACAGTCAGTCAGTCATTGAGTCATTGAGTCAGTTTTACAGTTTGATTAAGCGCAAATAGAGGTTAAATAATCCAAGAAACAAATAAATAAATAAAAACCAAAACAGACAACGGACAAGCCTTTTGCCCATATACAAACAGAATAAACAGATATAATATATATATATAAATAACTATACAGATATCTATATATGTGTGTTTGTATATATATATATACATATATATGTATATAAGGTAGTCTCAGACCATAAGAAAATGTTGAGCATGTTAAAAGGTTGAAAATCTGTTGAAATTTCAAAACAGCGACACAAAAACAGGCGCTAAAACTTAATTTAAAATTTACACTGAATACATTAATATATATATACATATATAGTTAAGCTATACATATACTATATATGTATATATACAAGCTTTATATATATATATATATATTTATATTAAGTATGTATAGATATAGATCGGTAACTATTTTAAGTCAGTTCTTGCATATTTTCTTGCAAGTTTTCCAAATTAACTCAAGCAATTGCTTCAACTTGAATTCAATTTTGTATAGTTTGATAAATAAACTCTATATATATTAGATATTATTATTAGATATATATCTTATAATATTTATATGTAATAACTTTTTCTGTCACTGCTTTAAATTTTTGTAAATTTTTCAACTTTTTTCAACTGTTTTTCTTTATTGCATAAATTATCACAGCTGACCGATAGTTGTCAATATGTGTTTTAGCATCGCTATACGATATATTGCACGTAATGGCGATAGTTATAAAGCAGTTTAAGCCTCTACTTAGTTGCAGTATTACGTAGTTACTGCTTACATTTAGTATCCTCAAATGATGTTGCACTGAACAAAACAAAGCTAAACATTTATACAATTTAAGATTCTTCAGTTATATATATATATATATATATATATATATATATATTATATACATATATATGGAAAAGGTAAAGCATAATGCAGCAGCTGTCTGATTGAATTTGTCTACCTAAGCAGAAGTTCTTCTACGTTGTTAATTCTTCATTCTTCATTCTTCGTTTTGTGTTTTAGCTTTTGCTGTTTTGTTTTTTTTTCTTATATTTTTTAGGTATTCACTTTCAGTACATGTATCTGTCGGATATATATATATATATATATATATATATATGCATATATATCTGTATATCTGTATCAAGTATGCCATGAAAAATGCACCAAATTACTACAATAAACCTGATGATGAATTGCACCGTCAACAACACAAAGAAAGAAAACAACAAAAACACGCACATTGCACATTTTGTGTAAGAAGATACAGAAAGAGGAAAAGATACCGAAACAACAAAGATACGAATGACTTATTATTATGATATGTAAATAAATATAAGTATATTTTATATATATATATATATATTTATATATATAGAATAAAAAACTGCTTTATCAGGCAATTACGTGCTTTGCCATAACGTCTTCAGTTTGAGGTTTATAAAATTAGTTTTATTAAAGTTAATCCAGTGCCTTCCCTTTAATACCTCCTCCTTTTCACTGCCTTTGCTTCTAGCTATATAACTCTCTCTGTCTATCTGTCTCTCTCTCTCTCACTCTCTCTATATCTCTGTCTTTTAATAGTCCTGACTATTTGGAGGAGCTCAGAGCTGGCTACAACAGCTGCAAAAAATGTTGCAGCAAAATGTGTGACAGCTTGTGATACACTACTTTATATATACATATACATTTATATATCGATATTTGACAGTTATCGATAACAATTGTATTACTAAAATAGCTAAAACTTATATCACAACAGCTGCAATTTGTTGAGTCTTATGCAGTTAATATAAGAAACGAAACTTATTGATAACTTTAAACAATCGATAGCTGTAGTAGTATATAAAGTTAAGCATATATATTTCTAAAGAGTAAAGTTCATATAATTTAATATATACAGTGAAACCTTCTTAAGATAAAAAACAATTGCTTGTCTAAAACTTCTTTTCTTTTGTGACTTATTTTTTGGGAACTGTTAAAATAGTTTTTTTCATATTTACAGTGAACACTCTGTAAGTAAATGTACAGTAAAAACTCGTATGCAAGTACCATAAATTAAAATCATGTTGTAAAAAGTGTTGTCAATATTTTTGATAACAAATGCAAAACATTTTCTAAGGTAAATGCAGAAATGCAACAGAAACAAAATAAAAAAAAAAAAAAAAAGATAGAAAATTACGGAAAAGATATCAACAGCAAAGAAGAGGAGGAAAACAAGAAAACAGAGAAACTGTCGCTCCAGTTACATAAGCGCACAACAAGAACAACAATAATAACAACAACAACAACAACAACAAACAGTGCCAAAACGTTGCCATAGTCCATAAATCCAACCCAATCCGCCCAAGCTGCTCTTTTCTAAACCACTTCCATTTCCTCTGCCAGCAAACTGCTACCTTCCCCTACATAAGTTCCCCCCCTCTCTCTCTCTCTCTCTCTCTTCCCCCCTACGTGTCCCTACCCACCTGCCCAACTATATATACCATATCCCATGGCACTTTACTGCCGTCTATCACATTGTAAAATGACTAAAAAGATTAACTTGGACATGTTTTAAGCTGGATTTGGGTTGGACAACTATGCAAATCGCATTGCAAATGGAGCGAGAGGGTAAGAGAGCAGCAGAGAGAGAGAGAGAGAAAGGAGAAAGACTGGAGACAACAGAAGGTAACAGATAATATACTGTATAAATAACATTAAAAATAAAACTAAATAAAACAAACAAAATGAAAGAAAAAGTGCAAATGGAAATAGCAAATTAAAGTAAAGTAAAGTAACGCAAAGAAAAGTGCGGTGAGGTGCAGAGAATAAGGAAATGGATTAGATAAAATAACGGTATTTATATAGGGCGCTAAAGCAGTTTAAGTCAACAGTAGGAGGAGGAACGACTAAGTAAGGCACAAGTAGAGAGTAGAGAGTAGAGAAAGAGCAGTGAAAGTGTTGAATGCAGCTGGCTAAAACACACACAAAGAAGGTTAATATAAGATCAAAAAAAAAAAAAAAAAAATAGGGTTTAAGCTTAACTTTAAATGGTAGCGCAATGTACAGTGAAACCTGCCAAATGACAGCCATTAATAGTGCAAACAAAACCTAAGTTTATATGCAATAAGCAATGTTGAATGTTGCATGGTTTGCCTTTTGTTTCTTCTTTCTCATGAACTTCAATTTACTCTTGACCACAAGAGCAACAACAACAACAACAACAACAACTGCAACAACAACAACAACATTATAATCATAATTATCATTATCATTATTATTATTATTATTATTACTATCAACTTTATTATTATCTTTTTCTATAGAAAAGGGCAGGGCACATAACAATAAATGTTGTTTGGCAACCAAAAACTGTATGCAACAGACAGCTGCTTGCAACTTGCATCAAAGTTGCCGCATCACAGCAGCATCAACATCGACAGCATTGTCCCAACTAACCACAGTGGCACCCTTTACTTTATGCTTTATACAATAAGCTTACTTTCTCTCTCTTTCTCGCTCTCACGCACTCATTCACACAACTGTCTTACTCTCTCTATTTTATATCGATAACAACAGCAGCAACAACAGCAGCAGCAGCAGTAGTAGCAGCAGCAACTTCATCAACAGCTTCTACTTCAACCATTGAATTTGCATATTAATTTTGTGGCTGACACGCAGTATGTGTCACACACACACACACACACATACAACACGTACATACATGCAAATTTAATTATATATTTGAGTGTTAGATTTGTAGGCGTTAGCCGCAGGCACAATTGACCATGCCACAAGACACACACACATGTGCACAATACTTGCAGCAACCGCAAATTCAATTTACAGCACTTCCACACATATGCTACACGCACACACACACACATACATATATATATATATATAAATATATATATAGCAATTGTATGCCCAAAGTGTGTAAGTAATTCATATTGCTAGAGAATGGTGTCAGCTCATGCGGTGGCAAAGCACCACGCACCATGCAACAGAGACAATACGCCACGCCCCCTTAGAGAGCACAGCACAGCACAGCATCACATCATCAAGTCAAGTCAAGTTAACCAAGTGGTTGGTTGGGTGCGCTGCTGCCTTTTTGCACCACTTGCATTTACTTGTGGGCTGATTATTTGGCCCACTGGCCCAGAGTTTCTGTCTTTGTGGCAATCTGTTTGAGAAACTCAGCTGCTGCTGTTGTTGTTATGACTGTTGCTATTGCTGCATTGGCTAACACATTGCACAAGCTTTTAATGCACAAATCCCCAGCAACAGTGACCCCTCTGCCCCTAACCGATTCTAACTCTAAAACAAGCAAGAAATATTATTATAAACTGCTTGCTGCTAATGCCAGAGTTTCACATTTTGAAATGAAATGCAGCTAATTTGCAGCTGATTAACTAAATCAGATTTATGCATACAACTAGTAAGTGTGTTAAATTTCATATATAAGGTAAGTATATAAAGCTTAACTAACCGATAACCTTATTTAACAGCAAATTGTTTGCTGAAGTTGTTTTCTTTTTCTCTTATTTTGATTTTTTGTGGGCTCTAAGATAATGCATTACGTTAAAAGATCACTTAAAGAGTTGTCAGGTATGTTATAGTCTTAAATACAATATATACTTTATATCAATTAAAGGATTATATAAAGATATTCATAGCAAGAATCAGTTGGACTCATATAAAACATTTGCTGTGGGCAAGCGCACAAAAGTATGCTACAAAATTACATATGAAAAGTGTATGGCTATAGAGCTAATATCTTTAGTTAAATATATAAATATATATCCAAATAATATATATATATATATCTATAGTAATAATAATTGTTAAATATATTTAAAGTTTAACATATGTTATAAGTTATTTAATTGTTATACAATTCACTTGAAATGCATTTCTTTGGAAACATTTCAACAATATGTTTTTAAGTTAAAGAAAATAAAACACGTGTTGAGCTAATTACTTAAGGTATGTAAACATGTTAACATACATATATACAAAAGTAATAAAATTGTTAACAGAATGCGCATGAATTGCTGCTGCTGCTGCTGCTGCTGCTGCTGCCACTGCCACTTTCCGCTATTAATTAACCCAGAAATCAAATCAGTTTTCATTTTTTTTGTGTTTTCCTAATGCACTTGTAAAGCAACAATAATAACAAACAACAACATCAACAAATTGCTACAACAATTCAAATGTGTTTTAAGTGTGTATAGAGTTAAATGAGGCAATCCCACAACACACCTAAACCACCCTACCCCATCCCATCTCTTACCAAAAGTCGCGCAAACAAAGCACTCAACAGCAGCAGCAGCAGCAGCAGCAATGCTTCATTTCTATTCTAATGTAAAACTGCGTGCAGCTGGCACATAAAACAAAAAATTTTAAATAAATTCTTTAGCTGAGTTTACCCAACTTATCTATTACCTAACTAAATCAATACACGGTATATAAAAAAAAAGTTATACTATAAGTTAAAAATTATTCTACTTTGATTTTCTGTTGTAGAAAATAAAAATTTACAACTTTTTTTTGCTAATGTTTTCCTAGAAATTTAATAAAAATTTTGTACTATAATGGAAAGCCAATAAAATTAATATTAAAAATTAATACTTCTATTTGCTAAAGCTACACCTTAATGATAAGACGGCGCGCCCTAATAAGATGATTTAATATAGACAAAGAGGTTAACTGTTGACCTCGTATTCCTTAATAAAATAAAAAAAAAAAAAAAATAAATAAAAAACAATATAAAATAAATATAAAAAAACAATATAAAATAAATAAAAAAAACAAAATAAAATAAACAATAAAATAAAATTAAAAAATAAATAAATAAATAAAAACTACAAATAAATAAAATAAATAAAAAATACAAATAAATAAAATAAATAAATAATTAAAATAATAATAAAAAAAAACAATAATAAAAATAATAATAATAAAAAAAATAATAATAAAAAAATTAAAAAAAAATTAAATAAATAATTAAAAAACAAAATTAAGTTAAGACTATATAAATAATAATAAAAATAATAATAATAAAAAAAAAATAATAAAAAAAAGAATAATAAAAACAAGAATAATAAAAACAAGAATAATAAAAAAAATAATAATAAAAAAATAATAATAAAAAAAATAATAATAAAAAAAATAAATAAAAAATAAAATAAATAATTAAAAAACAAATTTAAGTTAAAACTAAACAAAATAAATAATTAAAAAAAAAATATATATGAAAAAAAAAATGCAACTAATAATTTATTTATTAGTAATAAATGAAAAGTTTCGTTGAGCTTATTTCTATATATATATTGTATATATATTTCCATAGGTTTAATATACCCCATTTAAACTACTATTATAGGTTAAGGTTACAAAAACAACAATTTTGTAATAAAATCTTTAATGTTCCAATTGCCCCAAAGGATTACCTTACGCCTGGCCAAAGAAAATAAACTTTTGTAATTTTTATAAAATTATTTTGTATTTTTCGCCTTAAGTCGATGCCAACTGTATTAATATATGCATCTGATTCTATATATATATATATACATATATATGTTTATTTGATTTTGCATTTATTTCTATATCTTATTCTATATCTATATCTTTATTACTAACTCTATATACATTTTTGCCTATTTATCTTGCTGTAAATTAATCTCTATTTTTATGCCTATTCCTATCTGTATTATTTATAGCTATTTCCTACACTTCATATTTTAACCGTCTTCTCTTATTTGGTTTTCCTTATTCAATTTGTTTGTAATTTAAAATTTAACCACATTTTTCCCAATTGAATTATTAAATTAGATTTAACTTTATTCCAGAGTCACAATACAATCAAAGTTTTCTCTGAAGTATTCTCCCCATTAAGTGCCACCTTTTAACTCTCACCCTCTCTTCACACACACACACACACACACACACACACACACACACACACACACACACACACACACACACACACACGCACACAATCATTTACCTGTCTTCGTAAACGCAGTTAAAAATCTTCTTTGATGTTTCATTTTAAAATTCAATTCAAATTGAAAGTAAATTCAATTGAAAAACAAATTGCGCTGAGATTTTCCATTAAGAAAATTGCATAAAAAAAAAAAATTCAATTTTTATTTTCATATAATTTATTTTCTTCTTTTAATAAATTGTTCAAATCAGTTAAATAAAATAAATAAATAATTTCTCTATTCTTGATTCTTAAATAATTTTGTTGCTAATTAAAAAAAAAAAAAAACAAAAAAATCCAGAAAAAAAATTAACATAGAAACAAACATAAAATTAAAACTTGAACTTAAATATTCTAAATGTCAAAAGTTATTGTTGCTACTGATCAGGTTTATATATATATATATATATATATTTAGAGGGAATATCAAATTTGTTATAATTTGTTGCAACTGTTATTCTTTTTACAGGGTATTTTATTATGTATAAATTAACTATTGTTATACAAATCAAAGCTTAAAAAAGTTCTAAACAGTTAACAACGTTCTTTTAACCCAGTTTTTTTTTTAACTGCTGTTTTGGCCAATTATATTCTAATTCCATATGTTAATTTAACAGTTTTGTATAGTCTAGCTGATTAGTAAGATTCCTATACAATATGTATATATATAAATATATATATATATATATCTATATATAATTTCTTTTTTAGTAAATATAATTTATAATTGAGTTTCATGGGTTTTTTTTTTTTAACATCTGACTTCTTATCAATTGAGTCATTGATGTTATTTTTATTGTTGATGTGTGTATAAATGAATACCTGTGTGTCTATATATATATATATATATATATATATACATATCTAGTATATATATAGAGCGATAAGCACTTGGTGTGAATTATGTCAAAGATAATTTTGAGTGTTCATTAAATGTTTTTCTTTTCCTTTTTTTTTTTTATTGAAAATGTTGAAAAATTTCTTTACTATAAAAATTTACTGCTAAAATAAATGACGTCACATATTTGCGAGTTCAACTGAACTTCCGACAATTATCACAAAGAGAGCGAGGGAGCGTGTGCGAGAGAGAGGGAGAGAGGGGGAGAAGAAAGTATGTTTAAATTGATTAAGAGCAGACACATTTCATATGGGGACATCAGTCAGTTTTGATATGAGCTAAATTGAAATGAATTAAATAGAGTATGAAAAAAAGAGAGAAAAGCAAAGAAAAAAAAGGAAAAAGGAAAGAAGGAAGCCTCAAATCGAAATGCAATTTGTGTGATTAAAGCAGCAGAGGATGGGAGTGGATTGGTGGGGAGGGGGGAGCGCAACTAAAGTTATATTAACTGCGGGTCAACGGGTGCTTGCATGAAAAGATCGAGGGTTAGCAACTTATCAGCAACAGCAGCAACAACAACAACAACAACAACAACAACAACAACAACAACAACTACAATATAATAACAATAACATTTGCCCGCTTCTTTTTTTTACCACATTTTTTTAGTGGTTGTTGTTGCGTCTTATTGTCACCCAATTATATAGGAGTTTATTATAATAATAATAAAAACATATATATATATATAAAGAGTATTATTTGTATGGGTTATTTGTCAGGGTTTATATATATATATATATATATATAAATATATTGTAAGCAAATATGCAGATAAGGGACCAGCAGAGTTAGATAAGTTTCACAGACAAAGGCGTTTCATTGTGTGTGTGTGTGTGTGTGTGTGTCTGTGTGTGTGTGTCTGTGTGTGTGTGTCGTTCGCTGTCTTTATGTAGCTGTGCATTGCGTGTGGCGAGTAGGGGAGTCGGAGGGTAGATCTTTCCTAAATGTGGCATGCAAAAAAAAAAGCACCGAAAAAAAAAGCAGAAGAAAAAAAAAACTTTCACTCATAAATTAATTGTTACTCGAAATTGGAAACAAAACTAAATATGCTGCTCTACAATAAGAAGCAGCAGCAGGCAGCAGGTAGGCAACAAGCAACAGGCGCAACAGGTAACAAAAAACACAACAACAAAAACAACAAAAATCAAACAACATGAAACATATAACTTTAAGCATGAAATCAACGCTTTCAAATATTCATTTTAAACTCGAATTTGTTTAGTTGTTGCTGCTGCTATTGTTGTTGTTGTTGTTGTTGTTGTTGTTGTTGCTGTTGATTTTAAATTTATTTCTTGGCCAGCTGTGAGTAATTGTTGATCGTCTGTTCGGCTCGTTCGTTTGGCGCTTCGAGTTTGCATATTTAATCAGTAAATTGCTTAAATATTTGAATAACTTTCTGTATGTTTACATCCAATGGCAACCTTGAAGCGCCAACCTGCCCTCCATACTCCAATCCACAGTGTTCGTCTCTTCTCACCCTCTTCCTCACACCAACACACACACACACACACACACACACACACCAATATCGATGACGCTAACAATTGACAGTTGACAGATGAGCAATTTTTTTGTATTGCATTGCATATTGAGGCGATTGTATTGTCTTCATTTATATTATCGTATAACTTTATTGTTTTCTACTCTTTACTTTGTTTTTTTTTTAATGTGGGAGGCAATTTTAAAAGTGCTTATGTGTGTGTGTGTGTGTGTGTGTGTGAAGAAGTAGGTCAAGTTATAAACACCGCGTACCTGTACTCAGTCAAAGGGAAGGAGAAGTTTAAAATTGAAAATCATTGAATTAATCTTAAATGAAATTAGTTTTAAATTATATACTGTATAACTGGTATATCTGTGTATATATATATATATACATATATATTATGTATAATTAATTATACATATTTTTAAATTAATTGCACAACTTTTCTAATTAAATATAATATTACTTTTGGGATTTGTACATTTCATTTATGTTTCACATTTAATAGCCACAAAATGTTGTAGAAATGTTCGAGTCCCTTTGAAGCCATAGCATATAATTAACAATTTCTAAACATTGCGGTGAACTTTGACCCAATTACACGCAATATAAGCGACAATCACACACACAGAATACAATTCATATTTATGATGATGTATGTATGTGTGTGTGTGTGTTTGTATGAGGCAGACATGATAATAATGTATACACAGTGCGTGTGAATGAGTGAGTGAAAGAGGTAAGAACGGGCAGGGGGATTGGGGAGTGGAGGGACTACAGTGCAAAGCAACAAGCGTGCAAAGCTTTTATTTACGACTTCATTTGGCGGCTGCATTCAGTGCGACGCTGGCGCAGGCGCAGCCACACAGACAACGAGATGAAACATACAAAAGAAAGAAAGAAAGAAAGCAAGCAAGCAAGAATGAAGAGAACATGAAATGAAAAAGACACAAGAGTTTCTGAGTGAGAGGCAGTTACTAAATTGTGTAAGGGAGGTAGCAATAAATGAAGTAGAAGTAAATGAAAGCAGATACAATAAACGCACATATACATATACACACACACACACACACACACACACAGACACACGAAAAACTGCAGGCGCAGCCAATAAAATGCCACTCAAAAGAAACATGCGAAACACATTAAAGGCAATAAACAAATCAAGCAGGAAGCAGCACAAGCACAACTACAACAACAACAACAACTACAACTACAACTACAACTACAGCTACAACAAAAACAAAACAATATATACAAAAACACAAAAATACAAAAATAAAACAAGAGAATGAGAGACACAGGCTCATAAAAATTTTAAATTGAAATCAAGCAAAGTAAACTTTCATTTAGACAATGTCCAAGTAGTAATCGTTCGTCGTTCGTTGTTCGTCGTTCGTCGTTTGTCGTCAGTCTGACAAACATTTAGACAAATTATTTTTATTTTTTATGTGCCAAACACCCACCCGACCCCGCTAGCTATATACACACACACACACACACACACACACACACACACACACACACACACTCACACACTCTTCTCCCCTACTACTCAATGCCATGAAGCAAAAACAAAAACAAGACAAACAAAACACACAACAAAAAAAAACAAAAAAAAAACTACACATAAATAAACTAAGTGATACTTAAAAGTGCTTAGCAAAGCGAACAGCTAAAAACTAATTATTACGCAAATTTTGATTTGTTTTACGAGCAGAGAACAACAGACAAACAACAACAACAACAACAACAACAGCCTCACCAATAACACTAACAATAACAATAACAAAATAACAGGAAGAACAATAAAACATTTGAAAACATTAACAAAAAAAAAGTCATTGACATATGAGCATTAAGCAAGCGAACATGTTCAGACATGTCAAAATGCAAGCAACTTGCAGTGTTGCCAACTCTTTGTACGAGGCAAAAAAAACAAAAAAAAAATAAAATAAAATTAGAACACAAATTTTTTGCATAGAATATTTAAGCTTTAAATTAAAATGTTTAACAATAATTAATTAAAAATATTCAACTCTAATTACAAGTGAAAAAAAAGTACATAAAATTATTATTATTATTATAAATTTATACATATAAATTATATTTAATTATTATAAATTTATACATATAAATTATATTTAATTATTATAAATTTATACATATAAATTATATTTAATTATTAAATTAAATAGAATAAATATTCTTAAGTTAACATATTATTTGAATTATAATTTCTAATTGGTTGGCAATGCTTGAGCGAATATGCGTTTCGAACATGTTTGATATACATATATTAGTATACATATGTATGTATGAAATAGTTCGAGACAATTAAACAGCTATACAAGAAAAATGATCCAGCAGTCTATTATACACTGCATGTTAGACAGAGCGAGAGTGAGAGAGCGGGTGCGAAGCCAATAAGTGTAGATAATAGCACACAAAGCGCAGACAGCGTCAACGTCCAACAAACTATCGTTGTAGCTGTCGCTGTCGCTGTCTCTGCTGCCGTCGCTGTTGCCGTCGCTGTTGCTGTTGATATCGCTGTCATCGTCGCTGTTGTCGTTGTAGTTGTACTTGTCAATGTTTTGCGCTCCTTTCTCTTTCACACATTGCAAATTTTTACCACAATTTTGACGCCTCACCGGCATTTTAGCTCTTACGCTATTGCTCTCTTTATGAGCGTCTGTTTCCCATTGTATTTTTAGAGGTTCACTAACTTTTTGTTTTTTTTATATATATATATATATATATATATATATATATACATTTCTATAGATGTATGTATGTGGCTGTAAATTTTGTTTTGTTGCTACTCTTCTGTTCGCTTAATTAAATCTCTAGCCCTGACACTTTTTTCATTGACAAGGCAGCAACCTGCACCCGAAACTCCAACCCAAACCGAAAAAGAAGCCAAACAATAAAATGCGATTTAGGTTTACGAGTATCTTATGTATTTATTTATATATATATATTTTTTTTTCCGTTTCTTTTCTTTTTTGTTTTTAACGCTTTCGCAAAAAAAAAAAACACAAAATAAACAAAACAAAAAAAAAATAGATTTTTGCTAACATAAGCAGCAGGCGACGCTACGTTGGGAAAGTCAATGCGCCGGTGCAACGTTAGTGGGGGGAAGGGGTACGGTTAGGGGCTGGCGGTAGCAGTGTTGGAGTCGACCTTGGGAAGCGGCGCGCTGAATACTTTTTTTTTTTTAACAAAAATATAAAAAATTGTTTTTGTGTTCAAGTTGCCAACTTATGCAGTTTTTTTTAATGTGTGCGTCCATATATATGTGTGTGTGTGTGTGTCTGTGTGTGCGTGTAGATTGCTTATTTAAAGTCATCTTTTTGTTGTTTTTTTTTTTTTGTATAAATTAAGTCGAAAGCTAAAAAATTTATAACTTTCAAATGAGCCGTGTGAAATTTTTGTTATGCCAGTGAGTAATTCTTGCAAATTCAAATCTTACACCATAGCCTTTTATATATATATATATATATATATATAGTATAAGTAAATATATATATATATATATATATATATAGTATAAGTAAATATATATATATATATATAATCTTAAACCAATCCTCATCTCAACTGGACACCGCATCCCAGACATCTTAATAAATTGTTAAAAAGAAAAACAAGTAAGAAATCTGTAGTCGAGTGTACTCGACTACGAGAACGCCTTTGCCTACATACAAATCCATACCCAAACACATAGACACACATACACACAGTTCTACACACACTTTAAGACATTTCGCGCGCCTTTTAAGCCCCTACCCTGTCCATCAAATTATAGCGCAATACTTAATGTTGTATAACTTCCATGTTTCTAATTCGATCTTTAAGAAATTTACAACACAGATCAAGAATTGTCTAATTTTTATGTGTGACGAAAATTAGTTCGATCAGTTGAAAATTGTGCTTAATAATAGCTTTTTTCATATTGCAGGCGTCAGGGGAGAAAATTCAAACATAAAACATAATACGAGTTTAGCATACAGAAATAAGGAAACTAGTTTCCAAAATTTGGTAGTCTCTGAGCAACAGGCGTTCATACAAACGGATAGACGGACAGACATGGCTAGATCGCCTGAGTTAGTCGTACTGATCAAGAATATATATTTACTTTATGGGGTTTTAGATGATTATTTCTAGCTGTTACATAATTTTCGATTTTGCACATTTCCATTAGCTGCACTTTAGCCTTTTTTTAAAGGCAAAGGGGTTAAAAAAAAAACACGCCATATTCGCTCAAACATAAGTCTCAATTTTTAGACTAATATATTGTATACTATATATTTTCCTATATACATATATATATATATAGTCACAGATAAGTAGCTTTAATGATGTTGATCATCAATTGTAAATTCTCTTATTTTCCAGGTATGAAAATAAAATGAAAACAAAACTGCAAACAGTTATTGCTGCTTATTATTGAACAGCTACTAATTAATGTATATAATGTGTCCCTCATAATTAGTAAGTACTGTACCAGTAAATACATATTTTAAGTAACAACAAAATGAAATGCAATTTTATTTTAACTTGGCTTACAAAATTCTATCTCAAAAACACAAGATAAATAATAATTCATTGCAGTTCCTTTTAACGAGTGAAGACTGTATATATGCATTTAATTATAGTTTATATACATAACCCTATAATTAACCTCTTTCTCAAACATATTTACTGTTTTATATATTTGCTTTTAATTTCTTGCCAAATTGTTGTTGTTGCTAAGCAGCAAAGAACGCGGTAATCAAAGCTCCTTTTACCCAACACAAGCCCCCCCCTCCACCACCACCACTACCATCACCCACTTTGGCGCCTTGTGCTTTTTCTACCAGCCAAGCACTCAATCATTTGATTATATAAAGTACGTGTGCCAATTCCGCATTCCGCTTACATGCATACAATGATTTTTTAACAAGTGTTTCTCAAGTGCAAAATGCAAAATTTAAAAAATAATAATTTCAATTCAAGTTTCAAAAATTATGAAATTCTTTTTCTTTTCTGTTTTTTTCTGACTCACACGAAACAATTGTGATAAAAAAAAAATGCAAAGAGCATGGTGAAAGAGCAAGAAATAATAATATAAATAATATTAAATAAAAATAAAAGTCAATGGAGAAAATTCTATCTAAGAACCGGAAGCTTATTAAACAAAAAAAAAAAAAAAAAATGAAAAAAAAACATATGTGAAACATTTACTGATAAATCAAATGACAAGACAATAACGAAGAGTGAAGTGCGGGGAAGAGAGAAAGAGAGAGAGAGAGAGAGAGCTTAGCTAGAATTGTAGGGTGCTGGGTAAATACTACGGCGGATAGAAGTCTGTGTTTATATATATATATATATATACATATATATATATAACAAATTCAATATTATACGAAGCGGAACGTACGAGAATTCATAGAAAACAAAACATACACATACACACGCACACACAGATACACAAGTGACGTCACAAATTGCAAAGAAATTCACGCTAAATGAATTTTAACTTGAAAGCTGTTTAAAAAAAATATAAAAAAAAACAAATAAATACATATATATATATATAAATAAAAATACCCCCAATTATCCAACTCTTCTCACTTCCCCATTCCATTCTGACCCGCTCTGTCTCTCTCTCGCTCGCTCTAACTCTATCGTTCTCTCATATCTTCTCCATAAACACTTTTAGCATTTATAGCGATTTGTATGAATAAGCGTTAAAATGACGCGGCGACTAATTTTTTATAATCAACTTAAAATGCGATTGCGTTTCATATATATATATATATTTATATATAAAACATACATATACATATACATATGTATATATATGCGTGTATGTATATAAGTTTGCAATCGTATGAGAGGACATTAAGAACTAACGTAGAGACAGAGATAGATCGCAAGAGTGTGAGGGAGACAGATAGCATAAGATGTATAAACCGGTTAACTGTTCGTCAATAAAAAAAAAAAATAAATAAAAAAAAAACCAAAAATCCAGTAAATGCCTAAGAAATGACACACACAACGAAATGACATGAACGAAACTGAGCGAAGCGTTGTCCACAACAACAAAGTGGACAATAACCAGATCCATACACAGTAACAAATACACCAACAACAACAACATTAACTATGATGTATCCGTTATATTCTTATAGTGTTTCTTGGTTCATTTAGAGCTCAACAACAAGTCACATGCAAGCGCAGAGGAAACTCAAAGAGCTTCGTATTCTCCTACTCTTCTTGTATTACTCATGCTAATTTTACAGTATACAAATAAACACACACACACACACATACACATACACATACGCACTCAATTTGTCTCTGCGTGTGTGTGTGTTGAACAGAGTATAATGAACTACTTAATAAAGTGCTGGATAAGTAATTGATCTTATTATAATAAGAAAGTATTAAACTTTTACATATTGTTAATTATCGATAAGACTTATCGATATGTGTATCTATGTTATCGATAAGAAATTAATTTATTATTTTCTATAAACTGTTTTTTATTAATATACTTTTATTGTGTGCAATAAATTAACTATCGATTCATACTTACTATCGATATTATTTGTAATACAAAAACTTAATGCTGTAGCCGTTTATATATTGATCGTTTGTGTAGATTTTATTTATAAATCATATAAGTTGCTAGTTAACTATTTGGCTTCAATTACTTATCGATAATATATCGATAACATTAACCAGTTGCAACACATAAGCTTAAAGCAATTGCAACATATGCAAAATGTATTTTTTCTTGTAATATATTTGGATACCGATATCGATTAATCAACACAACAATATCGATATGTTTACAGGTAATGATTGAACTGCTTTAGCAAGAAGTACACACACGCACACAACATGTATACACAGATACACACACACACACGCACACACACACACACACACGCACACACACACACACACGCACACACTTACGCACAATAGTAGTCGCAGTAAAAGAAAACAAGTTGTCGCACAGTTGGTTAAAATGACTAATTATTCAAGTAGATTTATGTGACGTGTGTGTGTGTGTGTGTGCGTGTACACTTGCTGTTATTGTTGTTGTTGCTGGTGTTGTTGTTGGTTGTGTTAAGACCTGTGTAAATGGTTGTTACCACGTGCCACTTGCAGCTTAGCGTGGTAAAAACGCACGAAATGACATTGAGGTCGCCTGAAGAAGGCGTAGGCGATTCTTTTACAATTATTATTTTTTTTCCCCTCTTTCTTTATCTTTTTTAAACTCATTTGTATGTGTTGTTTTTTTGTTTTCCTCTTTTATGGCGAATTGGCCGCATTTCTAAGCCGAAAAGTGCTCAAGTGAACGAAGAGTGACACATGCAAAAAAAATGACACAAAAAACGGAAACAAAACACCAAAAAAAAAAAAAAAATTGAAAGATTAAGATTGACACTTTAACTGATTGAAATTGTGAAATAGGCAATCGAAGAGATTAAGTTTGAGTAGATTAATCGATTTAAACATTATACATATATATATATATTTACAAAGAGAGAGAGAGAGAGAGAGAGAGGGACAAGTACAGGTACAATCAGTGTACTTTATATATTTAAACTTTGTGAGCTTTGAGCTCACACTCGATAAATGTGTTAATAAATTAAAAAAATATCAATATATAAAGCATATATTATATACATATATATGCATATGTATATGTATGTGTGCATCATATATGTACATATATAGTATATATATATATAGAAAGTAATATGAGCAGTTTGGATACTATTAAAGATTTATCATAATTTAACCGCAACTCTATGATTCATTTTTCTTGTTAATGAAACTCAGGTTTGAATCAAATATCGATAACGTCAGCACTTAACGGTATTGTTATAGGAGTCATTTTATAATATTAAATACTTTAAGTGTTTCATTTCCAAGAATAAATAAGACTATTAAATAAAATTAAATGAAATCTAATTTTTTTTATTTCTTAGAAATTTAATCAAACATAACCTTAAAATAATTGTTGTTATCATTAAGCGACCAAACAGAAGAGAGAAGAAGAAGAAGAAGAAGATAAAAACAAAACGTTGATACATGGCGATATATCAATAATAATATCGTTAGTGTTGTGACCCTAGAGTCCCCTACAAAGTGAATGCAGCACTAACAACAACACGAAGAGTAGCAACAACAGCAGCAACAACACCAGCAGCAACAGCAGCAGCAGTAGTAGTAGAAGAAGAAGAAGATAAAGAAATCTTGCCGTTGGCCTCCCAAGCGCAGCATAGCAAACATAACACACAACAGAATAGAATAATGTTGCGTATGTAGAGAAGACAGAGATAGCGAATAGAACCAGAATTAGGGTGGAGCAACAAGAAGAAGCAGAAGCAGAGGAAACAAAAAAAAAAAGAGAATAAATGCTAACGGTAATCCCCACAGTGTCTATTTTTGTAGCTGCCTTTGCCTATGCCTTTGCCTTTGCCTTTGCCTTTGCCTTTGCCTTTACTTTTGCCTTTGCTTTTGCTTTTGCTGCATTGTGTTGTATCTTTTAGATACAATTTGAAATTTATAATTTAAATACAAAGTCTTTGCATTGTTTTTGTTATTGTTGTTGCCTTTTCTTCTTTGCATTTCTTTTTCCACAACAACACGAAAAGAAAAGAATAAGAATAAGAACAAGTATAAGAAGAACCAACAGAAGAAGAAGCTGAAGCTAAAGCACAAGCAGACAACAAGCATTTGCTTTAAATCTTTAATATGATTATTATTATCTTGATGATGATGATGATGATGATGATGATGATGATGATGATGATGATGATGATGTTGTTGTTGTTGACGTTGTTGTTGTCGTTGTTGTCGTTGTTGTCGTTGTTGTTGCTGTTGCTGCTGTTGGTTTTATGTTCTGCCCTGCGGCAGAATTTTTAAGCACAGAGAAAAATGTGTTAATGTGTGAGAAGATACAAAGACATAGAGATAGAGAGAGAGAGAGAGAGAGAACTTTTGGTGGCAAGTTATTCGCTTTAACCGACTAGCGGTTTCTCAACTAATTAAAGCGGCAGCTGAGTGCAAATGACGCAGCTTGTTTTGACGCAGATATTCAGTCAGAGATACAGATACAAATAGAGATACAGTCACAGATATAGATGCTTCCTACAACTATATCTATATACATATCTCTGCATATATAAGTATATATATATATATATATATCATATATATATATATATATGTGCAATTCATCTAAGGAAACAATATACAAGCTCATATACAAATGTGACGCATTCAAGCATTAAGTCTAACGATTGCTAATTACAAGCTAACAACAGCAACAGTAAGAAGCAGAAGAAGACGAAGAACAGGAACAGTAACAACAACAAAAGCAAGAAGGCAACAGAAAATCAGTTGATCAACCAGTTAACTGAAACTAAAACTGCAACTTTAACTTTAACTAAACTCCAACTTAATTTAAATTCTACACAAAACTCAACAAAATTGAATCAAAACTCCACAGAAAATCCGTTGAAAAAAAATTGAAATTGATTCTGTACTTTTATTGAACTAAAACTGAACTAAAACTGCAACTTTAACTAAGCTCCAACTTAATCTAAATTCTACACAAAACTCAACAAAATTGAATCAAAACTCAACAGAAAATCAGTTGAAAGAAAATTGAAATTGAATCTGTACTTTTATTGAACTAAAACTGAACTAAGACTGTAACTTTAACTAAGCTCCAACTTAATCTAAATTCTACTCAAAACTCACCAAAATTGAATCAAAACTCAACAGAAAATCAGTTGAAAGAAAATTGAAATTGAATCTGTACTTTTATTGAATTAAAACTGAACTAAAATGTAGTTTATCTGCGTAAGAATTGATCTAAATTTATTCTGAAATAAAATTGAATGCAAGAAAAGTTGAATTGAAACTCATTAGAAACTTTATGATAATTGAAGCAATTAAAAGTTTAATAAAGCCAAGTTGAATCAATAGTTTAACTGAATTCTAATAAAAGCAAACTAAAGACTAATTAAAATTTTGCTAAATTCGAACTAAAAACAAACCTAATCATATATGAAACTGACTATATATTGAAATGAAGTTGAATTTAAATTGAATTTGAATTTGACTTTAACAGAACTTGAATTAAATTGATAAATTGAATAATTGAAAATTATATTTATGGCAAAATTTAACTAAAACATTCTGAGCTAAGACAGCTAATAAAAACATAAAAAAAAAATGTACTAAAAACTGAATCAAATGTGAACTAATAGTGTATCAAAACTGAGCTAAAAATTAACTGGAAAAAATTGTAAAAACTAAAACAGAAAACTTAATTTATTTAGACGAAATTTAAACTGATTTTAAGAACTCCGAAAAGTTTGCAAAATTCTAAAAAAAAAAAAAAAAATTGATTTGATTTTGAATGGAAAGCTTAGAAAATTAGAACTTAAAATGGAAAGATTTTCAATAGTTGAATGGATCGTAAATTATATTTTTAGTATAATGCAATAAAATCACAGCTAAAGGTATTAAATATATACATGTATATATATATGTATATGTATATATATATATATGTTTATATAGGTATATAAAGTGAGATGTAACTGAGCCCAATTTACGATTGCAATTTGTTTTTATAGCTTTGTGGGGGCTGCGAAGAGAAATCTGATCTTTATATGAAATTCGACTAATAATTTATTATGCTTTCTGGCAACTAAACTAGTCGTAAAAAAAACTAATCAAATAAATAAATATACATATGTATATATATATTGATATATAGAAGAAGAAAAAAAAACATAACTTACCTTATAGACCTGGCCATAGGTGCCATTGCCAACGACTTCGATGAGCTCAAAGATGCCAGCCGGATCCTGAGTGTGAGAAAGAGAGAGAGAGAGAGAGCATAAGTTTAGATCAATTTATATTTTATTATATATGTTATATTAAATAAATAAAGTATTATAATTGTATAGGAGGGGAAAAAGTAGCAGGGGAAACGCCCAAGACATATAATCCTTAAAAAGAGGCAAAAAGCAAAACTGAAAAAGGAAAAACGAGCAACATCGCATAAAGAACAAACAAAGAAACACAAAAATGCTTCTAGACCCACAAGAAGCGGGGGCATGCTAGACGCCAGGACGGGGTTAGGCTGGGTTGGGCTGGGCCTGCGACTGGGTCTGGGACTGGGACTGGGACTGGGACTGGGCTGCACAGAGACACTTAAGAAACAACAATAACAACGGCAACAACTTAAAAGGCAACGTTGTTATTTTTGCTTTTAGTTTTTCATTTTGTTTATGTAAACAAATTATTAAGGCAAAATAATACAAATAAGGAATGCGGCACAGTAAAAGAAAGACAAAGACGAATGCACAGTAAACGAAAGAGAAAGAGATGGAGCGATAGAGAGAGAGGTGAGTGGAGTATGAATGTTAAAAATAAAGCAGCATTTAATACAAATATAAACGAATATGAATACGAATACCGAATAACGAATAACGAATACAAATCCAAATTCCCTTCAAGCCAAAACGTTGAAAGATTCTCAATCTTATCCACATCCACATCCACATCTACAACCAAATCCTCATCTTCATCGCATGCTTCATGCCCATGTCAAGCCATACAACAACAACAAATCGCATGCGAGTTCATTGACACGCAGCTCACGAGGCAGCAGACACGAGCAGGCACGAGTCTATAATCGACGTGACACGATACGACACGATACGACACGACACAACACGCAAACAACGACTCAGTTAGCTTTGTCAGTTGATAGGTTAAAAGGGTGGGGGCAGCAGGAATACGCAAAGGTGCAGGTGGAGGTGGAGTTGGAGTTGAAGGTGGACTTGTACTAGTGACAGCTAGAGCAAACGCCAATTAAAATAACAACAAGAATAACAATTTTCAACAGGTAACTGACATTTTCCTTGTTTTTTTTTTTTTTTTTTTTTTTACTTTATTTATTTTTATTATTCTTTCTGAGGTGGGAAAAGGCAGTCAGTGCTCCAAATTCGGTTTATGACAAGGGCCGCACAAGGGGTTAAAGACAGCATTCAATTTAGTAGACATGCAACCAATTGAGGTTAAGTATTGTGTAAGCCTAAACAAATTATATAAGAATTCTTTTAACGGTATTACAGATTAACGGTAAACTCATGTAACAATAACTGAGGAAGACTTGAAGGAAATTCAAAGAAAATCCAAAATTTAGTTTCTCTTTTCATCTGTTTATATTTTTAATATATTTTTTAATTTAATGATTTGATTTTTATAAATTTAAATATTATTCTTTTATTTCTTTTTTATTATATTTTATATTAATTTATTTTTTTATTATATTTTATGTTATTGTATTTTATTTTAGTTTATTTTTTAAAATATATTTTGTTAATTTATTCTTTATTATATTTTATAATATTTTATTTTAAATTATATTTTATATTAATTAATTTTTTATTATATTTTATGTTAATTTATTTTTTATTATATTTTATATTAACTTATTTTTTTTATTATATTTTATGTTAATTTATCTTTTATTATATTTTATTTAAATTTATTTTTTTATTATATTTTGTGTAAATTTATTTCTTATTATATTTTATATTAATTAATTTTATATTACATTTTATTTTAATTAATTTTTTATTATATTTTATGTTAATTTATTTTTTATTATATTTTATATTCATTTATTTTTTTTATTATATTTTATGTTAATTTATCTTTTATTATATTTTATTTTAATTTATTTTTTTATCATATTTTGTGTAAATTTATTCCTTATTATATTTTATATTAATTAATTTTATATTACATTTTATTTTAATTAATTTTTTATTATATTTTATGTTAATTTATTTTTATTATATTTAAAGTTAATTTATTTTTTTTATTATATTTTAAGTTAATTTTATTTATTTTTTTTATATTTTATTATATTTTAAGTAAATTTTATTTATTTTAAATTATATTTTATATTAATTTATTGTTTATTATTTTTTGTTAATATTATTTTTATAATAAAAATTTATAAAATATCTTTCATTTTATTTTACTATATTAATTTTATTTTTTTTTTCTTAATATTTATCAATATTTAAAATGGCGTCCTTTTTTTTTAGTACTCACTAAGTAATATCTATTTATTTTCTTCTCTATTTTACGTAGAATTCTTTATTTTTCCGTATTTTAATTATTATTTTATATAAGTTATTATTTTCTATTTATTATTAGTTTTTATTATTATTTTTTATTTATTATTATTTATAATTAATTATTATTATTATTTTCTATTTATTTTTATTTTTTATTTTATTAATATATATTATTTATTATTATTTTTATTTAATATTATTTTTATTTATTTTAATTTTATATTTCTTTATTTTATACTATTTTATAACATTTAATTATTTACATTTATTTTATTTATTCTTCGGATTTTCTAAAAATATTTTTTTTTTTATTTTCATTTGTTTATATTTAAAGCAAAATTTAATAGAACTTTTGTTCGTTCACTTTCCTAGTATTTATTACAATTCGAAATGGGGTCATTTACTTTTATTACTAACTGTTGTTTATTTATTATATATATACAAGGCTTTGCCCTAAGGAGGAACGGCTTAAATGCAGCGGCACATATGAAGTTTTGAGCTGAAATAAAATACGTTCAACCCACAAAATGTCCCCGTTCTTGTGAGATGAACTTAGTTCCTTGAGAGTGGGGGGAGAGAGGGAGATTGGGAAACGGGTTTAACGGTAAAGGTAGCTGCAAATTGAACAAGAGGCACAGGAATTATGGAGAACTCTTAGAAGACCAAGCCTCAGTCGAAGCCAAAATAAAAAGTGAAAAACAAAAAGGAAAATAAAAAAACAAAACAAAAAATAAAATAAATAGCGTAACATGAACGGACTTACAGAAAAGTAAAGTACTATGCGAGAGTCGACAAAGAGCGACAAAGAGGTAGAGAAAGAGGGACGGAGAGAGAGAGAGAGAGAGAGAGAGAGAGAACTATTGAAAGCTGCCTAAGTAGATTTATGGCTGCCTTCAAATGAGCCATCGCCAACGCCAACACTTCCTACTTCTACCTCCTCCTACTTCTCCTCGTAATTCTCCTCTTACAGCTATTGTTGTACTTAATGTTCTTATTGTTGTTGCTGTGGTTGTAGTTGTAGTTGTTGCTGTGGTTGTAGTTGTAGTTATAGTTGTTGCTGTTGGCAAAGTGTGTCAAACACATGCGGGGTACAATTTAATGAGCGAGCAAGTGAGATACCAAGAGAGGGAAAAAAAAGAACACAGATATATAGAGAGAGAGAGAAAGAGAAAGGAGGGGAGGGAAGGCAGCAGTAGAGTGGGGAGTTCAGGCAGTCAGTCAGTCAGTCAGTCAGCAATTACTGCTATTTATGGCTGATTACTTCACGTTGTAAAAATCAATTAAAAATGCACGAAAAAGTCAGCCAAGTGTTCCTTTCCCGTGGAACAACGGCAAAAACCACTTCATGACTCATTTGCGTGTTGACATGTTAATCACAGAAATTCAACTGAAATGCAACCGTTAGGGTTGCACTGGAGTACAAATGAGGGGTGAGAGAGAGGGAGGAAGAAACAGGGTATTAGAAGAAAGTAGAGTAGTGAAGAAACATAAAAAGTATAAAGAAAAGGGGAGTTAAATAAAAGAAATGCACTATGGTACAAATGAAGGGAGAGAGAGGGCAAAGTAAAGACTATAAGAAGAAAGTAGAATAGTGAAGAAACATAAAAAGTATAAAGAAAAGGGGAGTAAAATAAAAGAGTAAAAGAAGAAAAGTTTGTAGAAAGCGAAAAGAATAGTAGAAGAATTAAGAACTAGTGTTAAGTCATGAAATTAAGAAAAGGATAAGCGAGTAAGAGAGTAGTATGGTTAAAGCAAAAGAATGAAGAAAGAAGAATACAAAAAAGTATATAGGCGTAATTGTAGAAAGCGTAGAAGAAACAAAAAGTAAAAGGATAATGAAACTATAGCTATAAATAAGCAAAGAAGAAAGAGTAAAACAAAGAGTAATAATAGAAAGATTTATCAGTTATCATTTGTTGCTATCTACAGCATCCTTTATTAACATTTCGTTCTCTCTCCCTCTCTCTCTCTTTATGTCTGAGTGATTTGTTGTTGCTATTTGTTATTGTTATTGTTATATGTTGTAACGGGTACAAAAATTCTTTTGTTCAAAGGCTTAACGAGTGCAACTAAAAAAAAAAATAAAGCTAAATTTAAAACTAAAAGCTAAAGCTAAGACTAAAACTAAACAACGTTGTATACATTGGCGACTCGTCTAAAACTAGCCTTAGCAACTGTTGTTATTGTTGTCTTTGTTGCTGTTGTTGTTGTAGCTTTTATGTTTGTTGGGCAAAAGGCGGCTGGTTTGTTGGCAAAACTGGATTTCATTTTGGTCGCATTCGAGGCTTGGCCCAGTTAGAGTAGCAATACTACTATATACATAAGTATATATATATATATATATATGTTAGTGTATATTTCTATGTATATAAGTATATATATATATATATATATTAAGGAGACTCGCCAACAGGACTGGCTGCATATTGAACGCCCATGCAAAATAATAGCAGCAACTTTTTTCTTTTCTCGTTTTGCATATGTAAAAAACTGAAGAAAAAAAAAAAGAAACAAAGTGAAGGCGCAGGGGAACGGGCAGCAAGGTAAATGCAGGTGATGTAGACAGATGGTAAACTATGTAAATATGTCTGGTATTCAAGTATTCAGTATTTATATGTATATGTGTGTATGTGTGTATGTGTGTATGCGTGTGGGCTGTATCCAATTTGATTAGGAATTCAATAATATTAACAATAATATTATAAAGCAAAAACCTTAAGAAAAAGCCTTGAAATACCCTGTAAATCTTTAACAAAGAAACAGCATAAATAAGCTCCAAAAAGACACTGAGAGAATGTCATCTAATGGTTCAAGTATACATATAGATATAGAAGATCTATGCAATATTATAAAGAGGCACAGGAATCAAGTACTATATAAACATATATTACTATATAATAGGCTTATATATATAGGTACTATATATAGCTATTATGTACCATTTTTAGATATGTACCAATATGTACCAATTATGTACCAATATGTACCATTTAGTACCAATTATGTATTCAAATACATAAGTTTATATACATATACTATTTATATACAATTCTTATATATAAGGAAAATTTCACTCAACAAAAGATATATAAAAAAAAATACAATTATTTCGTATCAGACCAAAAAAAATTTCTCTATAGTTCTCAGACTATTTACCACTCCCATTGCCCCAGAAAGTGTGGCAGCGTTGCTCCAGCTCAAAACTGTTGCAAGATAAGAAAGAGATAGAAAAGTGATAGGGATAATACATACATATATACTAATATATACACACACACACACACACACATATATATATATATATTTATAATAGATATAAGTTAACGTGCATATAGGTCGGTTTTTTTTCTTTCAGTGTATTTACCCAGTGTTGTTGACTTAACCTACAAACGGACCAAACCCAAAATTGTGTGTGTGATTTTTTTTTGTTTTCTTCCAACATAAGAGGAATAACAACAAATTTAACAGCAACAACAACTGCACAAATTGCAGCACTCAACATACACACACACACACATACATATAGATAGATATATATAAATATATATATGTGTGTGTGCATACACACCAAATGTGGGCGAACACGTTTTTATCGCACAAAAACCAAATGCAATAAACGTTGATTAAAATAAATACACAAACGGTCACACATAAACACACACACACACACACACACATATATATGCACAAAAGGCAGAAAAGACAAAACAAAGAAAATAGAAAGAGTGTGAGTGTAAGTGTAAGTGTGTGTAGAAGGCGCCGACACATGGCAATGCACAAAAAAATAATAATGAAGGCAATCAAAAGGCAAAAAGACTGCGACGTCAGCAGCGGCCTCCCAATGTTTCTTATCAAACTGCACAACCAACAACAACTGGACAAACAACAACAACAACAATAAGAAGAAGAAGAAGAACAACAACAACAACAACAATAAGTAAATGAAAAGCAAAAACAATAACAGAAAGTAGTAGAAAAAACTTTAAACTGCATTTTGTATATAGAAGAAGACAGAAGAAGAACATAAAATAAAATTATAATTTATGAAATTGCGCTGATGTATGCATTTCATTTATGTATGTGTATGTGTGTGTGTGTGTGTGTGTGTGTGTGTTGTGTTGCAATATCTTATCAGTTATACAAAACGAGCAAGTTATCAACAAATGCATAAGGGCGTAAGCTATAGAAGACGAAGGAGAAGACAAAGAAGAAGCAACATTGAACGCAAACGCCAAACGTCCAGCTGCAGAGCATTAAGGACTGTGACCTTTTGCTGAAGCAGCGCCTGAAGGATGCTCTATGAGGTATGGATAGGGATTGAGTGTAGCGCAACAATGAACCGTTTACTATTTCGGGGCACGTATTTCATTGTTTAATGACCTTTAAAAAGCCAACGCAGACGCGTCACCCACGCGCCTGTTATGAGAAGGCCAACAACAAAAGCAGCAGCAACAGCAGCAGCAGCAACAGCAGCAGCAGCAACAGCAGCAGCAGCAGCAGCAGCAGCAGCAACAGCAGCAGCTCATTGGAGCTGTGATATGCCTGGCAGTTTTTTTTTTTTTTGTGCTTTGGTTATGCTTTAGCTGCCTGTTTCAGTGCTTCATCATCAACTTTACTGTCGTCTGCACATACACACACACACATATATATATATATATACATACACATACTTATATAAATATATATATATATACGTAAATAAATACATACACATATATATTTACACACGCATGGACATGCCTATGGTGCGGCTGCTGCTGCTTCTGCTGCTTCTTTTAATAAAGTAAACTAAACAATTTTCATTCTTGTCTCGTTTTTGTCTCGTCTTCTTCAACTATGACGAGCACATGTACACACATGCACATGCATGCCAACATACCAATAGAATAACCATAAGCGAGACGCGAGACAGCCGTCGTCATCCACCTTATACTTGTACCATACCCCACCATTGAAAATCTAACCCAACCCAACGACCCACCCGCCAGCTGCAACACAGAGTCAACAAACGGACACTCACAAAAACACATACATATACTAACTTATATATATGTATTTGTATATACATTTATATATATACATATGTGTGTGTATGTATGTGTGCATGTGCGTATATATATATATATATAAATGCCAAGAGACAGACGCTACTTCTCAACACAGACAAGACTTAACTTTCTGTGGGTGCTGCGCTGCCTACTGCCTATTGCCTGCTGCTTGGTGCTTGGTGCTTGGTGCTTCATTCGTACTTATTGTATGCGCCCAACGTGGGGCAGCGACGACAGTGGTGAATTTCAATATTGTGGTGAATGTTTGCTGAAAGAGAAAGGCAATGGCAACGCGTGCGGCTTGGGTTGTGCGTGTGGGGCGCACTTCATTGAGAAACGAAAAAAAAATCAAAAAAAAACCAAAAAAAAAAAAAAGGAAAGATAAAAAAAATATAACGAAAGAAAAAAGAAAAGCAACAAAACAAGCGGTAAACAAGACTTGGCACAGACGCTGACACCGGCCGGTCACTGTTTGCGGTGGTGAATTGAGGGTGAGGTTTGGGGTGGTGGATACGCAAAAGAGAGCGCATATCAAATATATACGTTATTTATATCTATACATATACCTAATAATTGCCAATATATATTCAAAGTAATTGCTAGTTATTATTTTGTTATGCATTTAGCATAAGCCTCTTTAGAGTGGGTGTTCAGTGGGCGTTAACAGAGTTTATATTTTACACTACAATTTACATTAGTTATTAATAAAAACAAAAAAAAAAAAGGATAAAAAAAAATACTTGGAACTTCGATTGTAGATCCAGTAAATGGTTCAATGACACAGTCATACACACACATACACATACACACACATACAGATAGAAACACCCTCTCTGTTGTATAATTTAACGAAGAATTCATATTGAGCAACAATAAAAAAGAAAATAAAAAAGAAAAAAATTCTTATCAGAATGATCGGCAGCACATACTGTAATTAATCAATAAATTTGAAAGTAGGTAAACCTTACACATTATCGTTAATCGAAAATTTAGAAATTTGAAGATTGCAGTTAACGGCTGCCGACGTCAGCTGTCATATTTTTGACAGGCTGTTTTTAATTGAAAGTGAATTTAAATGAGAGAGTGTAAGAGTATCGTAGTTTGATTGGCAGGATTAACATTTAGAAAGAGACAAAATGATTTAAAGTCATAAAGTTGCGTTATACGGAAATTGTTTAAGAAATAAAATGTTATGCACACTTGGCCACACCTTGCATTAAATGTACATCAAATCGCTTCAATACATATAGCGGTATAATTAATATAATTTTAGGTGTTGCCTGAAACTTCTTTTTGAAACTTACCTTTAGTGCCGTTAAATCGATATCATCCAATGAACAATTCACCGATTGTGCCAGTTGTTGTTGTTGTTGCTGGTGCGCCATTTTGATTTGCTATTTTTTTTGTTATTCTGCCTGCTGCGGCGGCGGCGGCTGCTGCTGCTGCTGCTGCTACTGCTGTTGCTGCTACGGCTACTTTACACAAACACACACGCACACACTGCTATGCAGGCTATGCACACCAACACACATAAACACACATATACGCACACAGAAGCACTCGCTGTCAACAGCGCCTGATATTATTTTTCTTGCTTATTTATTTATTGCTTCTGTAATTATTGTTGTTTATAATTCTGAGCAAAAGCACACAATTTGTTTCCTTTTTTTTAAAATTTTTTTTTTTAAATTATATTCGCATTACTGGAAAAAAAATGTATAAAACAAAAAAAAAAAAAACAAATAAGACTATTAAATGCGGCAATTGACAATAAAAAAAAAAAATAAAACTATTTGGCTAACAATTAATATTTGTTGCTGGCCATACAACTTTTCTCTTTTGTTAATGTGCATGTATGTGTGTGTGAGTGATTTGCTTATGTTTGTGTATGTGTAAAGTTTAGCAAACGGGCGCGGCACGCACTTTTACACAGATTCATTTTTATTAAATTTTTTGATTTTAATGTAAACACAAGTGCAATTAATATTTATACAGAACGAGAGAAATTTAATATTCTTATTCCTCACAGATAAATCACACACAACACACACTTTGCGCTCTTCGTTATACACATGCACACTTTTATATACATATATATATAAAATATATATGTATACATATGTGTGTTTGTGTAGGTAGACAGGAAAAAAATCTGCCACTCGCTTTTTCTCTTTTGAATTAATGGGAGGGCTGTTGTCAATTTAAAAATTTTTTAATTCTTTTTACATACGTTACGCGCACATTAATTTATGTTTATTGTTTTTTTCATAGTTAGCACAATAATCAACTGACTTGCTTCAATTTTAGCAAGTTCCGGTTTGTGCAAGTCGGTGGAAAAAAATTAAATAAATCTATTCGCGACACAGCGGCACGGACGACTCGTCCGCAAGAACTACTGAACGACTGAACGCGCTGCGATTCACTGTTGCTATCACTGTCACACGTGTAACAACAAATCTTAACATTTTGTTGAATGTTATTAACAGCATTGCTTATTATTATATTTAATCTTATGGCTGATAAACTTTCTATATTCGATTGTGTGCTTAAACTGATCTAAAGTTTATCTGCAAATAAATCTGTAAAAGAAAGATGAAGTTCAAAAATTAATATACGGTTTAAAGTTAAGCAAATCTGTCTAACAGTGAATTTAACATAAGAATTATTACAGTGACTTGCCCATATTTGAGTCTGGAATTAACATAATTGTTACTTACCAACAGGGCTGCCAGATTTTGAATGTGTGAAATGGCTGATTTTCTGATTTTCTGCAAAAAGTGGCTGAAAGATTTACATGGAATAGCTCAATATATAAGATGTATTTAGAGAGGGAAAACTGAATCGTGGACCTTTTTTTTTGTTTTTTTTTCTTTTTTTTTTTGCTCACCGCCTCAATTTCAAAAGTGGCTGAAATGATATTTTTAGTGGCTGTGGGCCTGAAACAGACAATAAATGAAACAGCCACTAAATGGCTGATCTGGCAGCCCTGCTTACCAGCTGTTATAAGCCTGCTATGCTTGACATGGGACTATCCCATAAACTTCATTTTATCGATATACTAATTAGATCGATTCTGTCAGGTTTCCAAACGACTACAAATATATCATGATCAATTTAAGAAATTACTTTTGTATAACAAACAGGAAAATATTTCAAGCCAATTTAATTAATATAATTAAATAAAATCAATTTTGCATAAAGCTAACATTTAATATTTAAATTTGTGTAAATCCTGTAGGACGACCATGTTTGGGCCATCATGTAGAACTCGAAATGGCACCGCTATACACTAACTGTTATGCGCAGAAGAGTCCGTTAAATTGCATAAGTGTGACCCAAGATTTTAGTGTTGATAATTTGAAAAGGGTCACTTGTTTTTATGCTAAATATCTCAAAAATACTAACAAAAGTAATAGCATTGCAGCCAACTTCACGCCAGCTTGGTATTACACGCACACTACTTAACCTATCTCACTTTGCGTTGACGTTTTGTTGGCGCTACTCATTTCGCGCAAAGGGTTTTAAATGAACTGAAATATAACGCAATAAAAATCAAAAGTATAATGATATAAAATATAAAATCAAAATAAACTAAATATGATTTTTATTTAATAATATTTTGATGGTGTTTTCTATAGAATCATATTTGAGTATCGTCCATGTCATCTTTATTTTTAAATAATTAATATTTATGCCTGGAATTATATGAAGTGTTCATTATACTATAAATGGCACTTAAAATTAAGTTAAGTTAAAAGTACGTTACCGTAGTCCATACTTTTATAGAATATTAAAAATAATTTTAAATTCTATTCCGGAAAAGTTGTTTTTCAAACGAGCGATCGATTAGCAACGATATATGAAAAGCTTATCGGCAGACAATCGGTAGCAATCGTTGGCGCACATATCGATATGACGCCGCTGCTTCCATATTTAATTCAAACATCGTCTGCAACATTGTTTAGCGAGATCGAGACTTGACAAGACGTGCGTGAAACGAGCGCGCAACGCTGACGAAATTAAACCGCAAAAGCAACGTACCAAAAGTGCCAATAACAAAATGTACATTAAAATATATGTCGACCTCTGTGCATTATTTAAATAAGAGATTAAATAAAACGGAATCGTTTGTTTTTTTTTTGTTTTTTCCAATTTTTTTTGTATTATTTTTGTTTTTGTGTTTAAGCCGTTTAACTGTTTAGCTGACCGTTGTTGATGTTGCTGTTGTTTTGTGCTAATTAGAAAGAGCTGCGGCGTCAACTGCTGCGCCGGCGTTTTAGAACACGGCTATCTAATTGTTGGCCCAAAAAACAAAAAAAAAGCGGCGAAGCTGGTTTTTTTGCGTGTCGTTTCTGAGCGCTTGTTTGTTTGTAACTGTGTGTGTGTGTGTGTGTGTGTGTATAGGTATGCATGAGAGAGATCAGTATAACCTGTGTGTGTGTGTGTGTGTGCATTGGAATTTGTTAAAACACGAGCGTATTAAGGTCAGAAGCAACAAGTGACAAGCCACAAAATTCTAGGCATAAATTAACGCCTTAATATCAAAAGCAGCATCAAAAAATTAAAAAAAAAGGAGAAAAAAAACATAGTAAAAAGTAAAAGAACTTCTGCTAGTTGTGGCATTTCTTATACTTAAATAATTCTTTTCAATCTGAGATTCTTTTTGGGATTTTTCCTACTGCCAACAACAAAAAATAATAATAACAACAACAACGGAGCAGCAGCGGCAAAGCCAAAGAACCCCGCGCACTACAACAACAACAACAACAACAACAAATTACCAACAACACATCAACAACAACAACTTTCCGGTTTTCTCAGCTTCATCTCTCAACGTCTTGTTTTTTTTTTTTGTTTCTTTACGTGTGTTTATCGATCTTCGTGGCTTACGCGTTTTTCGTCTGTTGATGCCAATGAAGAAAATAGAAAGAGCAAGAGACAAAAAAGAAAGGGACATAGAGAGAGCGAGATAGAGAGAGACAGAGAGAGAAATATCGAACTAGAGAGTGAAAGATTGTTTAAAGCAAAGCCTAGTGAAAATTTAAACCAAGAATAAATCATAATTTTCATTTAAATAGCAACAGCACCACACCAACAATAACAACAACAACAAGAACAACAGCAACAAGTCAACGAAGGACATAAAAAGAAAATAAAGGAAAAGAAGAAAGAGCAGGACATACATTAAACAAGAAGAATAGAAAAAAAAGAAGAGATCACGCCGTCTTAGTTTTGTCTTTGTGTGTGTGTGTGTGCGCTACTTTTGTCAAGGCAAAAGAGATAATAGAAAGGCATTGAAAGTGCAAACGAGAGAGAGAAAGAAAAAAAGAGAAAGAGAAAGGGGTAGAGCGGAAGCCCTAAACAAAACAAAAAGAAAAACATATTTTGTGTACAGGATTTAAACATAAATCATTCACGCTGGATTTAGGATACTACGAGGCTGTCAAAGGTAATTATAATATACACTATATTCACCCATATATAATATACAATATACTAAATATATATATAAGATATATATATATATATACCTATTGATTTTATGTAATATTGTTCAATAAATATATCAAAAACAACATGGACAATGCGCTTCATTCATGCTACCAAATTCCATTAACAATACCATATAACATACATAATAACATTTTTTTTTTATATGCAGTCAACGCACCTGAGCCACGCTCGCTTTATGGTATCCAATAAGAAAAACACCAACAAACCACAATCAACCCATTCAAAACTTGTTGCATAATCGCCAATTTCAATCCAGTTGAGCTGCTCAAACTGTACAGTTTGATTAAAGGGCGCACATTGCGTGCGTTCGTATCATAAAATTGCGAATGCTGCCAGAGTTATCTTATTAGCATAAGCAATGGTGTTTGAATAAAAACAAAAAACCAAATAGAAATGAAAGAAAAGTGAAGAGAGAGAAGAGAGAGAAGAGGGAGAAGAGAGGGTGTAGGCATATAGTTGATCGAAAGTTAAATGTTTATAGTGTTAGCATAGTATAAGTGTGTATAATTGTCAAAGCAGGGGGAAGCAGAGGGTGCTGTGTGTGTGTGTGTGTGTGTTCAGGCAGCTTACAGGTGCGCAATGCGCAGTATTATTAGCAGTGACAGCGATAGCGACAGCTTTAGCCTGGCTTGAAGCCGTAAACTAGGCTAAATAGGGTCTCTAGCCAAAGCACGTTTTATTTTTTTGTATTTTTTTCCATTTTTTTTTTTTTTCTATTTTTCTTTTGGTCTATACGGGTCTGTACGGTTTTTGCTGCTCTATGGTCACTTGACTTGACTTTGGTTTGGGTTTGAGTTTGAGTTTGAGTTGGAGTTTGAGTTTAAGTTTGGGTTTGAGTTTGGGTTTGGTTTATTTTTAAACCGCATTCCGCATGGCATTTGCCTGTTGGCCAGTGTTGGCCAACACACATAAGCATATGTATATGAATGTATTTATATGTATGTGTATATGTATGCATACATATGCGAAAACATTACCGTTAACATTAATGGCCAGTTTTAAGGCATTGAGCATACAACGGCGCCGCTTGCTGTGATTTAAAGACAATTTGCAGCAACAGAGAAAAAGACAGAGACAATTGCGCTAAATTAAATTACGCTTAACGGGGGCAGCTAAAGGCCAACGAACACACACAAATACACACACACACACACACATGTATACATATATGTAGTGAAACACAGACAGATAGAACTAGAGTTGGAGATCGCGAGTGCATTGCCCACGCCCCAGTAAAATGTGTTGCAGTTACTCAAATCCTTTCAAAACTGTAAATATAAAATATACATGCATAAAAGAATTCCTATTGGAAATTCAAGTTGGTCCATTTGATTCTTTTGCGCTGCTTTTGTTTTCATTCTTTGCAGCTGGCCTCGTGCAGTCTTTGCCTTTATTGCCATTGATACCCTTTCGAACCTTTATACAATGGATATGATAAACGTTTATAGTGAATTTGTAACATTTTTATTAAAATCCAATAGCAAATTGTTGCCGCAATAGAAACATTATTAACTCTATATATAGTTTCTATAGGGTATCTTTTAGTCTTTTTATTTAAATTAGAACTGGTTATTTGTTGTTGGCGTGGCATTCTTAAGTATTTTGCGCAATTTATGCGCTGTACTTTTTGTTTTCCATATACAATTGAAAGTTGGTCTGCTTTGACATGGTCTGGCTTGCTCTGGTCTGGCCTGGGCGCACGTAATCCCCCAAACAGCAGTAGCAATAGCAACAGCAACAGCAACAGCAACAGCAGCACCAGCAGCAGCAACTGTTGCCGCCAGCATTGATATATGCTAAAGCTTCAATTTGAAATTTCAAATTCCGCTTCCAGTTTCAGTCAATCAATCACTGTTTGTTGTTTTTTTTTTTATTCATACAACGTTTCAATCAATCAACCCAAAAAACAAAAAAAAAAAAACAAAAATTAACAAAAATTTCTATACAAAAATATTTTGTTATTTTTCGTCACAAAATGTTCTTACAGACGACCCCATTTATAATGATAATGATAAACAATTTTAATGATAATTGCTCAAGCATAGTAGAAACTGGAGTGGGTGTGATGAAAGACAGATGAAGGGGAGAAGGGGAGTGGTGGTAGTCTGCAGGGAGTGTAACCTACGTAGATATTCATAATTATTGTAATTGAATGCCAACAAGGGCGTAAGATCCATTAAATGAGTTGCAACAGTTAAAAGTTGCAAAGTCAATTGACAGCTGAACTTTGAAAAACCTTTTGAATATAATAAAAGGCAAAGGAAGTCACTTGAAATGATTCATTTGAATCAATTACTAATAGGTTATTAATTTACAAGGATACTTACTGCTTGTTGTTGTTCCTAAGGTTGCATATCTAATCACTAAAATTTCAGACTAAGGAACAAAAATTTAAATTCTGTATAGAAATTTGAAAGCAAAGTTTAATTGATTCAATCGATTCATAGAAAAACGTACACTTAATGAAAGGTTATTCTTTCTCAATAGATGATTCATTGAAATTAGTAAGAAGTTGCCAAACTTAGTTTGAATATATCAATTGATTGAATAGTTTGAAACTTTAAAATGAATTTCATTTGATTTTCTTTAGTCTAAGAATAGTTATAATGTTTAGGATGATTCAACTATTTATTTATTTATTTATTTGATTCAAAGATAAGCTTAAATGATTTATTACATTCGTTTAAAAAATAATTTATATTTTATAGATTAAGCTCTTTTAGATTGAAATGAAAGTTAAACTAAATAATTGATTAAATTTAATAAAATTTTAAAGCAAAAATTTACTTAAATTTAATGAAAATTGAGATATTATAACATATTATATTTAGAAATAATTAAAAAAGCAATATAAATTAAATTATTCGTTAGAAATTTTGTTTAATAATGCCAAAATTTACAAAAGATATTTGAAAAATTATTTATGGGGATTTTTATTTATTTTAAACGCTTTAAATATAAAAATTAGAAATATTAATTGATCTTTTAGATCCTTTAAAAGTCTTGGCAATATTTTATAATGAAGCTCAAGTAATAATATATATTGATATATGTTAGCAAAGCTTTAAAATTCAGAATTTTTTTCTTATATTATATTTAATACAAAAAGTATATTAAAAAATAAATAATTCATAATAATTAAGTAATCAAATATTGAAATTAAGTCATATTTTTACATAATATTGTCGTTAAGTTGAAACTTTAACATTCATTTAATGTTTAATAATCAATTGACAATATAATTTCTGTCTAATAAAGATTTATATATATATTTATATATATTATAAACATATTTACACATTTTATATATATATATATAAATATATATAGTCTATGACAAATATAGCTCAATGATTTTGCACTATGAATTTTATATTGATGCAAGTTCTAGTTTTGGTTATCAATTTTGAATAGAAAACAAAGTTCAAAAAGACTATAAAAAAATTATATTTAATCTCATTTCATAAATATATATTGTATATATAAATATATATACATATATAAGTATGTATCTACCTTACTGTCATGCGGCAACTTGTTTGACAGTTTGATAAGAAATTGTACGCTGATGAGCAGATCGTCATTGACATATTGAAAGAGTTTTCTATATATATACTATATATATACACACTTCTGTGTGCTGATTGGAATTCGTAATTGCACTCTAGTCTAGTTAGTATCTAGGGGTTTTTTTTTTATTTTACCTATATGTATATTTATATAGATGATAGATATATGTACATATGTATGAAAAATATAACATGAAAGCGTTACAATAATGTTTTAATGATAGTCAACAGGTGAGTTTTAATTATGGCATTTTGATTTAAATCAATTTGCCTTTTCATTTGCATTCCACAGTCTATGTATGTATGCTGTCTATATATATATATATATATATATATATGTGTGTGTGTGTTTATGTGTTTGCATAGATAGTTCCAATTGGTTGAAGCTGGTTGCCAAGTGTGTCAAGCAATTAGAAATAACCGTAAGTTAAAGTGCAAAGCAACTATAGTGTTACTTCCAAACAGTGAAAGAGAGTGTAAGCATGTGTGTATCTGTGTGTGTGTGTGTGTGTATAGGGTGGGAGTGAAGAAAAGTTGATAGTAGAGGAGAGAGTATGTGCCATTTCACCTGTCTAACAGTCATGTAAAACTTAGGATACACCTGAACTTCAGTTTTTTTTCTTTGTAAATTTGTTTATTTCCTTGATTAAAATACCCTGTAAATTCTACTTTAAAGCATTAATTAATTATTATTATTATTATTATTATTATTATTATTAATTAATTAAGTTTGCAATTTAACATTTCATTTGTTAAAACTATTAACTAATATTAGTACAACCATTTCATAGGCAAAAATTATATGTTTATATTAAAATATACAAAATGTTTTGCTTTAGCTTTTTTTTTTACTGTATTTCACTCCAGACCTAATAAAAGTTAATTTAATTAAATATTCAAAAAGCGAAGAAATATTTAAATGCTAAAAAGCTTCTCTTTGAGAACTTCTCTTTGCCATTAAAAAAACAATTTTAAATTTAAAGTTTGGATTTCAAATCGCATTTTATAGGATATTTAAAAGCAGTGTAAGTTTTAGTTTCGTTTCCCTACTTGTTTATCTCTCTTACTCTCTCGTTTTTCTACATTTTTTTTTCTTTTTTCGCGCGCGCCAAAAACAGCGACTCAGTTAAAGTGCATGAATGCACATTCAAGGCTGCAACAGTAACAACAACAACAACAACAGCAACAGCAACAGCAACAATCACACTAGCAACAACAATAATACTAACTTGCTTTGCTAAAACTGGTTTTAAAGCATCTTGTGGTTTGCTTTCTTTTTTCTTTTTTTTTTTTTGTTAACTTCTTTTTGCTGTTAACTGCACGTAGCCAAAAAAAAAAATTAAATATATATATATATATATATATATATATATAAATATATATATATATACTAAATTCATTATTGTAGAGATCACAGGAAATGCATTTTTATTGTTATTTTTATTTTTAATATTTTTTTGGTTTATTTTTGGCTTATTTTTTAAAGCTTTAAAACTTTATTGAAATAATTTTTAAACAATTTGAATCTATAAACAATTGTTTCTAATGCGAGGCAACTGAATTTTCATTATCTGTATCAAATGATATATTTGAAGTGTTCTGTGATCCAGCGGGATTATCAGGACTAGTTGAGATGATCTCACTATCATCTGTGTACTCTATGGACTTGAGCCTGATGTTGATGAATCAGAGAATCCATTTTTATTATCTTTTTCAACAGCCTGAGTGTTGCCATCATATAGTGTATTTTCCAAACGTGTGATAATCTTTTCATATTCACTAAAATCATCGCCCATTAATGTAGGCTCACCGACAATCATTACTTCTCGAGAAGCTAGAGAAAATCTGGAACTTGATGGTAATTCTCTTTTATCTGCCATTGGTGAAGGATTTGTATTTGATCCTTTTACTTCGCGATCTTTATTGGGAACTCTCTGCTTTCGACCGGCAGGTGGCACATATTGCCCTTTTTGAATTATAGTTGTCTTTGGGCAATCACGCGGAGTAAGGGTATTGTGCTGCGCCATAGGTTCCTGCAAAACACAAATACACGAAGAGAGTATAAGTGTAGGGATATGTTAATAAGCTATTGGAGCAAATTAGCACTTATAGAAATATATTGTTTTGAATATATATTTTATATTTAGCTTTATTTACATTTGTATAGCAAAATTTGAAGAATCAATGATGTTATTTGCTTGGCAATCGATGTTTTCTGTAAAGTTTACAACATTTTTGAAGTGAAATATTTCAAACAAACCCTAAAACACGTTACTTAAATTCAGTTAAAAATTCAATGAAAATTATATTTTTATTTTATTTTATTTTTTCCATAATAAAAAAAACTTTCAAATTGTATTTAATCAATACATTTAATTCTACCATTTATATATTTAAAAGTGAAAGTTAAATTTATTTTAAATCTGTTTTAATTTTTATTATTATATCATAGAACAATTAGCTATACGTAGCGAAAGTTATTTCTTTGATCTTTATATATATATATATATATACCATAATCATCAATTGTACAAATATTATCTGTGATTAGACCTTTCCTTCATATTCATTTTACTTTTCATTTCTTTTATTATACATGTTGTTTGTCATTTATAAATTTTTTTTTAAGCTGTTAACCAAGTCAATTCCAATTGAGTATTGACTATAGAGAAGCGACAAAAAAAATATAAAATAAAATCTATATATATATATATATATATATATATATATATATTTAATATGTGTTTGAGTGGAAGTCAAATGTTGTGGCATTATCATAGAAAAATCGTCTCTGGCAACCTTGAAACTAGCTTCGCCTTCCGCTGACTGAGTGAAATTTCTCACCAACTTCTCTCTTCAACTCTGCTTCCTCTTCCTTTTTCTTTTTTTTTTCGATCGCTTTGCATTTGTTTTGGTTGCCTTTTTTTGGATTTAAAACTTTTTTTCTGCATACCCTATAAACGTGGCATATAAATGTGTTTTGATTTCCCCAACAACAAGAGAGTATATATTTTTTGATCTATTTTTTAAAAATAAAATATAAATATATATAATATAAAATAAATATTTTAAAAATTATTTAACTTTAACCAATTTTTGTGTATTTTAATAAATATTATTTTATAATTTTTAATTTATTTCTTTTTTTATTATAATTATTTGTTTTGTATATTAATACAGTTTTTGCATGTATTTAAATAAATTTATTTATTTTATAATCGTTTTATTTATATAATTTATTTTTAAAAATTTTAAAACTAAATTTTAAAAATTTTTTAGCTTGCAATAAATTTATACTTTAAATTTCTTTTTTTTTAATTATTTTTTTTTTAACAAATTATTAAAACTATAAAAAAGATTTAAATATTAAAAAAAAATTATATTGATCTTTTATTTGTTTTATATTTTTTTTTATTTTTATTTTGAAATTCATTTATTTAATTGTTATAAAATGTTTCTAAATTTTTTTTAATATTTTATTATTTATTTTAATTAAATTATTTAATAAAAGTAAACTTTAATTTTTATATATTAGGTATCACATAGTCGTTCTCTGTTAACTTTAATTTTTTTTTTTGCTTGTCTTCATGTTATTTCTTTTTTGTTATTATTTTGTTGAAGTTTTAGTTTTTTGTCTTTGCTTTCAAGTTTGCAGTCGCACCATAAACAATTTCAAGCTGCTTTTTGCTGTTGTTGTTGTTTTTTTTATTTATTTATATTTTTTGTTGCTCTTATTTATTATGTAGCTGTCTAGTTTTTGCCATGTTATGGAATTTGGCTAATCAAGTCAAGTGTTTTGGTCTGTGCTTCTCCATCTCTCGCTCTCTCTCTCTCTTTCTCTCTCTCTCTCTCTTTATCCCGGTGTTTTTTCTGTGTTTGTTTGTTCGGGTTGGGTAACTACTTACATATGTTCGTTATATATTGTAAATTAGAAAAAAATAAAAAATGAAATGAAAAATAATACTTTTAATTATTTCGGTTTAAATAATGCAGATAAGACTTTATATATATATATATATATTTTTTTTTATTATTTTAAATTAAACTTAAGGATGCTTTTGATTTTATGAAATATTATCAAGAGTTCTTACCTGAATCGGGGGAAAAAAAATATAATGATTCAGTGGTAAAATATTATTATTAGCAAAAAATAAAAAAAAATAATTCACGATTTCTTTTTTCACTCTATTAGGAGGAAGTAATTTATCAGCATAGAGAAAAAAAAACAAAAAGAATTTGCCAAAAACGAGTTTCATATTTATTTTGTTCAAAAGACTTGCAAATATGAAATGATATAAGTTCTATATATATATATATATATGAAAAAAGTCATGTATACTATATATTCTATAAATATAGTGGTTTAACTTGATTTGCCTTAGAAACAAAAATATATTTTAAAGGAAGTGGCTTAAATTTTTTTTGCTGCTTTTTGGCTTCGCTCACATGGGCTTTGTCAAAGAACTCTAAAAATAAATATGAAAAAATCTTATCAGTAGGAATTATTTTTGCTTTAGATTTACTCCCTGCCTAGCTAAATTGAGGGGTTTTCACATGTCATAGAAAATAAAAGAATAAAAAAGAAACAAAAATCTTATCGCAAAAACCAAAAATTCAGCCTTGACTTCGGCTTTAATTTTGGCAAATTGCTGGCAATTTTCAAGTTGTCCAAAAAAAAACAAAAACAAAGAGGAAAACAAAAACAAAAACAATGAACAAGAAACAAAAAACAAACAAAAATTTAATAAAGTCTGTACTGCCATCTCATTGATGTTGATTTGTTGTAGATCTCTGCTTGACGCTGTTGTTGCAGCCTCGACCGCAAGCCCAATCAAAATATTTAGCTTATTAGCTGCAGAGCAAAAAAAAAAAGAAGGCGAAATAAAAGGAAGGGAAAAAAGAGTCAACAAACAACGCAACAGATATCAACAGACGAAATCACAAAGAGCAGAAAGCATGGCAGCATCGTGAGAGTTGGAGGCAACATTGTGCGCCGACGCGACTGACGCTGACTGTTGACTGACGACTGACGACTGCGGACTGGCTGCTGCTTCACATTAAGCATACGCCGCATGGGACGCAACTTTAATTTGATTGTTGGTGTGAGAGGGAGGAGTGGATGGTTAGCGGAAAGAAGTTACTGCCTCGGGCAATTAATTACATTTTGCGCACTTTGTTTCCGCTTTACACTGAAAACTGCTAGAATTTCGTAGCTTTGCGTTTTCTCTAATTATTTTTCCAAGTATATGCCACAATTTATTTCTCATTGCTCTGTTTCTCTCTCTCGCTCTCTCTCTCTCTCTCTGTCTTTCTCTATCTTGCCCTCGCCCTCGCTCTTGCTGTCGGTCTGTTCTTGTTGCAACTAAATAGTAGAAAATAAATAAATAAAAAAAAAAGAACAAGATGAAGCCATAAAAGTGCCGCTGCTTTTGCTTCAACTATTGTGTGGCCTTTGTGTTTGTGCAGCTGCCCTATGAAGGTGTTGAATGATACTATGCCCAGCCAACCCCAACCCTATATAGCTGTATACAGTAAACACTGGGAGCATTGATTTTTAATACCAACTGTAATACTAATACAACAGCTCAAATCGAACTATTAATACTCTATGCTGCAAATCTTTTTAAGCATAAATTCATTTGCTTCGCTTTATTTAACTTTAATTGCTATATATTTATATATATATTTTTTTCTGAATTTTTGCTTTAAGATCATATCAATATCATTACAAACTTTATACCATTGTTATTATAGTCATTATAGTTAGAGTATTAAATTGAGCAGCGAAGAAGAACAATGCGCATTTGTGCGCTACTCGTAAATTGTTGGCCCCCTTTTTTTTTTGTATCTCTCTTCAGTATTTTGCATACGCTTTCAACGTACTCAAGCCAGGTACTAACATTTGTATGTACCATATTTATATATATATATATATATATATGTCCTAAGTATGTACCCGACCATCGATCGAAATCAAAAAGCGTAACAACAAAACAGAAATGCCAAAAATTCTTAACTCGCTCAACTCAGCTCAGCTGTGAAATGTGAGCCAAGACCAAGACGAAGACAAAAAAGAAAACGAAAAACGAGCAGGAAAAGTAGCAGCAAAAACAGAATCAGATACAGAAAGAGAAACAAACGAAGGAGAAGAATAATATTGAAGGTGTTTGTTTAGTGGAACAACAACCCAAAAGCCAAGCCCCAAGTAAGACCACAGAAGATACAAGATACAATGATAGACTGAGAAAGAGAGAGTGAATGAGAGAGTGAGAGAGAGGTAAAGATCCAAGTACCCTGGGGGTTTACCTTGCTAGGTGCTTTGCTCCTCCAATACAATATGGCATTCTTTGGCGTACTTGGATTGCCCTGTATTTTAAGCTCGGTTCACTTCTGTACACACTAATGTACATACGCATATATAAATATATATATATATATATAATATTTATATAATATAATTGAAAATAAAAATATTTATGCGTATACCTTGGATGTGCATTACAAGGAGCTTAAATGGGGACAAGGGTTGAAACTTGTACAAAATGCTATAAAAATATTTTTGCACAAAATATTACAATCAGTTTCGATTAAACGTATCAGCTGTTATCGATAAACTGCATTATAAATGAATCATATGAAATTTAATAAAATAATTAAAGTTTAGAATAATAAAATAACTTAAATATAATAAGTTAAAACTAAATAGAATAAGATAAAATTAAATAAAACAAATTAAATTTAAATAAAATAAATTAAAGCTAAATTAAATTAAATTTAAAACGAAATTAAATCAAATAAATAAAATAATTAAGTCAGGAAAATAAAGAAAATTAGTTAAAATCAAATAAAATAAAATAAATAAATAATGAAAAATATATAAAAAATTAATAATAATAAATAATGAAAAATATATAAAAAATTAATAATAATAAATAATGAAAAATCAATTAATAAAAAGGTATAAAAATAAAATAAATAAATATATTAAAATAAAATTTTAAATAAATGCATCTTTATTTTTAAATTAAATTTAAAATAAAATTAAATCAAATAAATAAAGTAAATAAGAAATTAAAATCAAATAAAATAAAACGAATAAATAAAGTAAAATATATGAATAATAATAAATAGTCAAAAATCTTTTGATATAATCAGTATAAAGATAATATAAATAAATATATTAAAATAAAATTTAAATTAAATGCATTTTAATTTTTTTTAAATAAATATAAATTAAATAAATATTAATCTAAATATATTTAAATATATTTTTACAAATAATTAAATTATATATACTCTTATATAAATTATAAAATGATTTTTTAACTTTAATATTTAATAATAGTTCTCATATTTAATTAATTTATTTATTTTAATGAACAAAGTCTAATGATAATTGAATATGAATTATTAATTGCTATATAAAGTTGAGTTAATCCTTTGGAGTATATATAACTAATATGAATATACTCGTTTTATTCACAATTATCATTAAAGATGATGACAGCTCCAACGCTTTTAGACACGTAGTCAATTCGGCCAATAAATTGTTATCTTTATTTGCAAAAATGCGTTTGTCTTATCTCAAGTATTTCTTTATATAGTTTGGTTTTCATATTTTTTTTTTATATTTATTTTCTTATTTCAGTTAGCCATTTATTACCTCATATCAGTGTCAATATTTAACGATCTAATCATTGTCATATAAATATATATATTTATTTACACCGGACACGCCAGCTTAAGTCCAATATGGGTATCTATGGCAGATAACTGTTAAATAGAATTTGGACTTATCAATTGCAACCAGGTGCAAAAAAAAAAAAAAGGAAAAACGAACAAAATGCACAACGGTATTTTTTGGCATAAGTTTGCAGAATTCAATATCGATTGCCTAGCTCTATGATGTCATGAGAGTTAAGTTTGAAACTGACTCATGAATAACTAAGCTATCTGTCTACTAGTCATATGGGTGAGAGCTGTCTGACGTCTTGATTAATTAGTTGGGAGCACGCTCTATCTCGCTCTCTCTTTTTATGCCTAAGTGTGTGCGTGTGTGTGTGTGTGTCTCTCTTATTTGAAGCTTTAGCTTATTTTAGACTGTTCTCTGTCTATAATGATGATGATCATTATGATAATAATGATGATGTAAAACTTATGACTAATCTTCTGAATAGTTCACAAGTCATGTACAATTAAATAAAGATATTTTAAAAATAAAAATAAAAAATTAAAACATTAAAACAAATATTTTGCATTTGCATTCAATGCGCTTGACATACACTGAGAAAAATAGATAGGCAGAAAGAGAGAGTTAGAGCACGTTTCTAACCTTGGGTTCCGGTTCCAGCACTTGTTTCCAGACTCTCTTGACTTGTACTAAAAAAACACAAAAAATACAACTCACAGCTATTATTCTATTATAGTAGACTCGCATACCATTTTTATATACTTATATAAATATATATATATATAAATTTATATATATTATATGTATGTATATACATTTATATACTTTTTTTTTAGCTATTAGTTGACTTGTTTGCTGAGGCAGTAAAAATATATATTAAAATGAGGCGTAAAATAATGTTAACACGTCGATTATATTCTACACTGACCAAACTAATGGCCTGTGCCCAGTTAATTATTTCCAGCTTGTTCCTGTTCTACTAATAAGAAATATAATAAAAAAAAATTAAAATAATTTAAGTTTCAGCTTTTATGGTTGGCTGCGATAACTATATATATACAGTAATACAAATTTCCTCACATCTTTTATTAAGTTAGATATACTATAAAAGAAATCTAAAGAAAATGCAAAATTTTTAATAACATTTTACTGATCTTATCATAAGCTTATCAGCTTCTCCTTTTTATAAATATTTTATTTATTTTTTTAAATAATCTGGTACATAATTAATTCATAAAGCTGTCTTTATATTCTTAGAGATTTTCGACTGCACAAAATACAATTTTTTTTTATTTTAGATAAAATAAAAATACTTGGAAGATCATTTTAGAATATTTTAACTATTTATAAAACTACATAAAAGAGCATAGAATTTTCTTTATGGTAAAAATATGTGAAAAATGTGATCTTAACTAAGATCTTAAATGGTTCATTTTAGCTTAATATATATTAGATTTTTGTTGGATGTCTTTTAACTTATCTCTAAGTGATCTGCATAAGCTCATCTTCCAACTGATTTCAGCTGATTTGCAGCATTAATCATTCCTCTATAGATATTATCGTTTATATTTAAATTTTAAATGTTTAACATATATAGACTTTTGCTAAGAGTCTTTGAACTGATTACTAAGTCTATTCTATATAGTTAATGAACGATTTAAATTTCTAATAATTTTGGTGATTTTTTTTTAACTGATTTGAGTTGCTGTTTTGTATTTTAAACCAATTTTTGATATCATAAAAATATATGATAAGATTATTCATATTTATGCAAATTGTCTATGCTGCTCTCTCCATATATATATATATATATATATATATATATATATATATTTTATCTTAATTTAGTATCTTATATCTTTACTGATTTATATTTAGTTAAGTTTGTTTAAGATGTTCTTGGGTTCTGTTTGAGTTCTCCTTTTTTATATGTGTCATCAAACAGTTTGAGATTGTCGTTATGCTAACAGTTTTAAAGGGTATAATTACACGGTTAAATAACAAAATATTTGCTTAAACGCTGACATCAGACAGGCTACAAGTATGTCAGAAAGAGATAGCAGATAAAACCAAAAATTAAGCTGTAGAATTTTGTTGAAAGTTAAGCTCACTGTGAGGATCCCAATTCTTTTTTGTTTTGGTAACTTTCAAAAAAATAAAAAGAAACCAAAATGCTTATTCTTTACCGGTTTTTGCGGCGTCTTTTCTTTTTACTTTTTTTTTATTTGTATTTATTTAATTTTCATTTTTTGTTTTTATTTTTTTTTTATTTATTTTTTTTTTTTGATATTTTTAAAAAATAAAACTGTTGCGACTCTTCAGCATTGTAGCGTGAAGTTATTTTCCTCTTTTTTTTTTGGTTTTGCCAAATTTTTCGTTTGTTTTGGGCTTATTTATTTACGATTATGCGGAACAGCAAGGTTTTTATCTTCATCAACGGGATTTCGGCTGGGGCGACAGAAGGCATTGCTATAGCCAGGTCAGTATCTGACTACAAGTAACCCTTTACCCACATATGCATATGTTGTTGTGGGCTGTTGTTTGTAGCAGCAAATTGAGAAAGTTTTCTTACAAATATTTGTATAAATATTAAAATATATATTTTATATCCGATATAAATTTAATCAAATAAGAAAGTTAATGCCAATTGCAGACTCGATCAAGCAAACTCATTATGATATATATTTTACCTTCTACTTTTTACATACAGTTGCCGAAATCCATTAGACCCCTTTTTACCCCTCTATGTGGGGAAAGATCATTAAAAGAGAGTAGAAAATATGAAAAATTTAAAAACAGTTTTGCATTGATGAGCAGCTGTTAGCCAAAGCGAAGAACAACTGTAAGTGGAAGAGGGAAAGAATTGTTAATTTTTATATATCAGACAAAACAGTAGAAGAATTGAAGTTGTATTTAAGCGGCTTTTGATAAATGTAAAAAATAAAAAAGAGAAGCTTAAGAAATTTTTTTTTTTGTTTCTTATTTATATATATATATATATAGTATATATAAAGGCTTTAAAGCTACTGTGTATAATTAACTTTTTTCCAATTTCTCATTCTCTTTGTATACTCTTAAAGTGGCTAATATGCTCTTTAAATTTTATAGTTATTTTTCTATAATTTATGCACATAAATAAACAGCGTTAAAAAAGGTTAAAGAATACTTTATGAAATCAACTTTTGTACACGTTTTGTCATTGTTATACTATAACGTCATCAAAAAAAAAAAAAATATATATATATATATATATTTATTTTTATCATGTAACTTTAAACTGTTTCATATATATATATATATATAGCAAAAATTCTGCGATTTGCGCAATGTTTTTTTTTTGTTTTTAAATTTTTTTTTTTTGTAAGTTGAATATTTTTTTTTGGGTTTAATTTTTATAGCACTGAAATAAGAAACGGCTATCAAAGTTTTGTGTCTCATCAAAAACACATTAAAATCATTTGAAATTCATTTAAAAAACATAACTTCTACTATAATAATATATATATATATATAAATATGTGTATATATTTATATTCATATAACTTTAACTCCCTTGAGCCCATAGAAGGTTATCTAAAATTTCAAATATTAACGATAAAATGTTGTTGTTGAAATAATATTTATTAATGGTTTTCCTTAACGATTTACAAATAAACGAGACAATTATGAAAAAATATTGTTATGATCATCGTTACCCCTACCCCTCGCTGGGGCACTTGAATAAACAAATTGACAGTTGTGAACAGCTTGAAGCTATGGAGGATTGAGATAGTTTTTTTTTTATATATTTTTTTTGTGTTCTTAGGGTGCTGTCTGTATCTCAGGGCTTAGCCAATTAAAAATTTAAAGTAATTCATAAGGAAACAACTAAAATTGCTACCAAAAGCATCACATGACATCGATTTTATATATGAAACACACACACACACACACATATATATACAAACCACATATGTCATATATAATATATATAAATATATATTTATATTATTGGTTTCAAAATGAAATTGAAAATGTAGAATTTATTTGTGGCAGCTTGTAGCTTGTAGACAATCTTCTGATACAGATTGTCATTGTCTATTCTTTGGTACATTTTAATTAAAGCGATAAATAAGAGTTTCCCATTTGATGTCTTTACCCCCTGTGCCATTATTTCCATCATATACTGATAACATTGCAATTTATGTGTTGAAACTCTTCACAAGTTTTTTTTTTTCTTTCCAAACCCTTTTTTTTACAATTTTTACAAAAGATTATTATTATTATTTCTTTTTTTTTGTGGATTTTGCAACTTCCTGCGAAACCCAACGGAAATATTCAATGGTTTTAGGGTGTGAAATAGTTGAGTAAATATTTAACTCGTGACTTGCTTCAAAAGTATTTATCAAAATTAGTTGCCATACGGCTAGCTTACTATATGTTTCTATATCATATACATATATATATATATATATATATATAGTATATATGCATACTATATGATTCATTTGGGTTTCCATTGATAGTCCCAATTTGGGTTTAAACACGTGTTTTGGAGCGCTTAAAATTTGAGCTCTATATGCAAATTTTTTGTACAGTTTTTTTTTGATTTTTGGGTTTCTAATTAAGCCATGGCAGCTTACCCTTAGTGTAAAGTAGGAAATGTTGGCTGGGGCTTGGTCCAAATCATACCCTATTTGGTTATAGCTTAGATAATGCTTATTAATTATAGTTTGCTTCAAAAATGGTCACACGGTTACTTTTAAGATACATAAATAAATAAATCTTTTATAAACTGTTGTATATAATTTCTACTTTTATCGGTGTGTAACACATTTTTTTTATGTTGCTCCAGTTTTTGTATCATTTGAACATAGACCGATAAATTATTTAATTGAAATCGATTATTAAGCTGTCGCACTGTATCTTTGATAACAATGTTTACAGTTAGAATATTACCCGCAATTCATTCCACTTATAATTAGTTTGCTTTATGCTTTTCATTATCAATTCATCTATTAAAAATTGAATTACTTTGTACTAGATTTTTACTGATTAAATTATAAAATTAAAATTGATTATTATTAATTATTGTCGGCAAACATTTAATAAGATTGTTGACTTACGGCATTTAATATTCAAGGCAATACTTATAAAAATAATTGAGTAACATATAATATAAAATATATTAAATCTGAAATATAATATATAAACTATAAAATATAAAATCAATAGAAAATTTTATACATATATTATTTAAAAAAATAATAAAATAGAGAATTTGAAACATATATCATTAAAATATAATAAATTAAATATAAAGTAATTCAAAGGTAAAAATAATAATTTATAATAGACAAAAAATATTTATAATAAATTAACAAAATAATAAAATTTATGAATAAATAGCTACATACAAAATATAGCAAGAAAATGAAATAAACAAAAGAAATCAATTAAATTAACAAGTTTTATTTTTTAAAGCAAATTTAATGTAAAATTATTTAAAAAAATATTTCAATTGAAATATATTTTAAAAAAATGTAACATAAATTAAAAATAAAATAAATAAATAATTATTTTTTGTAACTATTTTATTATTTATTTATTTAATAAAATTAAAAAATATAAAAATAATATTTGTTATTATTTAAAAAAACTATAATTATTTTAAAAATAAATTAAAAACAAAATTTGTATTTCTGCTAAGTTTCTACACTTCTAAACTTTAAATTATGTGACGTAAAGTCTATAAAAGTCCTATATATAAATATATATATAATATATATTTTATATGAAGTAGTAAATAACAGTTAAAAAAATGTCTGCAATTTGTGTTTCATGCGCTCTAATTGTATTATAGGAATCGTTTTACAGTTTTCACTTTAGTTTTTAGCTAATTGTCTGGCACTTCCTCTACCAGCTTAATTAATCACATTAACTAAAGGTGGATCAGACATAATGGTGAACTGTGTATAAGGTTTAAGGGGGGAAGGGGGGATTTGAAGAGGAGAAAAGGTAAATCAATCAGCTGTAAACCTGTTCAGGCTGTCACACCTTTACGCATTGATAGCCGATACTTGTACGAGTTTCAATACTAAAAACATATAAAAGTAATAGGTTTCAACAGTTTAAAGAAATTTGTAGATTAATGGTTCCATATATCCGGCCATATCGAATCTTAATTATACAGTAATTTGATCACATGAAGAAGATGAAGAAGAAGACAAAAATACCGAGCCATTTAAACGCGTGCTACAAATCTCTTTGGCACATAATTAATGAATATCGGCGCCTGTTTCAGACCCAAAGCAATATAGACAGATATATGTTTTATTGCTTAAGCCTGCCAATTGATTAAAATTCATAAAAATAAAATAGATATATATATATATACATGAATATTAATATAGATGCCTTCTAGGCGAATACTTTGAAATCAGTTTATTAATCATAAAATTAAAAAAAAATAAAAAATATTTCTTATGAATATGAAAATAAAATAAAAATTTTCACTTTTAATTGATTTTTATTGTGCAGAGTGAAATTTTTCGTTTCTTTTCTGGACCCCTAGAATTCTTTTGTTTTGTGTCTTTTCTTCTTATTATTTTATTTAACAATAAAAAATTTTGTTTATTTCTTTATACTTTTTTTTTGTTTTTGTTTTTGTTGACTACCGCCCGCTGTTAAATGGCACAAGTTGTATAAATAGCCTTCAGAAGCGTGGATCAAATTGTTTTTTTTTTTTTTTTGTATTCTATCTGTAGCTTTGCTCTTTCCCGCCCATTTCAACTTTTGTTTGTTTAGTTTTTGATCATTGCGGAAATTAATGATATCATCGCATTGGACAATATTATTGGCCAAAACGCAGCGCATTGAAGCCTGTCACATGGTTCTATATCCATTTGTTTCTAGCTTATTCCCATATAAAACAATATACTTGTAATCTATCTGTAAACTGTAATTGTTTGCTGATTGGTATTATGAAAGAAATAAAAAAAAAAACAAAACTAAAAGGCTTAAAAAGAACCGTTTGATTGGGCCATAGAAAAATTTCATTGTCAGCTTAACCAAATGCGGCGCCCACACGAATTCCATTTGCATGCCAAATGAGCCCATGTCACACAGTCAGAACAAAAAAAAAAAAAAAAAAATTAGGGAAGAAGAATATACACAAAAATAAATAAAAAAAAAAAAAAGAAAAAAACCAAACCCCTTAAAATGTGGTCTTCTCCCATAGATACCCTGTAACCTGATACAGAAAGAGTAACAGTTAATGGGAGAGACTTGTTGCAATGCTGCTTGATATTTATCAATAGATTAGATTGATTTATCAATTCATTTTTGTATAGATAATAATGCTAGATATATCAATTAAGTTATAGACGGATTATGCCTACAGATAATGTATGCTATGTTCAGATTAAAACGTATATATATAGTCAATATTTGAATCGTCTTCTATTGCTTATTTATAAAGTTATTAAACTTTTGCTTTTATTTAATGAAAGTTAAAAATAAAATATAATTTTATTAACCTTTAAAAAATTGTTTTAATATTAATAATTAATAATTAAATAAAATATTAATAATTATTTTTTAATTTTTTTTTTACAATATTTAGTTGTATATATTATAAATATTTTCGTTATTAAATTTGTATTTTTATATTGAATGTGAGATTTTTAATAATTAGATTACAATATATTTTAAAATTGAATTAACTTTCATATTATATATATATTAATTTTTTTTATAATTTGTTTTTTTTTTAACATGATTTGTTTTTTTTTAATATAATTTGTTTTTGTTTTATATAATTTTATTTTTTATATTTTTAGTTTAATTTTGGTTCTCTTCCAATTTTTTGTACATATAATATTTTATAATTATTATAATTAAATATTTTATTTGTTATATTTTATAATTAATATTATTAATTATTTAATTTTATTATTATTTATATTGTATAATTAATATATATATTTTTTTATTTATATTGACAGTTTTTGCATTGTAACTGTTAGGATTTAAAACATTTATTAAGTTATATTTTTATACTTAAATATTATTTGATTTGCATATAATCATATAACAGGACACCTTAAGCTTATATTATATGTATATATTTATTATCCAAATTAAATTGCTCTCCCTTTTTGTTGGCTGGGATGTTAACAGGGTATTTCAAATTAATAAATAAGTAAATACAGTAGCTGTTGGTGCTGCGCATGCGCACAAATACAAAAAAAAATCAATTCCCTGACACTGGTAACTAGTCACTGGTTTTCTGGTATCTAGCTCTGGGCTCTGCCTACGAGCATGTATCTGTTTGATACTTAGATACAATCGTAGAACACCAACACCAACAACAACAATAGCAACAACAGCAGCAGCAGCAGCAGCAGCAGCGGCGGCGGCAACAACATCAGCCAAAAGAGTGCGCAGCTGCGGATGATGTCATGGAGTTTGTCTTGGACTCTTGTGCGCATGTCTACGACGCGGGTGTAACGCCCCAGGAGGGCGTAACAAATGCCAAACAAACACAGCAATCCGCACAGACACATACACATATACGAACACATATTAAAAGAAATAAAGAAAAAAAGAGCCCCCAAAATAAAAAGATACTTGAAAGCATAAGTAATGGCAATAGGAAAGAAATACCAAGTAAAGTGGTAATGGAATAGTGAGTAAATAAGGAGGAAACGGGACGGAGCGGGGAGTTCATCACTGAGCGCCGCTGCTATTGCTGTCTATTGACTAATTTTTGCAAATACTTTTGGAGCAACACACACAATATTAAAGCTAAGCCGCACATAAAACATAAAGACAAGACGCAACAACATACAACAAAATCTTCAACATTATTGCTGTCTTCAGTCTTCAGTTTTCAATCTTCAGCCTTTAGTCTTTAGTCTGTTGTGTCTTCAACTGAAGACATGATAATAATAATGAGCCAAAATGTTTGGTAATAATTGTTTGAAAAGATCCTCAACAATATTTAACTGCAGCTGACAAACAAGTGGCCAGCCCATGGGTTAAAGGGGTGGGATGAAAAGGAGGTGTAATACAGCAAAATGTTGTATTGTTGCTTGAGTGTTAATGATAATAAATGGGTTTTTTGGAACATCTGCAAGACATATACAAATCTTAAGTATTTAACATTTATTTATTACCTAAATAATTGATATATATTTTCTTTTGATTAATTGAAATCGTTTGCAATTCGACTGAAAGTTGAGCAAAATTAAAACTGGAAATTAAACAAAGAAAAAAGAAAGAATAAAATTTACCAAAATTAAATAAAAATGTTGAGCATTATTTAACTAAATTCGAACAGATTTTTAATTAAAAAATTTTTTAAAAAAAAAAAAATATATATATATATATTTAATAGCATTTCATTTACTTTTCTATGTACAATATTTATTTTATTTTATATATTATGTTTTATATATATATAAGTTAATTACCGTTAGAGAGCTGTCAAAATGATAAAAGTTCTCAATAAATTCAAGGTTTAAGCACTAAGCTCCCCATTGCTTTGGCTTCAAAACTCGCGCTCTGATTTTTATTTTTAAATATATATATATATATATATATATTCAATGGGGTTTTCTCTTTTTTTAGTTTTTTTTGGTATTTGTGTTTTGGAAATTGTTTAAAATTCCAGACACAAACAAAAGAATTTATAACATTGTTATTATGCCTGACTGACTGACTGACTGAATGATTCTGACTCTGACTCTGACTCTGACTTTGAGTTTGAATTGTTGTTCCTCTTCTTATTGTTGTTGTTGTCATTGTAGCTAAAACTGAATTTTAAATTTTCGGCAAGTGATGAGGTAATTTTATGCACAACTTTTTGAAAATGTTCAAAATATATATATATATATATAAAATAAAACCCAAATTAGCCAAAAAAAAAAAAAAAAAACAGAAAAAAGTAATATAAAAAATTTGCTTCGTGCCGCAGGTCTCATTATTTTGCTGTTTTCAATCTGTCTTTCTGTCTCCCTCACAATTGGTAGGCAAGGAATAAGAGATGGTAGAAAAGAAAATGAAATTATCATAAAATCAAATGTTATCTACAACGATCTGATCTCAAAAATATATAGTTTCAGTTTATATAAGCCCCAAAAAAAAGAGAACTCAAAATGATTAAACAAAACGTTCCGCGCTTCTACTTTTATTTTTTTGCATTTCTAACTATAAATATTTTAGAATCAAATGAACATAAATATATATGTATATATAAACAGCGATCAGTATATATCCAACTTTATATATATGTATATATATATATATATAGGTAGTAAGAAAATTGGCTTATGTTTATTGATTTATGCAAATCTTTCTTGATGCGAGGTTATTGCACGACTAATCAACGTCTGTGTATGTTTCACAAACAGTGTGTGTGTGTGTGTGTGTGTGTATTTTGTATCTTAAAACACACAAAGAACATCTTAGAGCATTTTTGCTTAAGAAACAACCTCTTAAATCTCACTAGGGGGAAGACAGTTTATAAATAAAACAAAAACCGAAAGGAACAAAAAAAAAAAAAAAATATAGAGAAAATTTGAATATTGTCCCGCCTCCTGTAGACACATGTGCACCGCATGTTTTAGTTTGTTCCTTTGTTTTTCGCTGTATCCTCAATTCTCAATTCTAAAATCACAATTTTCAATTGTACACCATTCTGAACAGTTCAAAACTATTCAATTACTCAATTTCTCAACCTATGCTCAATACTTTAATACAACCTAAAATATATATGTATATATATATTGAAAACTCTAGACGCATGCGCAGTGTTTCTTGTGTTTATTTTAGTTTTCCTGTAAACAGGATGTTTCTATCTCTCTCTCTTGCTCTTTCGCTCTCTGCTCTAAATGATCTCTAATATGTGCTCACTGGGTATATATATATATATATATATATATATATATTTATATATATATATATTCTTGTTTTTATTACTTTGACTTCGTCGCAATGTTATTACCGTTTTTGATACTAAAAATAATCGAAGCGTTTTACTACGTCGCAGCTGTGAACGTAGTTGTTATACCCTGTAGAACTTTAGCTTGTTTCAGGGTATATAATAATTAAAAAAAATAGTATTTAATTAAAACTTTTTATTTTATTGTTTTATTAATGTGGTTTTATTTGTTAAAAATTTTATTATTTACTTATTTATTTATTTATTTAACTGGCTGCTGGAACCTTCGGCTTAGTTTTATTTTTACGTTTTATTCATGATGAATATTACAAATATAATTATTTTATTTTAAAATCTATACCTTTATAAAGCTATAACAATTTTTATGTTGTTTAATATATCATCGTTTTGTTGTTGTTACAAATAATTTATAGGGCAACTTTAAGTCAGTCATTGCCTGTTTGTGTTATTTATATTGTACTGTTTGCTGACATCCCCCGCAAAGCAATGTTTTAGCTAAGATATTAAAGGCAACGTGCCTTCATCCAATTCATGTATTTCATACATTTTATGTGTTTTCCTGTTAAAGCCTAAAGTTATGCCTCAGTTTGTGCTTTGCTCAAGTTGGTTGCTAACCCATTCCCCTTACTGCTCCTACTTCTATTCCCACTTCTAATATTACTTACCCAATATATATATATATATAACTATATATGTATGTATATGGGTGTTACTGTTACTCACCTTCCTTTTAGTGCAACCAACAAACCAACAGCCAATTGAGCGGCAGAGATAACAAAGTTAACACCGTCGCACCTGTTATCATTGAGGTACATTTTGTTTATGTTGCTTTTGTTGCTGATTTTTATTATTGTTTAGTTTTATTTTTAACTCTTTTTCTTTTAATTTCGTTTGTGTTTTTTGTATTTCTCTTGTTAATTGATTTTTCATTTTATAACTACAAACTTAAGCAAATATTGTAGAGTTTTATTTGTTATTTGTAATTAAGCAGCATTTAAGATAAGCCCAACTCAAGAATCAATAAAGTAACAATGATGATCTCATTATATATATATATATTATATTATATATATATATTATCTATACAATATATATATAAATATATATATTTATATTATCTATATATTTATACATATAAACATTTTTCACATTGTTTGCCTTTAAGCCCTATAAATATTTTCGTCAGACTTTTTGCACATATTGGTCATAATCTTTGGTCGACATATGCGTAAGGTATGCCAGTTATTGGTTAGATAAGATATAGATATACATATATAATACATACATATGTGTATATATATTTAGCAATCAACTGAGTCGAGAAGCTGATAAGTCTTTTTACCTTTTTTTTTTGTTTGTTTGTTTCGTTAGCAGCTCACATACATATCATATGCTATACCATATCATTCCCTACCTATATCATACATATATGTTATCAGATTTGAAGCTTAGTATGTTAGTTGAACAGAAATGTATATACACACATATATATATAAATATATATATTTTATATATACTTTTTGATAACGATAAATGGAATTCACCATACGCAGAAACTAAAGTAACTCCCAAGAATTTTTTAACTTTCGCTTTTTGTTCTCGCTTAAAGGAAAACCCAAAAAGAAAAAAAGAAAAAGAAATAATAATAATTTCGATTGCTCGTTTAGTTAAGTTAACTTGACTCTCAGCTCTCTTGGCCGCTATCAGATGATAAATTGGAATAAGGTCGAAAACAAAAGCTTTTCACGGACCAAGCTGAAGAGTCTATGCCGAGCAGTGCTGCTGCTCCAGTGACAACACGGCGCGGGCAGTGCGAGCAACTGTCTTTTAAATTTAATTTCCATATATAATTTAGATTTATTAAAAAAAATCGAACAAAGTGTGCGCCGTTTTTTATCCATTGGACAAATACATTTTTTTCAAATGATTTTCTAATAAACAGTCAAAATTTTCAGTGTGTATTGTGTATGTGTGTTGAAACCTAATCCAACAAAAGCAATATATATATTTATAAATATATATATTAATAAATTTATATATATATATTTCAATAAATGTATATGTTTGTATTCCCGTATTAAACCATGGAATATAACAGTATATTACGTTCAAATTTCTCACGTAATGAGTATAAACGATATATATCGTTTGAGCGTCAATCTTTGGGTAGGTTGAACTTGAACTTAATTACACAATAGTTCTATACTCAAAAATAATATTCCCTTATCTGTCTTCTCACTCATTTCTGCCCTTCCCTAAACACTTGCTGCACCTCTCTTAATACCATGATAAGCTTATTTCGTGACCTACAACTCTTTTAATTTGCTTTAAATTTATATGCAACTCTTAAAAAATATCAGTATATGTTTCCTGTATGTTATATAATGTTGTCAAATATAAAAATATATATATATATATATATATATATATATTTCATATTCTATATTATGCTGATTAATGCCAAAAATGTGAGAACCCCGTTTTTTTTTTTTCGTATAAATTACTTAATGGCTGATAAGATTCTTTGGAGTATTACGGCATAGACCGGAATGTTAGATTTCTTTTCATATTTCTCTTTGTACTTCTTTTTTAAGTTTTTTTTTCCTCTTTTTTTGTTTTGTTAACTTTGGTATGTTGTCATGTTTTAGGTATACTGGCTAATCATAGTATCGTATAATCAATGTCACACCCATCATGTTACCAAAAATAAACCATTGACTAATTTCTATAATCATTACGAAAAACGCTATAAAAATAAACATCACAAAGAAAAGTCTATAAAATATAAAAAAAAAAAACAAAAACTAACTAGAGAATTTTTATATATAAAATATTAACATTTTTTTATTTAAAATACATAAAGAATTTTTATTAAAATTAAAGTTTAATTTATTTTGTTCTTTTTGTTGCAATTTTCTAACTCTTTTTTTATTATCTAAAGAAATATTAATTTTAAGTGAAACTGATCTTTATACTGGATAAATAGTAGAAGTAATAGCTTTGAATTTAAGCTTATTTAATTATATATAATCTAGCAAAATACATTAAGAGATTTTAAAGCATCTCAAGAATTCTCAAGAGAAAAGCAATTTGTATCTTTAAACTCTACTTAATGGAATTCTCACTATTTGTCTTAATGCATTATTTCCAGTATCAAGGGGAGAAAAATTAGTGAAATAGAAATTTTTTCTTTAAGTATATATATATATAGTATATATATATATATAGATCTGAAAAAATATAATGTCATTTTATGTGATTTTTATATTTGTTTTTAAGGGTATTATTTAATTTATTAATATAAGAAATAAATAAGAAAGATTTTTATGAGAAAGAGTTTTCCACCAAAAATAATTTTAATAAATTCTGCTATAAAATTATATCAACATTTAGTGTAATATATTGAATTTAAAATGCAATTAATTAGCATATAATTTTCCACTATTTTGTACATATAATACAAACATTTATAAAATATATATATCTATGTTTAAGATAATTTCCATTAAATACTTTGACCTGTCATAAGTGTTAAAAAGCTTTTTTAGTTTTCTACCCCCTTCTATTGATTTTGGGTTGGCTTGAAATCAAAACAAATACTTAAAACGTTTAAAACACTTTTACGGCTGCAGTGTAATGTGCATTTGTATTAGTTAGTATATAAGTGCGTATGTAAATTGTGTATTTGTATGCATGTGTATGTAAATTGTTGTTAATCCATGTTGGTTTTTTTTGTTTTTATTTTTCTTTTAGCATCACAATATGAGCCCGGTGGCTATTCAACGCTGCAGGCATCATCCAACAGCCGAGGCTCCACGAACAACATGACGCAACGGGATGGCATTATAAAATTTGAAAATGAGCGCATCAAGACGCTCCAGGAGGAGCGTTTACACATCCAAAAGAAGACCTTTACAAAATGGATGAACTCGTTTCTGATCAAGGTAATTAGAGAATAATTTAGAAATAAACAAAAAAAAATAATATTCATGTATTTTTATTTTTATCAACTCCGTTTTATAGTATTTATTTTATTAATATTATTGTTATTTAAATAAGATTTATTGCTATATATATATTTACAGTGATTGTTTTTATTAAAATATTATTATTATAAATATTATTATAAGTATAAATATTATTTTTACTTTTTATTATTTTTGTTATTATTTCTATTCTTATTTTTTTTTTGTTTACTCTTATTTTTATATATATTTTTTATTATTATTTTTTTTATTTATATATTTTCTAACTATTATTTAATTTAATTATTATTGTTATTATTATTGTTTTTATTATTAATGTTATTGTTATTATTAATATTGTTATGAATATTATTATTATTATTAATTTACGTTTAGTTTTATTTTTATTATTATAATTATTATTTTTATATTTGCTTTTATTTTATTTTTATATTGTTAACTTTTTACTTTTATTATATTTTGTTATAAGTTTTATTATTTTTATTTTTGTTATTATTTTTATTATTACAATATTATAATTACTGTGATCTGTATACATATACTAAATTTTATTAAATTTATTATTACTATTTGTATTTTTCTTATTAAAATATTATTTTTATATTTTTGCACTATTTTTATTTAATTATTATTATTATAATAATTATAAATATTATTATAATTATTATTATAATTATTATTATTATTATAATTATTATTATTATTATTATTACTATTATTATTATTATTATTACCATATTTTTATAATTATTATTATAATTATTGTTATTATTATTATTATAATTATTGTTATTATTATTATTATAATTGTTGTTATTATTATTATTATTATTATTATTATTATCATTCATATTAATTTTTTAATTATAATTATTTTTTTTTCTATTTTAAATTTTTTTATTATAATTTTTTTTATTATAATTTTTTTTTTTTGCTATTATATTTTATATTTATATTTTTTGTTATTATCATTCTTATATTTTATTAACATTTTTTATGTAGTTTTTTTTTATTACGATTTTCTTATTTTTACTATTAAATTTTGTATAATCATTCTTTTAAATGATTTTTTTTTGTTTCGATTATTATTATAATTATTATGATTACAATTATTATTTTTTGTATAATAATTAAATTTATTATTATTATATTTTATCTATTATTTAATTTATTATTATTATTCAAATAACATTATTAAATTTATTATTATTATTAATTTAATTTGTTATAGGCCAAAATGGAGGTCGAAGACCTATTCACAGATCTAGCCGATGGCATAAAGCTGCTAAAGCTGCTTGAGATAATATCGTCGGAGAAACTGGGAAAGCCGAACAGTGGACGCATGCGCGTTCATAAAATTGAAAATGTCAACAAGAGTCTGGCATTCTTGCACACCAAGGTAAGTGAGAAAGAGAGACAACAAAGAAAAGAGAGAAAGAGAGAGAAATAACAAAAGAGAAAGAGAGAGAGAGAGAGTGAGGAAAGGCAAACGCATTTGTAGAAAGTGCAAGTCTTGAAGCAGCTGCGCGCATGCGTGGCCGTGTTTGTTGCGTGCTTTGTTTGCCACATGAGCTGTATGTGCATTTGTGTTTATTTGTGTATGTGCTGCCTCATGTGGCTGCCACTCACGAAACGACACTTTAGATGCAAGACCATGCTGCATATGGCAATTGAATATATACATATTTATTTGTATATATAATCTATATATATATAAAATATATTTAATTACCATTTGCCAAACAATTTCTTAAATATTTGCATACTTTCTAATGCATATTTTTTTAAAACTGTGTTTGTGTGTGTCTGTGTGTATTTGGTTATTGTTGCTTTTTAATCTATTTTCTATTATTATCATGTTTTTTTTTTGCTCTTTTCCTTTCGTGTCGGCACATTTTCCGCACACTTTCTTTGCTTCAATTTGATTTTAATTGTGTGTGCAGGCATTCAGTCAAATGGAATCCATAGATGATGATGCCCCCAATTCTTTGCTGCTGCCACTCATCCAACACCTACTGCCTTAACTTTATTCACCTGCCTCTCTTGGCCCTAATGGGAGTGAGACGGGATTAGATAGTTTAGGTCTGGTTAGTAGCGTGCGACATAGTTTCGCTTTAGGTCTATCTTCTATAACATTTTCTAAGCCTAATCTAATTAGAAACAATGGTGCTTTTAATGCACATTAAATGCATGTTATAAACAACAATAATAACAACAACAATGACAATAACAACAACAACAGCAGATGTTGCAACACCAACAACAACGACCACTTTGTTTGACACAGTGAAAGTTGTTGGTTTTTTTTTGTTTTTGTTTTTTTTTTTTGGGCTTGCCTTTTGGTATTTTTTTTTACCTTAATTTTTTCTTATTGTTTTTTTTTTGTTTTTTGTTATTGTGACAACGGCATTTATTGCATTTTAATTGGTTTTTCAGCTTGAAGAAGCTCAAAATAAGTAGTAGAAGAAGCAGCAAAAAAAAAACAGAAACAGAAGCAGAAAAAATCGTTAAAACACCGCACAGCTGAGCGAACATTTAGTTAAGGACAAAACTGTTGCACAGTGGGACAAATTTTTAATAGTATTTTTTAAGCTGTCAATTGTTTTTGTGTTTCTTTTTGTTTTCAGCAGAAAAGAAATACAAAAAAAAAAAAGAAAACATAGAACCATTAATCAACATTTAAATGGACCTAAAGCTTAACTTAAGACAGAGGCAGCTTTTAAAGGGGGGGGGGGCTTTTAGATAATAATGTGATGTTTTGTTAAACACTTAAGAACACCCTTAACCCTGTCTCAATTTTGAAATATACGCCACTGTTGGCTGATAAAGATCAGTCGTAACTTATGCTTTCTTCGCCTATTTATCTATGCCTACCTACTATATACCTTTACCTGTTCACGCCATGACCTACTATAAAATTCAAATGAACCTGTAGCAGACCAATAGAGAGAGTTAGACAAAGATAGAGAGAGAGACAGAGAGACTGATAGAAACAATATATTAAGCTAGCAGACAGCAGACCCAATGGGCAGTTAAATAGATATAGATAACTGGTCAGACATGGGGGTCAAGCACCTGGCAAGGCATTTGTTCTCTGATAATGCGTGACTTCGTTGGCCCCAAATACTAGCTACAGCTCTAGTTTTCTTTGGTTCACTTGTCACTTTGTTAGCCTAGCTTGTTGCCCCCCTCTGTCTCTTTCTCTCTGTGACTCTCCACTCTCTCTATGTGCACATTTTTCTTGTGATATGCGTAACTTGATATGCCACCTTTAGCTTAGCGAACCGGGAAGCAGAGACTCTCAATTGCACCCAACTGATTCTCTATGCAAGCGAAGAAAAAGAACGCAAAAAAATAAAAAAAAATAAAAAATAAATAAATAGAATAGCAGGAAAATCGAAAAGATAATAATAAAAATTTGTATATAATTTACAGGTACGTTTGGAATCCATTGGTGCTGAGGACATTGTCGATGGTAATCCCAGATTGATATTGGGTCTAATTTGGACCATCATTTTGCGTTTTCAAATTCAAGAAATTGTCATCGATGTCGTAAGTTATACTTATATATATATATATAAATATATATATGCCAATATTAATATATATAACATGCTTTATTGTAGGATGAAGAAAATGAATCGAGCGAGAAACGTTCTGCCAAAGATGCGCTACTTTTGTGGTGTCAACGTAAGACACATGGTTATCCAGGTGTTAATATACAAGATTTTACATCATCTTGGCGTTCTGGTTTGGGTTTCAATGCACTAATACATTCACATCGTCCCGATCTATTCGAATATAGCACCATTGTTAATTCAAAAAATTCCAATTTGGACAATTTGAATCATGCCTTCGATACGGCTGCCAATGAATTGGGTATACCAAGGTAATACTATATTTATTTATATCGGTATATATTTATTTATTTATTTATTTATGACTATGAGCAGTCGACCAACAAATTGTGGTATAAATTAAAACAAATTAAATTAAGTTTTTTTTTAAAATATTTCGTATAAAAGTAAAATAAAATTAAAATGAAAATATAAAATTAAATGTAAATTTAAATTTATTTTTATATATTTATATATATATTTATTTGAAATTTTATTTGTAGTCTACTCGATGCAGAGGATATTGATTCAGCACGTCCGGATGAGAAATCGATCTTGACCTATGTTGCCTCCTATTATCACACATTTGCCAGAATGAAGAATGAACAGAAGAGCGGCAAAAGAATTGCAAATGTAAGTGTGGAATGTCCATAATTGATGGATTGGAAATCGGAATGGTAATGGGAATGGGAATGGGATTGGTATTGGTAATGGGTTGGGATGACATTTTTCAGTGTCGAGCTATAGATATATATATATATATATATATATGAATGTATATATATATATATATATATATATATATATAGCAACACTGCATGGGTGGCTGCTGGAGCTGCTGCAGCGTAACGAGCGACCAATCTACTTAACGCTCTACTTCACACTGGATACTTGGATCCGATATGATATGATTTGATACCGGGTTGGGCTGAAAGCTGTGATTGTAACTTAGGCCTGGGCTTACTAGAAAGTTGTCTAACCACACTCTCTTACTCTTTCTTATCTTTTCCTAACTCCCTCCCTCTATATCTCTTTCTCTATCTCTCTCTATTCAGATTGTGGGGCAGCTTATGGATGCGGATCGTAAGAAGATGCACTATGAACGTTTGACCACAACTTTACTTAGTTGGATACGACAAAAGACATTGGCATTGGAACAGCGAGATTTACCCAATTCACTGGAGGGTATACAACGTGAGCTATTAGCCTTTAAGGAGTATCGCACCATTGAGAAGCCACCCAAGTAAGCTTCTTATATATAATATATATATATATATATATATATTCTATATCTAATCCTTTCGCATATAGATATAAGGAACGTAGCGAAATTGAGGCATTATACTTTACCATAAACACTTTACTTAAGGCATTGAATCAGCCACCATATAATCCTCAAGATGGTCAGTTGGTCAATGATATTGAAAAGGCGTGGCAAATTTTGGAATATGCTGAACATAATCGTGAGGTGGCATTGCGTGAGGAGCTGCTGCGTCAGGAGAAATTGGAGCAATTGAATTATAAATTTGAAAAGAAATCCGTACTTCGTGAGGGTTATCTAAAGGAAATGATACAAGTCCTGTCCGATCCACGTTACTTGCGTCAGGTGGATGCTACATTAAAGAAACATGAGGCCATATCAGCCGATATATTGGCACGTGTGGAACGCTTTAATGATCTAACGGCAATGGCAAATGAACTGGAAAAGGAGAACTATCATGGCAAGGAGCGTGTTAAGCGTCGTGAACAGGAGGTCATGGATAAATGGCGTAAACTCTTGGAGCTGCTTGAGAATCAACGTCTAAATCTCTCACAGATGAGCAATCTAATGAATCTATTGCGTGAGATTGCCAGCACCACAGAATCGGTACGGGAATTGCAGCAGCAATTTGCATCCGAAGATGTGGGCCCACATCTATTGGGTGTGGAGGAGCTATTGCAGGCACATTCGTTGCAGGAACTGCAAGTGAATACGTATGGTGAGACACTGAAGCGTTTCAATCGTCAGGCCCTGCCCTATAAGACATCGGAGCACAAGGATGCCGCTGTGCTAGCGCAACGTTTGGCACAGCTGGAGGAAGCCTATGCAGAGCTATTGAAGCTATCAGCCCAGCGTCGTGCACGCTTAGAGGAGGCGCGTAATTTCCATCATTTCATGGAAGATTATGATAATGAGGAGAGTTGGCTGGTCGATAAGCAACGCATATGTAAGGCAGCCATAACGGCAAAGGATCTGCGTGCTGTGCTCTCATTGCAGCAAAAGCACAAGGCACTGGAGGATGAGATCAAATCACGTAAACCAAAATCAACACAAATGTCCGAAGCTGGCAAGCGTTTAATTGGTGAACAGCATCCACGTGCCAGCGAAATAAAGAGTCGCATTGATTCCCTGGCGGAGCATTGGCAGGCGCTGGAATCGCTTGTGGAGCTGAGACGCCGCCAACTGGAAGATGCTGCCGAAGCTTATCAGTTTTATACGGATGCCAATGAGGCTGAATCTTGGTTAAACGAGAAAATGGCATTGGTCAATTCCAAAGATTATGGCAACGATGAACCATCCGCACAGGCGTTACTCCAACGTCATCGCGATCTGCAGGGTGAGCTTAATGCCTATTCGGGTGACATCTTGAATCTGAATCAACAGGCGGATAAGCTGATCAAAGCTGGTATTTGCACCTTGGAACTGACTGCAACAGAGCCTGAATTGCCAGAGATTGAGCAAGAGGAATGGGTGAATGAGACGCGTCTAGTGCCCAAGGAAGTGTGGGAGGATGAATGGGTTGAGAAATTGGAGCACAAAAAGGTTACCGAAACCAAAATGCTACCACATGTACGCTCCCTATTCCCCTTCGAGGGACAAGGCATGAAAATGGATAAGGGTGAGGTTATGCTGCTTAAATCCAAGACCAATGATGACTGGTGGTGTGTGCGTAAGGAGAATGGTCATGAGGGTTTCGTGCCCGCCAATTATGTGCGTGAAATCGAAGCTCGTCCCGTTGCCTGCATTGTGCCCAAGGCAGAGAAGGTCAAGAGCCTGCAGAAGGTGAAGAAGACCATATTAGTGCGTCAAGTGGTACCCGTGAAGCGCATTAAACCGGTTAGTATTGCACCCAAACCATTGGTGCAACGTCGCACCTCCAATCAGAGCATCAATGAAAATTCCGATAGCGTGGAGAAGCGTCAGCAGCGTATCAATGCCACCTACGATGAGCTGCAGGAGATGGCACAGAAGCGTCATGCACTGCTCGAAGATTCCATACATCTCTTCGGTTTCTATAGGGAATGCGATGATTTCGAGAAATGGATGAAGGAAAAGGAGCGCATGATCAAAATGGATGATGGCGATGGTGTGGACAATGCCAAGCGTAAATTTGAGAAATTCATAACGGATTTGTCAGCTGCCTCAAAGCGTGTCGAAGAAATTGATGGCGCTGTGGATACATTCCGTCACCAGGGCCATTCACAGCTGGACAAGATCATAGCACGCCAGCGTCAAATACATCAAATCTGGCAACGACTCAACAATGCCAAGGCACAGCGCGAAAAGAGTCTGGAAGGTGCTTCCAGCGTGGAGCTATTCAATCGTACCTGTGATGAGGCCAAGGTCTGGATGAGCGAGAAGATGCTGCAGCTGGACACAGCTGTCATAACACCTGATCTGAAAACCGTGCAAGCCCTGCAGCGACGCCATCAGAATCTGGAACGTGAATTGGCACCCGTCGAGGAGAAAGTCAATCGTGTCACATACTTGGGTAACTCTGTTAAGAATGCTTATCCCGCCGAGCGTGATAATGTGAATGGACGGCAACAGGAGGTACAGGACATGTGGCAACAGGTGCAACAACGTGGCAGCGAGTTGCGTGCACGTATTGAAAGTGAAGTGGGTCAACAGATCTTTAACAATAGCGCCAAAACACTGCTTGCCTGGATTGATTCAGTCAAGGATCAGTTGAATGCTGATGAATCAGCGCGCGATGTGGAAACGGCTAATAATCTACTTAAGAAACACAACGATTTGGGTGATGACATCAAGGCACATGACAATGAATTCATTGAGGTCATTCAATTGGGTAAACAATTATCCGATGGTAAACCCAACATGGGTGAGACGGTGCAATTGATTGAACGCTTGAAGGCTGAACAGGATGCCATACATCGTGGCTGGAGTGAGAAGCAGAAATGGTTGCTCCAGTGTGTCGAACTACAAATATTCAATCGTGAAGCAGATAAAATTGATGCCACCACCAAGAGCCATGAAGCATTCCTGGAGTACAATAATTTGGGCGTAAGTTAATGCTCAACAGAATTCGGATTATCGTTTATTAATTTTACTTTGCTTTTAGTCCTCGTTGGATGAGGTGGAAGCCATACTGAAGCGTCATCTGGACTTTGAAAAGAGTCTTATGGCACAGGATAAGATCCTTAAGGGTTTCTCTGACAATGCTGACAAGCTGATTGCCAATGATCATTACGATGCCAAGTAGTAAGTGTGCAAGGGATACTCAATCGAATCCTTAAGCTAATCCCTTACATTTTGTTCTCTATCTTGCAGCATTGCAGAGCGTCGGAATCAGGTGCTGGGCAAGCGTAAGGCTGTCAAAGATCGTGCATTCGAGCGCAAGCGATTGCTGCAGGCCTCCAAGGACTATCATAAGTTTGCCGCTGAGGCAGATGATTTGAAGGCTTGGCTGCAGGATAAGACAAAGATTGCCGGTGATGAAAGCTATAGGGATCTGAGCAATCTGCCACGTAAGCTGCAGAAGCACAAGGCCTTTGAACGTGAGCTGCGTGCCAATGAGGGACAGCTGCGTAATGTGAATAAGGATGCTGAGGCATTGATACAGGCCGAGAATCGTGTACCCGACGTGGAGCATCGTGTGGCTGATTTGAATAAGAAATGGAAGGATCTATTGACATTATCCGAGGATAAGGGTAGAAAATTGGAGCAAGCTGCATCACAGCGTGAACATAATCGAGCCATTGAGGATGCTAAAAAGAAGGTGGATGAACTTGATTCGGCGCTCAAGAGCAAGGATGTGGGCAATGATTTGCGCAGCTGCAAGGATCTTATTAATAAGCAACAAATACTTGAATCAGAAATAACCATATGGGATCAAAAGGTAGCCGAATTAGTATCCACTGGCGATGATATGGCACATGAGGGTCACTTCAATGCCAAGAATATTGAGGATGAAACCAAGGAGCTGCAACAGCGTTTCAAGGATCTCAGAGATCCCACACAAAAGCGTCGCGAGAAGCTAGAGGAAAGTCTTAACTATCATAAGTTTGTTTTCGAATTGGATGCAGAATTCCAATGGATTAACGATCATTTGCCAGCTGCCAAATCCAATGAGCTGGGACAAAACTTGCATCAGGCACAATCGCTGTATAAGAAACACAAGAAACTTGAAGCAGAGATCAAAGGACATCAGCCAATGATCAATAAAGCACTGCAAGCTGGACAAGCTTTAGTTGCCCAAGAGCATCCAGAGCGTAAAAATGTACAGGCTCTATGCGGTGAACTGGAATTGGCCTGGCAAGATCTGGAGCTGCATTGTGGCGAGCGTATGCGCAAGCTGGAAATGTCACTCAAGGCACAGCAATATTTGTTCGATGCCGGTGAGATTGAGTCCTGGTTAGGTGAACGCAACAATGCATTGCGATCCACTGAATATGGCAGAGATCGCGATTCTGCTGCCAAGTTGCTAACCAAACACAAGACCATCGAACTGGAATTGGACACATATTCAGGCATTGTTACTGAAATGGGACATACCTGTGCCGCCATGGTGGCTGCACAGCATCCAGACAGCAAGGTGCTTGCCGCCAAGCAGCAGCTCATTGAGAAGATGTTGAAATCATTGCACAAATTGGCCTCCCAGCGTCAAATGCGTTTAATGGAGAGTCTATCGAAGCATGAATATTTCCTAGAATCGGATGAGGTGGAACAATGGATTAGAGAACAGGAGCAGACAGCATCATCAGAGGATTATGGACAGGATTTTGAACATTTGCAGCTATTGCAAAATAAATTCGATGATCTAAAACATCGCGTAGAAGTTGGTGCAGATCGTGTGGATCAATGTGAGTTGCTGGCCAAGAAGCTTATCGATTCAGAAAGCTCCTATGCCAATGAGGTGGAAAAGAGACAAGAACAACTAAAGTAAGTCATTCAATCCTTAATTCTATAGTCTGCTTTATTCACTCCTTCATTTCAATGTGTAGAACGTCTTGGGAGAATCTCTTGAAGCTACTCAATCAACGTGAACAGAAGCTGCATGCAGCTGGTGAAATTCATCGTTTCCATCGCGATGTCGCAGAGGCATTATTCCGCATACAGGACAAGAATGCTGCATTATCCTCTGAACTGGGCAAGGATTTGAATTCAGCCTTGGCATTGCTGCGCAAACATGAAGGATTTGAAAATGATCTGGTGGCATTGGAGGCACAATTGCAGGTGCTTGTCGAAGATTCAGTGCGTTTACAGGCCAAGTACCCATCGAATGCCGCAGCCATTGCACAGCAACAGGACAAAGTAGTTGCCGCCTGGAATGATCTAAAGGAACGTTCAACAGCTCGTGGTGATCGTCTGGCAGCCAGCTCTGATTTGCAGACCTTCCTCACCGATGTGCGTGATATTGTTTCCTGGTCAGCTAATCTGCGCGCTGCCCTACAGGCGGAGGAGCATGTTAGTGATGCTGCTGGCGCCACAGCGCTTAAGATACAACATGATGCCATCTATGGTGAGATCGAGGCACGTGAGGATAAGTTCCGTTACCTCAATGAATTGAGCGATTCAATGGTTCAAACTGGCCACTATGCTGCTGCCGATGTGGAGGAGAAGTGTGCTGCCATGTTGGATGAACGTCAGAAGTTGCATGCTGCATGGAACAAGAAGAAGATTATGTTGGAGCAAAAGATTGATTTGTTCTGTTTCCTACGCGATGCCAAGCAAATTGATAATCTCTCCAGCACACAACAGGCAGCACTCAGCAGTTCCGATTTCGGTCAGACAGTGGAGGATGTGCAGAATCAAATAAAGAAACATGATGAATTCGAGCGTGTCATACAGACGCAGGAGGAGAAGGTGGCGCTGTTGCAGGAACATGGACGTAAACTGATTGAGCAACGTCATTATGATAGTGCCAATATACAGACGATACTACAGGGTGTCTTGGCGCGTCGCCAAAAGGTTAAGGATCTGTGTGCAGTGCGTCGCTATAAGCTGGAGGATGCTTTGCTGTATGCCAAGTTTGTGCGCGATTGCGCTGAGGCGGAGTCCTGGATAAATGAGAAACAAAAGAAATTGGAAGCAGATGCAGCCAGCTATGCTGAAGTCACAAATCTAGATGAAAAGATAAAGAAACTGCAGAAGCATCAAGCATTCCAGGCTGAGGTGGCTGCCAATCAGGGACGCATCAAGGAGATACAAGATACAGGTGTAATACTGCTAAGTAAACAGCATGAATCCTCGCCAGAAATCAAACAAGCCATTGAACGTGTGCTGGCTGCCTGGCAGGGTTTGCTTGGGGAATTGGATCAGCGTGGACGCGGTCTGGAAGAGGCACAGGATATACTTGAATTCAATAATCAATTGGACAAAATCGAGGCCTGGATACGTGACAAGGAAATGATGGTACAGGCCAGCGATACGGGACGTGATCTGGAGCACTGTAATGCGCTCATGCGCAAACTGGATGACGTGGACTCTGATATGCGTGTTGATGATCAACGTGTCAAGCACATAAACCAACTGGCAGATAAGCTTATCAATCAGGCACAGCTTCCAGCTGATACACAGAGCGTGGACAAGCGTCGCCGTGACTTCAATCACAATTGGCGCCAGCTACAAGGTGCACTCAATGCCTATCGTGCTCTATTGGGTGGTGCCAATGAGATACATGTCTTTAATCGGGATGTGGATGATACCGCTGAGCGTATTGCCGAGAAGAAACTGGCCATGAGCTCCACGGATACGGGCAGAGATTTGGCTGCCGTTGAGGCGCTCATACGTCGTGAGGAGGCATTGGAACGTGACATGTCTGCCGTTAAACAGAAGATCGATGAGCATGAAACGGCTGCCCATTACTTGATCAATAAGTATCCGGAGCGAGGTGCACAGGTAATTGAGCGCAAATTGCAGGAGCTGCACAAGTCCTGGGGTAATCTACAGAGTTTATCCGTTAAGCGTCAGAGTGTGCTCAATGAAGCGTATCTGGTGCATAAATTCGTCTCGGACGTTAGGGAATTGGAGCTATGGGTTAATGATATGGTTAAGAAAATGAATGCCACACAGGCGCCATCGACCATTAATGATTGTGAGACACAATTGGAGCTGCATCAGGAGCGTAAAGTTGAGATTGAGGGACGTGATCTGGCATTTGCCACACTGAAACAAACCGGAGAACAGCTCAGTGTACAAGCTAAACAGCCGGAGAGCGTCAAGCAATATTTACGTGTGCTTGAAGAAGTGCATCAGACATTGCATGAGGCATGGAGTGAACGTGCACGTGATCTTACTGAAGCACATCAGCTGCAGCTGTTCAAGGCACAGGTGGAACAGGTGGAAATCTGGCTGGCCAACAAGGAAGCATTCCTTAACAATGATGATCTGGGTGATTCCTATACAGCTGTCGAACGTCTACTTAAAAAGCATGATGCATTCGAGAAGCTATTGGATGCCGATCATGTAGACACCCTACAAAAGTTTGCAAATGGCATTCTCGAAGGTGAACCCAAGGATGCCGATTTAATCCGTGAAAAGCTTGCCTATGTGCTCAGAAGAAAACAGAAGCTACTCGAGTTATCCGCAGAGCGTAAGCATCGTCTTCTGCAATCCCTACAATTGCAGGAATTCCTGCGCAGTCTCTATGAGATTGATCGCTGGCTGGTGCAGAAACTACAGGTGGCACTGGATGAAAACTATAGGGAACCAAGCAACTTGCAGAGCAAGATACAAAAGCATACAGCATTTGATGCAGAACTCCTGAGCAATTCACCACGTGTCCAGGCTGTTATCAGTGAGGGTGAACGTTTGATTAAGGGTGAACACTTTGCCAGGGATGAGATAGCACAACAGGTACAATTGCTGGAAGGTGATTGGTTGAAACTGAAGGCTGCCTCCAAGGCCAAGAAGGAGAAACTGCAGCAGGCATATGAGGCATTGGCCTTCAATCGCAGCGTGGATGAGTTCAACAATTGGATGGACGATGTTGAGGTGCAATTGAGCAGTGAGGATTATGGCAAAGATTTGGCCACTGTTAGCAATCTGCTGAAGAAACATGAACGCCTTGAGGCTGATGTGGCGCATCACAATGATTTGGCGGATCAGCTTAAATTGAAGGATGAACACTTCTTCCAGGCAGATCATTTCCTTAAACGTGATATCCATGAGCGCGCCATAGTCACAATTAAACGCTATAATACGCTCCATGAGCCCATTGCCATACGACGTGAGAATCTGGAAGATTCGCTTAGCTTACAGCAATTCCTGCGCGATGCCGAGGACGAGCTGCAATGGTTGGCTGAGAAGCAATTGATTGCCGGCTCACAGGATCTTGGAAGCAGTCTTTTGGCTGTACAGGGATTGCAAAAGAAGCACAATGCTTTGGAGGCTGAACTTACCTCACAGGAGCCATTGATTCAAGCTCTGCTACAACGTGGACAACAAATGATACGCGACAATCACTTTGCCAGCGAACAGCTGCAATATAAATCGGAGCTACTCCAGAAGCAGCTTGTCCAGTTGAGAGATTTGGCAGCTATCCGACGCTTGCGTCTATTGGACGCTGTCGAGAGTCAACTATTCTATGTGGAGGCCAATGAGGCAGATGCTTGGATGCGCGAGAAGCGTCCCATATTGGCAAGCAGCGATTATGGACGTGATGAGATCTCCGTGCAGACGCATCAAAAGAAATTGGAGGTGCTGCAACGTGAACTCACATCCTTTAAGCCATCCATTGATAAGGTTAACAAACTGGCAACGGGTCTAATCGAACGCAATCACTTTGATAGCGCCAATATAAAGGATAAGAATGCAGCTGTAGCCCAGCAATATGCTGAGCTACTGCGTCTGGCCAAGGATCGTGAATTGCGTTTGAGCGAATGTAAGAAGCTCTTTGAATATGTGCGGGAAACGGAGGAGCTGCATGAATGGATGGGCGATCAAATGACTGTCACAGCTAGCGAGGATTATGGTGAGGATGTGGAGCATGTGGAGCAACTGATGCTTGCTTTTGAATCATTTGTATCCAATCTAAATGCCAACGAGTCACGTGTCGAGGCATGCCTGGAGCGAGGTGATCGTTTGATCCAAGAGAATAATCCCTATCGCAGCTCCATTAAAACCAAACGTGATGAAACCAAACAGCTTTGGGATGAGCTCAAGGATTTGGTTAATGCTAGACAAGATGCACTCGCTGGCGCCAAACAGGTGCATGTCTATGATCGTGTTGCCGATGAGACCATATCCCTAATCAATGAAAAGGATGCCTCACTTATATCTGAGGATTACGGCCAAGATTTGGAGAGTATACAAGCACTTGGACGTAAGCATCAAGTCTTCGAGGGTGAACTGATAGCCATCAAGGAACAAGTGGACTCTGTGCTAGCTGAAGCAGTTAAGCTTGGTGAAATCTATCCGGATGCACGTGAACACATCGAAGTGAAACGCGATGAAACCGTCGAAGCGTGGACAGATCTGAAGGAGAAGACCAATGCACGCAAGGGTAAACTGACACAGGCAGAACAGCTGCAATCATACTTTGATGAGTATCGTGATCTGATTGCCTGGATCAATGAAATGCTGGCCAAGATTACAGCACCAGAACTGGCCACCAGTGTGGCTGGTGCTGAGCTGTTGCTGGCCAGCATCAAGGATCATCATGCTGAGATACGTGCACGTGATGAAACCTTTGCCAATTTCACAGCCAATGGCAAGAAGTTAATCAAGGAGAAGCATTTCCTTGCTCATGAGGTGGAGGATAAGATTAAAGTGCTGCAATCTCGACATGAACTGCTCGAGCATACGCTGCAGCAACGCAAGGAGATCTATGAGCTTAACCTGGATACACAATTGTTCCTTAAGGATGCCGAAATATTGGAGCAATGGATTAGCAGTCGCGAGCCACAGTTAAAGGATGCTAAACTGGGTGACTCTATACCACAGGTAGAGGATCTATTGCGTCGTCATGAGGACTTTGAAAAGACAGTTGCTGCTCAGGAGGAGAAATTCCAGGCTATAAAACGCATAACGCTGCTAGAGCAGCGTTTCCGCAAGCAGCTTGAAAACGAAAAACTAGCCAAGCTCAAGGAGAAGGAACGCCTGGAGAAGGAACGTCTGGAACAGCTGAAACAAAAGGAATTGCAACGTCTTAACGATGAACGTCGACGTGCCGAAAAGCAACAGGAGCATCGCAACAATGCAGCTGCCCAGGAAAAGACGCCCATATTCTCCACACCAATGGTAACAATAAGTGGCAATGCTACCACCAGTGCACCAGGCAGTGCCACACAATCGCCAGCCATCTCGCAAAGCCAGTTGCGTCCACCATTCCAGGATCAGCTGCAGCAACAGGATGAACAACTTAATCTGCAAAAGAGCAGCTCAAGCGGCATGTTTGGTGATCGCTTGCGTCGCGGCTCCGCCGATGCCAATGTTAAGCGTGCCGAGAGCATGAAGGTACAACCGAAACAACCAAAACGTACACCATCCTTTACCACACGTAGACGTGCACAATCTTTCCGCAAGAATCAAAAGGGTGAAGGTTTCGATTTGCCACCAGTTGAGATTCAGGGTATGTTGGAGCGCAAGCATGGTCTACAATCAGGTGGTAAAAAGGCACCAGTACGCTCCTGGAAGCAATTCCATACTGTACTCTGTGGTCAATTGGTTTGCTTCTTCAAGGATGAAAACGATTTCCTTCAACAGAAGACAGCAACGGCTCCAGTTAATATTTTGGGTGCGAAATGTGAACGTGCCGATGATTATACCAAGAAGAAGTATGTATTCCGTTTAAAACTGCCCGATGGCTCTGAATTCCTCTTTGAGGCACCATCACTGGACATCATGAACGATTGGGTACGCAAAATATCCTTCCATGCTAGTCTGCCACCCAATCTACAGCTGCTCAGCTACGATGAATCCATGAAGGTAATATTTTACTTAAAATATTTCTAGAATTTGATATATATATATTATTACTTATAGCAACAATCAAGTAGCTCACCGGATATTAAGGTGACCAGCAATTTGGAATCACCAGTCAGTTCACGCAATTCCTCACCAGATTCACAGCGTCGTGCCAGCAGCGGACAAGTCTTGGAGGCAGTTAATACAGCCACACCACAAATGGCATTCCTGCAGCGACAAATGCAACAGCAACAGCTACAGCAGCAGCAACATCAACAAACATCCCAGCCAAGTTCACCAACAAGTGGTTTCGATCAGAAGCCACCAATACCACCACGTGGTGCACCACCAATTGCCACAAATCGACAGAGTCAAGAGAATCTAGTTGTATTGCGTAATCGTCAAAGTTCCAGCAATGGTTAGCTCTATATCTATATACATTTCACATATATATATATTTAATGGTTAAATTTTATACTTCACAATAAGATTTAACCGATGGACGCCTACAGCAATCCGCCACGTTGCCCGCCCAAAATGGAAGTAGCAAAGATGATAGCCTTATGCTGAAGCGTAATAGTGACGCAAGACAATCGGGTAAGTTTCCACGTTAGCAGCTAGTTGTGTTGTCCTACTGCCTACAGCTATATATGTACACACACACACACACACACACACATACACACATACATACACAAATATACATACTACAGACACACACACACACACACACACACACACACATTGTATTATTTATATATCAATCAAAGTTAGTTAGATTAAAAGAAGAAACGAAACGAAACCATTTTCAAAATAGTTTTGTATCCTTATAAAAAGCAAAAAAAGAAAATTGATTTTAAAACATAAACAAAAAAACACCTCAAATCGTATATTAGATAATCCTCCGCCATTGCCCACAACGATGCCGCCCTTGGGCAGCGCCAACAGTCATCATCATCATCAGAATCAACACCATAATCAGCATAGCCATCAGCAATCACCGCATGCGGCGCAGGTGCAACAGCGTATAAATGCCTTTAATGCCGCAGCCAGTCAACAGCAACAGCAGCAATCTGACTACTATAACAACAACAATATGCTAAGGCAGCAACAACAACAACAACAGCAGCAACACATGAGCTCACCACAACGTGTACCTTCATTGGGTAGTGGAGGACGTGTTGATACAACACGTAAATTTATTGATATGGAAGCGCATGCGACATCCAATAATATTGCTAACAATGGACACAACAACAACAGCAACAATAACAACAGCAATAGCAATACCAACACCAGCAGTAGCAGCAGCAACAACAACAATACAGCTAAACGTACCATTAGCTATTCAAGCAGTGGTGCTAGCAGCAATGGCAATGGTAATTTATTGCAAAAGAGCAGCTCAACATCATCAACAACAACGTTCAATAGCAACAATAATGCAACAACAACAACAACAACAGTTTTAACATCATCAACAACAAGAACAACAACGACACATCAACAACATGCGACAAGCAGTCGCACGGTGTGGCATTTAACCAGCTCATCACCAACATCATCGACAAAATCATCATCCGGTTCCGGCGAGCATAACAATGCCATCAGTAATCCAAGCTACATGGGTCTACATTTAAATAACAATAATGATGGAATCGGTGGTTAGCACACAACAAAACATATACACACACACATACATCGATATATTCTAACACAATTATTAAAATAAGGCTTGACTATATACTGTATAGATTCTAGAACTTTAGATTTGTTTGCGGAATTTTGTAATTTTTTGGTCGTATATATCTATGGTTATTGGTATATTTGCCACTCTCTCTCTCTCTGTCTCTTTCTTATACTCTGTCTCTCTCTCTCTCTCTTTCTCTTTCTCTTTTATTCCGTTGAATTGCATGCAAAATAATAATTATATATATATATGTGAAGGTTCAACTGTGAAATCGGTGAAACTAATGCGTCGATCTTATTTACGCACCAGTCTACAAAGTATTCCTATATATAATATATATATATATATATTTATATTTATATATATAGATATATATCTTCCTCTCTAATATATATTTAATGCTAAGTAAACTGCACTTACTCACAAATACAAATTCCTTGTATCTCTCTCTATTTATATATATATATATATATCATTTTACGCTTTATTTTATGTTAAACAATTGCATGCGCTTTGTCCTTTTAACTAATTATTACATACTTTACTTACATAACGGTTTTTTTTTTATTTATATATGCACTCTACAGGTTGGGGTAATAGCCGCTTTGAGAGCAGTCGACCCGTTTCACTGCAGCCGGATTCTATAAGCTTTTCGCGTGTATCCGCCGAAAGTTCCAGCGAAAGTGAAGCCCAATCTATATCATCCGTTTCGGGTGTGAAGGGCAGCAAGAGCAAAGATGAGCGACGCAGCGGTATGTTCCGCATATTTGGACGCAAGGGCGGTGACAAGGAAAAGGAAAAGGACAAGGATAAACGCCGCTCAAGTCAAACACCGCCACAGTGAGCAAAAGTTAAAAGAAAATAGAAAAAGAATGGGACAAAAATGACAATTGTCATTGAAGTGGGACAAGCGGAGTGCATCCGTTATGGCTGAATCAATTGTTTTTTTTGTATTTTTTTTTATATATATATATATGTATATGTAGATTCATACATACATATGTATTAATAATTATTTAATATTAACCTAAAATCAATTTGTGAGCAGTGCAAACAAAATTTTTTTTAACAAATTGCAAAAATCGAAAACAACAAAGAAAAAAAAATATAAATAAAAATAAGTAAAAACAAATAAAATAAAAACGAAAAATTTTTCAAAATTTTAAAATATATATATAAAAATATATATCGCAAATACTTATACGTATTCTTTGAATGTGTCTACAAGCGCTGCAAAGTATAAACCATTATATATAACCATATAAATACATAAATATATATATATATATATATATATATATATATATAAACGTAAAGTCAATGTTTAAAATGCATTATAAAATGTAATTGTAAGTTTGTTCGTTGTATACTTATGCTTAAATATAATTTTCGTAAAACAAAACAGAAGAAACACAAAAAAAAACCACAAAAAAAAAACAAAAACCAATAAAATTATTATATTGTATGTGAAACACGTTTAAAATGTTGATTTTATTAAGGGCAAATGCTTGATTTGCTTTAAACTCAGAAATATTATGCATGAAAAATGAACAATAGATGGCGACAGCTGTTATACTGAAGTATATAAAATATTGAGATATTTTACAACAGATTGGGATGATGCACATGTTATTTTAACTGCTAAAATATTATAGCTTATTAAATAAGGGTTTTTAGAAAATTAATTATTAAATATATATATATATATACTATTTACATATATATAATGGATTATTTTATGTGCAATATTTCGGTTGAAGCTGGTATGAAAGTTTTTCCTTAACCCTTTAAGCGCAATAAAGCTAAATTATTAATTTTCTCGGGTTCTAATGGATCAATTTTCAAAATTCGACAATATATAAAAAATATAATGTTTATACCTTTTAATAATTTCCAACAGCTTCAATTAAACAATTGGTTTTTAATACTTTTTTTTTTAAAAAGAAACTGCACAAAAATTCAAGTTTTTAAAATTTACAAGTCACGGGAAAAATAATTATTTTTGGTTTCTTTGACATAATAAAGATTGACCAGCATTTTTTTTTAATAAAATGATTATATCTAAACAGCAATAAATTATTTTTTTAAAATTTCCCAAAACACACTGGAAGATAATGACTTCTAAACGGTGTGTTGTAGATCTGCAACACTGCGCTCTAAAGGGTTAAACACAATTTAAAGAAGTATTGCTTACATTATATCTTTTTAAATTACAATCAGGCAGACCTTAGAGACTTAGAGACTCAAGGACATGCCTTAAATTTAGACTCTTTTACTTACCTTATTATTTTTATTATTTGGTTTTTTTCCTCCATATATTTAATAATGAAGAAAAATAAGTTTTTTCGAAGCATTTTGTATGCATTTTTATTCGTGGCAAGTAGTTCTGCGCTTAAGTCTAAGTTTTATATATATGTATTTGTAAGGATAATTAATTAGGATATTATAAGAAGATCAAAAAATGTATGGAAAGGGCCCTTTTACCGATTCTGGTACTCGTATCCACACTATTACTTAATTAGCTACAATTAAACAAAAAAAAAATATAACAAAAAAAGCAAAGAGTCGTCATATATACAGATCTGGATCTTCAACAATATATAGTGTATATACTGTATAGATATCTAGCCAAATTGAGAGTAGAGATTGCCATGTGTCGATGTGGATTGATAGTGCACCAGATTGCCATGTGTCTGCTCTGGCTGCTGATAGTAAGCAGCCTGATGGTATAAGGTGGGTGAGGCTGGCTCATTCACTTGTATCTGATGATAGTTGGTTATGGGCTCATGCTCAACAACCTCGCGGACTGTCTGGAATGGATGATTAACGACAATGCGACGCTTATGGAAGGTTTCGCTGGTTGCAGCTGCATCTGTGGGTGCAGCAGTTGCTGATATGACACGTTCATTGGGTTGTAGGTGGCGATTTAGTTGTCCGGCAGCACCATTAAGTGACACATCTACATCCAATTTGGGTTGAGCTGGTGTAGGTGTAGCTGGTGTGGTTGGCACTACAGCAGCTTGTGGAGCAACAGCAACGGGTGCTTCGACAAGTCGCTGGAACTGTTGTTGAGGCTGTTGTTTGAGTTGTAGACGTGATGAACGTGCCTGCTGTTGTGGCTCCATCAGATCATCACTTTGCTTATCCTGATCACAATCGGGCTTGGCAGGACTTATGGTCGCGGTTGCCACAATCCGTTGATCCCGATCATTTTTATGCGGCAAGTGCAGATGTATCTCTGCCTTGGCTTCAGTGCCTTGCTTAGGTGCCTCCACTAAACGTCCAGACTTGGACTCCGACTCTGTATCTGGCTCATAGCGCATACGTGAATATGGAGCACTATACTCCAAATCCTCAGCAAAAGGACTGCGCTGACGTGACGACTGTTGATAGAAGTTACGTGACACTGCGGGTCTAACATTGCCCTTGGCATAGACCACTGTGGGACCACTATGATTGCGCAGATAGTTCTTCACCTCGGCAACATTCGCGGGTGTCTCGTGACTAAGCGGCACTTGTACCTCCGATATACGGCGCTCTTTGGGCGGTGACTGTACTCGGCGGCCCAGATATATGTTATGTTGTGATGGCGGTAAATGAATCTTGTGTTCATGCTTAATAATCTGCGGGCGTGGTGCCTCCTCCAGACGTGCTGGCTTGGCCTCAACATTACCAATATTGGCATTAGGAAGGAATTCTCCGCTGAAGTAATCGTCGTTGCTCTGACTTGGATAGGGCTGGCGATTGAAGCTATTGGAACGCTGATAGCTACGCTGTGGTGGGTAACTGGCCTCGCTGCGTCCATATTCATAATCATCGATTTCTGGCTCCGGTCGCTTGAGCATCTTGGGTGACAGATGCTTCTTGTTAATCACAAATTGATTACCATTGGAATCGCTGGCAGAAAGAGTTGGATTTGAGTTAGAGTTGGAGTTAGAGCTGGAACTGGAGCTGGGATTGCTGGACGATTGCTGGCGAATGCCATCGGTTACATCGCCCTGTGGCTGCTGCTGCTGTAGCTGCGCCTCGACAAATTCATCCTTGGGTCCCTGATCATAAGTCGGCATGGTAGTTACAGTAGAGCCAATTGTGGTGACCTGAGATTGCTCTTTTGGTGCTGCAGCTGGCTCATAGATGGGTCTATAATCTTTAGCATTGTTGTTGTTGTTGTTGTTGTTGTAGTTTTGTGTCTGAACCTGGCCATTGTTGCTATAGGCAGAAGCAACAGCAGGATGCGGATGACCCAATGGTAGCAGTGTTTCACCTTTTGGTATTTTAGCCACAGGATGATCCAGTTCCACAACCAAAGTGCCAGCCGGCTTAATCACAACACGCTCCTCAATATCATAGAATTCCTTTTGGATAGCCGGATGACGCACCTCATATTTCTTGGCCTTCAGCGCCGGTTGGACAATCTGTATGGTCTTAGTTACGAGTGGACGTTGTGGTGCCTGTGGTAGATAGCCACGTTGTGGCGGTAAATAGCCGGATTGATCACCATAGTCATCATAGGTGGAACTCTCGTCTACAGCTGGTGGATATTGATCCTGATAGTCCAACTGTGCATCATCATAGTTATAGGCACTTGGATCATAGCTGGGTTGATTATAACTACTGCCTGCATCGTAGGAGCTAGGATCATAGGAGGAATCATAGTTGCTGCCACCCAACTTGATGCCTTGATCAGTTGGCACTTGTGCAGCAGCAGCTGGTGCAGCTGCAGCAACACTGCTTGAGCTAGAGCTGGCGGAACTGGATGCTGACGATGGACTTGCTGCAGGTGCAATCGAAGCTACTTGCACTGGTGCCTGAAGTGGCTGCTCATAAATGGGTTTGCTATCTGGCGCCTGCTCCACTTTGGCACTCTGGCCTTGTGGTGCCGCTGGTGCTGCCACCTGTCGCTCAAACATGCGCAACTGCTGTGATTTGCCACCACCGATGGACACAACATCATCTGAATTGACGGAGCTCGTATCGCTGCTGCTGCCGCTGTTGGACTGTGTATAACGTTGTGGGTTTGGACTCGATGACTCAAATACCTACAGTAAGTGAATATAAGGATGCAATTATAATGATAATAATCTATGGGATAATACTAACGGTTTCCACAGAGGGTCCATGGCTATGATACGATTGAATGTAACGCTCAAATTCCTGATTCTGGCGCAGCTGCTGGTTGCGTTGGCGGAACTGGCCGTTGTGTGGTGGCTGCTGGTGGATGGAGGGACGGCGATTGTGGTTACGACGACGTGGCATACGTCCATTATAATTGTGATTCGGTGCTTGAACAGTTGCTGGCTGCAAGCCTAAGCCTTGTCGAGGTGATAGCGGTTGCTGTTGCGACTGTTGATTGTTCGACAACTGTTGCTGTGGTTGCTGTTGCTGCTGTTGCTGCTGTTGTTGCTGTTGTTGTTGTTGTTGCTGTTGTTGCTGCTGCTGTTGTTGTGGTTGCTGTTGCTGTTGCTGCTGTTGCTGCTGTTGTTGTGGCCTCTCTTGCAGGCGTTCAAAACGTTGCTCATTCTCAAGCTGCTCATCAGCCCGATAGGGACCTGCTTTCAACTCGGCAGGCGCACGACCATCAATAAAGCTAACATCCGCTGGATTTGTAGCCGGTTGTTGGGCTATAGATATATTTACGTGTGTTGCACCAAATGTGGCACCCACCAGTGCTGCCAGTAGCAGCAGCAACACATATGCACGGGACATCATCATCAACATCAATCAGCTAACAGATGATCCTTAAAGAAAACCCCCAAGTGATAAACGTTTCCAATAGCTGATCAATGTCTGGCTTGAACGTGCTCCGTCAAACTCCTATCTGGTTGTGTGTCCAATACAGCGCATGAGCCGCATATTTATACGCATGGGGGAGCGATCACAATGCCAGTATGCCATAGCGTTAGCTCTGACTATCAGTGTCAATGTCAACATGGGCATACTTAAAAATGACCCGGCCAATTGAACACCCTGTTTAGGGATGAGTTGCTGCTGCTGCTGCTGATGCATGCCCCAGTTTTACAATTAAAGGCATGCGGCGAGTATCCATAAACAATGAAAACAATACAAAACAATGATGCACAGCAACGCAATGCAACTGTGCTCAACTTAAATCACTGATGAACTGACTGATTGATGCAAAAAGCTAAACAAATTGCTAATGCAACGTTTGACACTTGTGGCACGCGAATTTTGAAATTGCCAAAAAATACACAGACACCTGATCTCATCCGTATATGGACAAAGCAAAGCAACATTTTCGCGTAATTGTCGGAAGGTCAATCAGAGTATTGGCCATGCGGCCTATGCTGCGTATGAGTGATGTACGCCCCAATCGAAACGTTTTTGTAATTTGAACTTGAAATTCAACGCATTTAGCAGGTTTTTGTTTTGTTTCTCCTTTTTTTTTTGTATTTAATTTTGTAAATGAGACGTTGAACTGCTCGCATTTTAAAGTTTATGATTTGATTTGGCGAAAAAAAATAACAACAATAACAATAAAATAACAACAGCAACAGCAAATTGAAATAGAAATAGTCTGAATTTAATGTTACACATACGACATGTAGTACAGTTTTTGAACTAAATGCCAGTCAGGCAAATTTACGTAAGAAAATTTGGTGAAGAATTTGCAACTAAAGTAAACTCTATAAGTTTCGATCTTTAATGATTTGGTTAAACCATTGCACAGCTATAAATCAAAGTACAGTCATCTATCGCTAAAAAAAAATAAAACACTGTGTATATATTTTATAAACAAAAACTTTTCTCTATCTAATATGTGTGTGCGTGTGTAGCCACTGTAATTCAATTTATCTGCCTATAATGCGATATTCAACACCTTTTTATAAACTGTGCGCTGAATGCGAATGAATCTGAGCTGATTCCCAAAGAAATTTTGTAATGTGAATGTTCACATTGAATCAAACAACAAAGCTTAAAAGGCAATTGGTTTTTTCTCTCTTTTCTTTTCTTTGTATATTTTTGTCTGAGCTGAAATAACAAAATAAGGTCTGCATGTTATTAGATTCTATTTATATACAATTATATTATAAATATATCTATTATTAGTAAAATTTGATTGAAATACTTTATTCTTATAACTCTTAATTATATGGTAGAAACTTTTAATCATCATACAGCTCTGTCTTAACTTAAAGCTATTGAAATAACCAAATAGACTAGGCATATAAATCCTGCTACAATTTGTTTACCAGAAAGAAACAATTTCATTTAAATTGCTTTTAATTTGAATTTTGCAACTAAATATTAGAGATTTTAAATAAATTTAAATTTATTTTAGTTTAGTTTATTGTATATTATTTTATTTATGGCTGCAAAGGCCTTGAGCTGCTATCGTTGATGAGATACAATTGTTGAGAATAGGAACTTAACATTTTCTTTGTTTTTTAATAATAATTATTGACTAGAGCTAAAAACAATTTTTATTTTCTTTTTTCTTTATATTTTATAGTATATATTTGAATTTTTTATAAACTTTAATAAAGTATTAAGGCTGGAATTATTTTGATCTCTAAGTAGGATTGTAGGACCGCTGTTACTGATGATAGACTCCCTAAAGATGTTTAGAGCGCTGCAGGAAGTAAGGACGGGATTTATATTTAAGGAGGAAGTTTCATTACAGAGTTGGCAGGAATTAGGAAGATTTTCATTAAGGTAGTGTTGGTGGGTTAGTTTAGTATGTCCCAATCTTAGGCGTGTAATTTTAATTTGATCTAATCTATTTAAGTTGCAATTTTTTTTGGGAATTCCATACCAGGCAGGAGAGCTTCCTGCGTATGTGTACGGTACCATTTATTTGTGCTATTCCATATTTTCATTCTTATTTTTAAATATTCTTGCTTTAATTATTTTAGTTATTATATTAAATTTCCTATAAAATATTTAATATTAATTATTGAAGGTATAATAATTGAAGTAATAATAATGTAAAATATACATAGTCCCAGCTTCTCTTATTTAACTGTTCAATATCTATCGGAAAAGTTAAATAAATAACAATGCTTTCATTTACTCAACTCTTTCATATGAATTGTTAACTTTGCAGAGCTATTTTATACTTATATTATTATCAAATAAATATAATATATATTTTGATATACTTTTACATCATGTAGAGCTCTTGCTCATTTCTTAACTTATCATCTGATAATGCTTTATGGATATATTTCTGTTTCTGTTCACTGGAATCTAGAAAAATTCTTTATTTTAAATGCAATTTATTCCATTAACAACAAAAAGAATTCATATCTGATTCTAAGTGACAGCAGTTTGGAATTAAAAAGTCAATCCGTTACTGTACATAAAGTTTTAGTTTTTCTCTTAGCTTGGCTAAGAAATTACATGAACTTTTTGGTTGCCTGAAGTAAAATGCTAAATAATAATTGATACTCTTACAGGATATAGGACATTATTGTGTTGTGTTTCATTCTCTGTTTTAAACACTTGTTTTTGTTGTGTTTTGGCCAAGTGTTGAACAATGGATTTTTTTGTAAGCATAATATAAAATTATCATAAATATATGTGATCTTTTCTTTGCTTTCTATTTTAAATTTCGCATTATATTTAAATATACATTTTTAGATTCATTGACAAAGCAGCCAAAATATAGATTTATTTTTATTTTATTTTTTAGGCTTAAACTTAACTTCCATTGAATACGTGATTTTAGTGCTTAATTAAGTTACAAATTAATTTATAATAAATAAGCAAAAAACTAAGACACTAAAGTATTTTCTTTATTAAAATTTACAAAAAACAAATACAATTCCGTTAACTTTAATATTATTTAAATATAAAAAAATATATAAAAATAATAATTTCTTGCTCAAAATATACTTTGATGTCAAATAGTTGTCTCAGCAAAATCACGCCGCGTAACTTTCAAGAAATTCTACGCAACCCACGCTGGTTGAATATATTTTAAAAAATACATAAATTTCAAGGAAAATAACGGAGGAAAATATAAAAAATAAATATTTAACGTAATCATGTCTATTCTTAAAGTTAATCGCGAAAATACACAAGCAAAACTGTGGTGTCAATTAGTTGTCAACGCGTGTATATTAGAAACTTAGCTGCCAATTTAAAAGTAACAGCAACATCTCGAAAATAGGCTCAAATTAATACTACAGCTATTGACTATATTCAAACACCATTTCTATGTAGAATTCAATATAGAAACTGTGGTAGGACAATGGAAGAAGTGGTAGGAATGGTAGTAAAAATAGCAAAGGCGAAACGTCAAAAGAGTAAGAGAGTTTGGTACTAAAAATAGAACGGACTTACTAAAAATTCGTAGTATAGAATCTAGTGTTTAAAATTAAACAAAATTTGTGTGGGGAAGGAGGTAAAAAAAACTACGCAGTATCAGCAGGAGCAGGATTTGTGGTAAAGGATACAATAGAAGATAAGCAACACGTGGGTGTTGTGTACTGCATATATAAATATCAATTGAATGAACGACGTAGATGGCGTGTAAAGGATTCAGGACAATAATAAAAATAAAGTGGAATACAAACAAAGTCAGAAAGAGAAAGAGAAAGAGACACTATTTGTTAGAGAGAGAGCAGAAGATAGCTAGGCAAAGACAGAGAAAGCAAGAGCATAAGATGCTGATATTTAAATGAGTAAAAAGGATAAGATACATGACGGCGGGGCTTGGTCAGGGCCAGGCGCCTGTTTACTATGCTTCTTGCCACACCTGATTAAAATCTATTGACACCAAACTGGAGCAGCGATTGCCTTGCTAACAAGAGCCAACAATGAGAGTCAACTAAAGCTAACAAAGGAAATGGAAATGCTCGCCCTCTGGCATTTAATGAAACCCAATTACACGAGCCGACTCCTGGTCGATGTCAATTGGCGGTTGACGGTAGACTATTGGCAGAGGACGACTGGGGAAGGACGGCTGATAAAAGCAAACAGCTGCAGAGACGCTGACAAAATCTGCCGCTACACCTGTTAACACTATTTGCATTTATCCTTGTGTACAAGTATATTTTATTCTTATTATGTGTATAAAAGGGGCGCCCCTTATAGCCATCGTTGTCTTCGTCGACGTCGTCATCCTAGTTTGACGCTATGGGCAAGGACATGCGCAAACAACACCCCAACCCCTCAAACCAAAACGATACAAACGCCGACACTCGGCCGCCATTCGGCAGCGCCCATCATAGCGCTCACATGTCTCACACCTCCTCTGTTATCCAGTAGCTAGACCGGCTCATCATGGTATAAATAAGACGCAATTTGGAGCATACAGCCTCAGTTGATAAAAAGTATTCCTCGCGTAGATTTTGTCATCCTTGCCGCTTCTTTATACTTTCAACTTGTTGTTATTGTATTTGTTTGGCCTAAGCTCACTAACTTACAAACAAACTAACTAACTAACTATCAAATTAACCGTTTAGAAGACACAAACTGTGGCAATACGTCGATTATTATTTGCTCCTTGTCACTTGCCGCACGACAATTGCCACCTGAACTCGTGTTGCTCATGTGCTGAGCGGTTTTGTAATTGGAATACCTTTGCAGTACAATCAAATCCAGGTGAGATTACACTCATATATATGTATTTATATATATATGCACCTATTGGCTCCAATAAACATAAACAAGGCTCAAAACTTAAGCTGTTGATGAGCTGAAATATAATATATGATTATGATTATTCATAGAACTTCTACAACTTATATATAAACAAAAGAAATTTAAGTGCTCTTATGTAGACTATATATATTTATTATAAATAAACTAGTATATATATATTTTTATATAATTTATATATACCACTATATATGTTATGTATAAAAGTTTATTTATTGATATTCTAAATAGACGCAAAACTTATATATTTAAAACTTCACAAGGATCTCTGAAATTACTGTGTTTATATATATGTTTAAATATCAGTAATATATAGAGATAAATATATATATATAGAAGTCTATTTTATGTGGTAACATGCACTAACTAGCAGTTACAGTCAAATAGTTAACTGACAGTTAATGTTTAACCAACTGTCAAAAGGACATTAAAACTGAAAGTTACTTTAGTTTGGGTAATATTAGCTCAAATTGCAAAAGGATAAATATAGTTTTTAACGCAATATAAATAAGTTATGCATGAATGAAGTTAATCAGATGTTATTATAAACAATTTGTGTGTGTATGTGCTGTGTATGTGTGTGTGTGTGTTGGGTAAGGACATAAGTTAAGTGTGTTAAACAGTACTGTAAGCCGCAAAAGATTTAAATTGAAATTCAAACAGAAAATGCATACAACAGATTTGAGCAACACGTTTAGGGGTACGAGGTTCGACTACCAGCTGATAGTAGATGAAATAAACCAGTGCATAAAAACCGTTACAAATGTATATATATTTAAAAGGAAGTGATATGAAATAAGTCAAAATAAGGTAAAGATATACAGATATAAAAATATAAGCTGTTAAACTTTTGCAACAACGGTTAAGGATTTAATACCTCATTTAACGGGAATATGTCTATCGATTGCATAGAAATATTTCGATAAACATGCTCAGATTATTGTATGTGCCAGAAATAGTGGTAAAACAGAATAGGGGTTAAAATAAAGCACAAAAAGTACCACAAAATTATAAAAACAATAGGTAAAGGGACTAAAAAAAATTAAATCCACCCCTATGCATTGTACCTTTATATCGCTCTCCTAATACATGTATGCATTTATATATATATATATATGTGTGTGTGTGTATGTATATATATATAGAGTATAATGTAGGCACATGGCTTGAATGCTAGTAGCTTTTCTAAGGGTTCGTCATTCAGTTGAATAGCAAACTTCGTAGCGTACGGTTCGCAGTTGGTCGCATTTCTCTTTTTCTCAATTAATTTTAGCTAATTTCTCACACACTCACACAGTGATACCGTCGGAAGCGATAGCACCAGCAAGCAAAAACGATTCCAGACAGTGTCCATAACATTCGTTCATATTACACCACACACACACACACAAAGTGTGTCTGCCTGTGTGCGTGTGCGGGTGCGTGGGCTCGTGTGTTCCTGTGTGTTAGTGTGTGTGTGTGCGCTTTTCTCGACGTTGTCGACATTCTCCCAAAATAATAAAAAAACAAAAAATTACAAGAAAACAAAAATATAAAATATAATTAAAAAAAATAAAGGAAATACAAAATAAAAGAGTTTAAAAAGCTCCGGTAGTGTTAGCGAAAAAGAACAAATAAAAAAACCAGCAACAACAACAACAACAACAGCAACACCAACAAAAACAACAGCAAGAAAATGGCTGAAAATTGCCCAAAATGTAAAAAATCAATCAACCTAAAGGATGCAATCATCATATGCAACTCTGATGAATGCCTCAAAAAGTTCCACCGGACGTGCGTCAATATTGATGACAGCATGTATGATATGATACAGAAGAATCCAATGATATCATTTAACTGTGATGAATGCAAAAATCAATCGCCGAAGGCGATGTGCGCCAAGTTGCATACCATTGAGGAGAAGGTTAATAAAGTTTGTAATGGCGTTAATCAGATACAGGGACGTATGTATCAACAATATTTTCAATTTGGTAATCAGCCTGTTAATAATCTTGATGGTAAAAAGCATCCATTACAAAATAATCTCATTGTTGTTGGTAACAATTGCAATTCGGATCGATTGCAAGTCGTCTGTGATTATGGACGTTGGGTGCAAGTTGGTAAATTTGCAACAAATACTAGCGAGGATGATATTATAGAGCATTTGGCTGATGAATTAAAGATAAATAAGAATTTGGTTAAATGCACTAAATTGGTTAAGAATGATGCAAATTTATCACAATTATCATATTGTAAATTTAAAATATCCATACCGGATTATCGTTTCAATGAGCTATTCAATGAGGCTATTTGGCCAAGTGGTGTTATGGTTAGCCCATTCACTCCACGCTCTCAGCTGAATCAGAATCGTATATGAAGGGAAACTGATATGTTGCTAACAGCGGAGAGAGCTGGTGCTGTTAGACAGAAGCAGAGACATAGAGAGAAAGAGAGACAGAGACAGAAAATGAAAGATAAAAATAAAATAAAAGATAAAGATAAAGATAAAGATAAAGATAAAGATATGGCAACGGTGAGAGATAAAGATAAAGAGAGAGCGCCTGCGCAACAAAATAGAGGGTGCAATGCATTGGTTAAACAAAGGAGAAGGAATAAATATGATAACGATGACGATGACGATGACGATGACGATGACATAGACGAGGACGATAACGTTAACGATGACAATGACGATGCCGATGACGTTGATGATGTTAACAATGATGATGATGATGATGAGAAAACGAATGCGGATAAGGATATGAATATGGATAAAGTTATGAAAGAACAAGATGTAAATGCACATGGAAATGAAGTGGGAAAGCAAGAGGCAGTGGTAGATGCAGAGACAGAAGGAGAGGCACAGACAGAAGCTGAGGCAGATACAGAAGCAGAGGCAGAGACAGAAGCAGAGACAGAAGCAGAGACAGAAGTAGAGGCAAAGGTAAAGACAGAATCAGAGGCAGAGGCAGAGACAGAAGCAGAGGCAGAGACAGAAGCAGAGGCAAAGGTAGATGCAGAATCAGAGGCAGAGGCAGAGGCAGAGACAGAAGCAGAGGCAGAGACAAAAGCAGAGACAGAGACAGAATCAGAGGCAGAGGCAAAGGCAGTTGCAGCGAGCAGAGAAGAAGAATAAGAGTATGTTGGTTTCTTGCCGGTCGGTCAGCGACAATAGCAACCAAAACAACAACAACAACAACCGCAACAACAACAACAACCGCAACAACAACCACAGCTAAGACCACAACCGTATAATTTTCATTCGATGAATGTTTTTGCCCCACCAACCACATACCGAATAGCAGTAGGAGCAGAAGAAGAACCTATAAGCGATAGTTTGGGGCTCATTGTATGCAAATATTTTTGACACTGAAAACTCGAAAACTTTGCCAAAAACTTTCAATGCTTAACTTATATTAAAAGAAAAATAATTACAGCTATGGTACATAAATACTTATCCAAAAAAAAAAAAACATAAAAAAAAAAACCAAAAAAAAACACTAACATAAAGAATGGAAAAACACGAAAAATAAAAAAAACAAACAAACAAAATAAAAATATATATTTGAAAATGCATTTTAAAATGTTTTTAGCATTACGTAAAAGTATTTAAAAGTATCCAAGAGCGAAAAACAAAAAATTTTAAAATGACAAAAACTTATTGAAAACAAAGAAAAAACAAATTGAAAAAAGTAAACAATTAATTGTGAAACAAACTGCAAATATTAGTCATATTATTAAATAATTTAACCCAAAACTAATAGTCTTTCCAACAGTCAGTAAATATTTAAAGAAATGAAACAACAAAAGAAAACCAAAAATTAAATTTATTGAATTTAATTTAATTAGAGTTTAACTATATATTTTTTTTAAAATTTTTTTTTTTATTAAATAATTATTATTTTTTATTTTGTGTTCCTGTACCTTTCCCCCCAATTAAAATATTTAAAAACAAATCCTTAAAACGAAAAGGAAACAAAAAAAAAAAAACTTCTTTTAAAAAAAGGAAAGCATTAACGTAATTAACTTAAAATATATATACATATATATTTATATATTCAGCTACTATAATGTATTCATATGCGTAGTTTGAGGCATTTTCAAAGCTTGTTCTCAAAAGAAGAAAAAAAAATTTTAGAAATTTTGCGTACCAATTGAAATGATGATGAAATTGATAAATTGACGCTTTGTCAAAATTTGTAAAATCTATTCAAAATAAATACAATATCTATATAGAAAACTTGTTCAACACAACTGTAAAATGTTGAGGATTGAAAATTCGAAAATTTCGAAAGAAAAAAAAAAGCGCAGCTGGGCAATATTTGTTGCAATAAGCTCAATTCGAGAGAATATAGAAAAGTAATAAAAGAAATAGCATGTATATTATATATGTGCTATATATTTCGTAATTGATGTACTTTTTTTTTTACATACACACATACATATACACAGCCATACACATCAGCAATATGTTCAGTGAACGCAGCCATCTAACGTTGAGATTTTGGATTACATATTGGGTTATAGTTGGCGGGTAGCGTTAGTGGTGTGCTTCACATTAAACTCAAAAAAGAAAATAACCAAAAAAAAGCTAAAAAACACAAAAATAAAATAAAAAAAAAACATGTATTATATATATATTTAGTATACAACAATATGCATGCATGTATTTATGTCAAACTTTTTCAATAAATTCTACAAAGAAACAAAAAGAAAAAAACAAGCTCAAAGTTAAATATATGTTATATGGACTTCATTAATGGTATAAGGGTGTAAGCTATACATTCATACAGTAAAGTCATTTTAACTTTAACTTATTAACACAATGCAAATTAGGAAATTTATCCAGTTGAATATGTATATACATGTAGTTAATCTTCAGTTGAAATTTATCTTTCTTAATACATAAAATTTTCCTTTCTGATATAATTGTTAGGCTTATTGTGATTTCACTGTATATACCATATATATATATATATATACATATGCAAATATGATTGTTTGTATACCTACATAAAATATTTCGTTATTTGACTCCTAAGTCGATAAATGCAATACAAATTTTGTCTTAGTTACTATGAGAGCAGACTGAGCCACAGATGGCGCCACCACTGGTAATTTGTTGCTTTTTTGGAAATGTAAGTAGTGGAAATAAGTTTTGGGCTAAACATTTATGCTGAGTCTGCAACTGGTGCTGGCAGACACATATAAATAACGATTATAATATATATATAATATATATAGTAATATATTATGCTTCTGTTCACTGATGATCCTTATTAAGATGCGATGTACATCATGACTGAGTGTTGCTTGTGTGTCTTTATAAGTGCCTGTACTCTGCATATTATTCAATATATATTAAAAAGCATTTCTATTTGACTTTCCAAACAGAGTTCTATAGTTAAAAATCCTACAACTTCCACCATTCACATTATGGCCAACTCAAAACGAAAGCAGCCCACAAAACCAAATGCAACAGAAACGCCTACAGAAAACAAGCAGCTAGTAACAGATAAAGAGAACCCAGAGCAGGAAGAAGATAAAGAGGAGCAGCAGAAGGAAGAAGAGCAAGTTTCAGTCTCCAGCGTGACGCCAACTGCCAAATATTTTAAAAAATGCTTTGGCTATGACATGGACACATTTGGCAACTTCAATAGCTTCAATTATTGGCTGGAAAGGCCTGTAGATGGCGCAGCACTAGGTATATTTCGCATGCTTTATGGCGCAACCATGTTAATTGACATAGCTGAGGAGCGTGGCGGTGGCCAACTGGATGTGCGCTATGGTGAACCACAGCACTGTCACTTTCCACTATTCAATAGCATTCAAGCATTGGATTATCCACTAATGGGCTGCGTCTATATATGCATGTGGCTAGGTGCCTTGGGCATAATGTTTGGATATCGCTTTCGATGCAGCTGTTTAGCCTACGTGATATGCTATTGGTATATATTTTTGTTGGATAAACCAACGTGGAATAATCATAGCTATCTATTTGGTCTGACTGGAACACTTTTATTGTTCACTCAGGCGCACAATTATTGGTCGGTAAATGTGATGTCAAGCTTAATTTATTTAATTATATTTTATATAATTTGTTGTTAACTTTTGGTTTGCAGCTCTGTGGATAGTTGGCTTAATCCTAAGCTAAGGAAACCAGTGCCATATTGGAATTATTTTTTGATTAAATTTCAGTTCTTTATACTCTATATGTATGCTGGAATGAAGAAGTTTTCAATGGAATGGCTATCCGGGTATGCCATGACCTCTTTAAGCCAACATTGGGTATTTACACCATTCCGACAGCTGTTGGATGAGGAGGTGATTGATTTACTGGTTATACATTGGTTTACAGCCATCTTTGATCTCTGCATAGCTTTCTTTATGACGTGCGAGGCAACTCGTAAAGTGGCTACGCCGTTTATGATAAGCTTTCATTTAATAAACTCGCGTCTCTTTGTCATAGGTAAGTTTGAGTGTGATCATAGATTCGTGTATATATATTTATATGACTATATATATTTTATATTTATATTCATATATATATTCCAATTTCTATAGGCATGTTTCCTTGGGTTTGCCTGGCTGAAGTGCCGCTTTTCTTTTCCTTTGACTGGCCACGTAGATTATGCAATTTTTTCAATCGATCACCAAAAGCTATAAAAGATAATGAAGCTTCAGTTGAGCACAGAATTAGCTTCAAGGCACATCTTCGCACCTGTGTTATAGTCTTCTATTGTGTTCTGCAACTGTTTCTGCCCTACTCGCACTTCATTACAAAAGGCTATAATAATTGGACCAACGGTCTTTATGGCTACTCATGGGATATGATGGTGCACTCTTACGATACGGTGCTAACTTCGATTAAGGTGGTAGAAAATGATAACCAAAAGGTACACTACATAAATCCCTATGCATTTACCGAATATGATCGGTGGACAAAATATGCAGATATGGCAGTACAATATGCCAAATGTTTAGAGCATAATATAAATGATGATTTGAGAAGGAATCCCAAGAAAAGTCCTTTAACCAGTAGTAATATATCAATTTATTTTGATATTTGGTGCTCGATGAATGGACGTTTCCAGCAACGCACCTTTGATCCACGCGTGGATATCTTAAAGGCACCTTGGTCACCATTTGAGCGTACTCCTTGGTCGCTGCCACTGCTCACAGAATTGAATCATATGCGTCCCAAGCTGAAGACTATTGCCAATGAAGTGTTGGCCTGGAATAACTATTCGGATGTTATATTTGTTGCCGATTTTCCTGGCCTCACACTGAGCAATTTTATAGCTCCAGCTTTATTCAATTGCACACTGACAATACTTGAGGGTAATGTCCGATATAAGACCGCCATTGATGAGGAGGAGTATTTTTTGACTGCCGGTAATAGCATTGATTTGGAGACAAATGTTACACATTATGTGACAACTATTGGACAGAAGCCTGCATCATATTTATATACATATGTTAATAAGACAATGTTGGAAGAGGATATTGTTATTCTTGATTCAGTTCAGTCAAAAGAGCGTCCAATATTACCACTCTGGAAGGAGTTAAAGCAACGCATTACCAATTATAAACAGTTCCTTATGCATTTGGCAAACTGTGTACTCTTTTTAATATACGATGTGCCCATACCTATTTCCATACGAGAGAGAGATTAAGAATGAACCAAATGAGATTCATTTCCACATCCACTATAATGATAATGTATTCTCATGCCTAACCCTAAGTGTCACAAAATGTCTGGGTGATAAAAATGATAATAAATGTTTAATGTTATACCTAAAAAAAAAAAAATGTTTTTTTTCTCCAATTTTACTGGCTATTGATAAGAATTTAAGCCTAAAGATAAGCCGCACAGTTCACATTCCAATCACCACTTATGTAACATCTCCTAATCCAGATTTTCTACATATAATTTATATATATGTCTTCATCTATTATAAAGCATTGTTTAAGCCAAATAGCGATCTTTCAATAGTATAAATTATTTGGGCAGAGTTTAATATATTAAAATCAGAGTAAAATTCTTTGTACCTTAGATTACCTAACCAGAACCATTCAGGTAAATTTTTTTTAAAACAACTAGCTGTATATATATATATGTTTATATAAAGCATATATATAAATATATGCATAACTGTATTTACAAACCGGGCATACTAATTCTTTCATCCTAAATTATAACAATTCTTCACAGCGGAGTCTAAAAGACGAAGTCGCATTCGGTTAGTCTCTATACTATAAAATTTTTATGGCTTCGTCGGGTTAAAAGAAAATTATCATAAAAGCTAGGGCACGTTGTTAACGTGGCCAACATTTGACTACAAAAGGCTTGCGCTTTTTTTAGTCTTATTATCTATCAGTTGGCGATTGGGATCAAATTGCTGAGTTTGCGTTTCCCATAGTCGTGCATAAAGTCCATTCTGTATTAACAATTCCTGATGGGTACCACGTTCACCAACACGTCCATTCTCCAAGACAAGTATCTCATCAGCATCCTTAACGGTTGACAGACGATGAGCAATACATATGCTGGTACGTCCAGAGGTAGCACGTGATAGGGCCTGTAATATGTTCTAAAAAAAGCAAAAATTGGTCTTAATGAAGTTACAGTATGATAGGCATTATGTATATATATATATATATTTACATGTTCCGTAATGGAATCCAGACTGCTGGTAGCTTCATCAAAAATCAGAATGGGTGTATTCTTAAGGATAGCACGCGCAATGGCCACACGTTGTTTCTCTCCACCAGAAAGCTTTAGACCGCGTTCACCCACTTGTGTATTGTACTGATTGGGCCAACTCATGATTGATTCATGCAGATCGGCCATTCGTGCCGCATTTTCAACATCATTGTGCGATTTGGAAAGATTACCATAGTGAATATTATGTTCGATGGTATTGTGGAAAAGTACAGAGTCCTGTGGCACAACAGCTATGCTCTTGCGCAAGCTATCAAGCTCAACTCCACTGATATCCTGTCCACCAATTAATATTTGACCTGAATTTGGCTCAAAGAATCGAAACAGCAATCGCACCATTGACGACTTCCCGGAACCAGAGCCTCCAACAATAGCAACATTCTTTCCAGCCGGTATGCTAAATGATAAATTTCTGAAAATGGGTTTACCAGCCTCATACTCAAAATTAACATTCTTAAACTCTATAGATGAATTGCTATTATCCAAAAACAAAGGTTGAGCATTGGGCGCTGTCTGTACACGACTATCAACATTCATAAGCGTAAACATGGCCTGCATATCCAGCAATGCCTGGCGTACCTCACGGTAAACGCTGCCCAAAAAACCCAATGGTATGGATAACTGAAATAGCAACCCATTTACCATAACCAAATCACCAACAGTCATATTGCCCTGCGCAATTTCCTTGGCAGCCAGTACCATAATAAGACTAAGTGCGCTGCTAAAGATTGCATTCTGTCCAAAATTAAGTAGAGCCAAGCTGGAGCTTGTTTTTAAGCTGGCTGCTTCGTACTTTTTGAGTACCTCGTTGTAGCAACCGGCCTCGTACTTTTCGTTATTAAAATATTTAACCGTTTCATAATTGATAAGGGAATCAACAGCTTTGTTACCCGCTTCATTCTCCGCTTGATTCATATAGACGCGAAAACGTGTGCGCCACTGTGTCACACTCAGTGTATATAGAGCGTAGACACCAACACAACCCATACTAACACCGGCAAATGCCAGTCCACATTTAATGCCCAGCAAGCTGGAGACCAGCGCCAGTTCAAAAATTGTTGGCACAATGTTGAACACCATTGCTGATAGGACAAAGTTAATGCCACGTGAACCGCGATCAATTGTCTTGGAGAGAGCGCCTGTTTGTTTATTCAAATGAAAGGCCAAATCCAGATTGTGTAAATGCAGGAACACATTAGTCGCTATTTTGCGTATGGAATGGTGAGCTACCTTGGCGAAGACTGCATTTCGTAGTTCATTAAAGCCAGCAGCACTAGCTCTGGCTATACCATCTTAATACAAAAACATATATACAGATTTAGTAATTCATTCAATATTAAGTTTATATAGTCTATACTTACAGCCCAGTAGCATTGCTGTTGCGGCAGAGAGTACTGCATCTGGTGCTGTGTCCATATTAAGGGTTGTCATAGTATCTACAGCACCTTTAAATAGGAAAGGTACGCAAACAGTTAATAACTTGGAGCCAGCCAAGAGACCCAATGATATTCCAACACTGTTAGAAAATTATATTGAAATTTAATTATTTTAAACTGAAAGTTTAGAGAATCAACTTACCGTTTGCGTACAAGTGGATCCTCCTTAGGCCATATATATGCCATCATAGCACGCATCATATCCTTAGATGTTACCTCAGGTGCGTCCAGCTTACCCAATGCAGCCCCTCCCTCATTACCAGTGCTTCCTATATGAACGTGACATAGTCTTGATTGTTGTTGTGGCAGTCGTTGTTGTTGTTGTTGCTGTAGCGCTACTGACACTGTTGTTACTGCTGTTGCTGCTGTGACTGCAACCGCATTTAATATTTTATAATGCAGCTTTATCCAACCACACAGGCGCCAACACAACAAACGAACAGACAAACAAACAAACAAAGGAGCATTTCGAGATACATCGTGTTACAAATTAGCTCAAATAAAATAAACAGCAAGTACATTCATATATACATTATGTATAGTTATATATCTGTGTATATACGATTCGTTAGCTTGATTAGTTGTAAAAGCAAAATGCAAATAATTAATCATTTAAATAATATTATATCGGTGCACCGAGGATTTGCAGCTTTCATACGTTGGTAATAAAATAAGGCGCAGCAGTACAGCTACAGCACACGATATGCGGCTATACAAAACATTTTTTACTCAATGGAATACCCTTATATATAAAAGTTAACTTATATTTATAAGATTTTTATTTTAAATATCTGAATAAGGCGTAAAAGCTCTTACTAAACATCTATATAAACGACTCACAGGACGAGCAACTGCGATAGAATGTAATTTGGTCAATCTCTCTATATATATATGTTAACTCTTTCAGCAAATATTCATAAATTTGTTTAATATAACGTTTTAGTTAACCCCTCAAACCAAACTAAATAATACAAGTTTGCGATCAAAACAATATTAAACTTAATCTCCGACAGCAAAGAAAACATCTATTACTAAAAGCTTGTTTTAAACGCAATTTACATCCTGTACGTGGTATATACCTATAACCTAAATTGTCTGCTCCCAACCCTTCACTTTATGCCTTATGCTGTATATCCTATACTCTGTTTCCAACTGATCACATCTTAACCAAGTATTGCATACTCAAGAATTAGATACATTTCACTATTGGTCAATGGGTAGTATACGGCGTGCTTTTAGTAACAATGTGCTTAATGCTGTGACTCAATAAAAATCTTCAATTTAAAAACAAAAACAATAATTCGAAAGAAAAAAAATAATGTGCCACAAAAAGCGATATTTTCGTTGAGATATGATTAAAGGTTTATCATAATCGACGCTACAATATGTAAAAAGTTGTAATTGCTCTTTTGTGGTATTAAATTATTTACAGCAAGCAGCAAGGCAGAAATGGAGCAGCAGTCAGATAGATGGTTAAGGATAAAGCACCTACCTTTTGCCTTTTTAGCAAATACACCTCCAAGCAGTTTATTGCCTGGAGTGGGCGTAAATGGAGTAATCCTTTTGGTTTTTGCATGATGATTGTTATCATCTTCAGATCTGGTAAGCGTCGCGTATAGCTGCAATTTAAATAAAATATTTAAAGCAAAAAAACTATTTTTTTTTTTTTTGATAAAAAAAATGTAAAAAAAATCAAAGACCTTTGTACTTTTATTTTATGTATGACTAAACTAACTCTTAGTCTAATTCTAATCTAATTCTTAGATGAACAATGTATTTTTTGAAAGATATTGAGGTAACGGACGCACTCCATCAAATAGGCACGCGCTACAGACCCACTTTGCGTGAGTTGCGGTAGTTTATCGAGTGCATTTACAAAGCTGTGATATTCATTGACCTTATGCGCTATCAAATAGGATAATTCAGGTTGTACATCATCAAACTGGTCGACATCACCGAAGGCAATTTGATTTAGTATATTGGGAAAGTATGCTTGCTGCTTGAAGATAAGATGTAGCACTACTCGTAGATTGTGTGAGCAACCGTCAGCAATATGGACGAACATTTGATCAAACAGATTATGATCTCGGATAAATTTAAAGATGTTGCGATGATAAGTCCGGCTACCTAACTCTTTGTTGTGTCCAATGAGCTGTTCGATGTCCAGTAGCAAGATTTCAAAGTAATCATGCACATTGCTCTCCAAAAAAAATCCATACTCCGTTAAAAGCTTTACATTGGGCAGAGCACCATAGCTGATAAAGACTTGTTCATATAATCTTAGTTTATGGTCTGGTAAAACGTTTAGTGTTATAACGTAATCTGAGCTTTTGGTCTTGCTATTGGATACATCTTGTAATTCGGCTGTTGTTTTCACCTTGTCTGAATGATTAAATAGATCTAGAAATGGAGCAAGTGCTAGATTTGTGTCACTATTAAGTAACAGCTTAAAGTGATTGACTGTCGGTGTTAGCTGTCGTGCGTTCAGGTAAACACTGCGAGAGTTTACGATAAAGTAAGCGCGTCGAAACTCTAGTAAAGTCCAAATTTCCTCACAATAACGCAAACCGCAGCACTGGCAATATTGTGTGCCGACCAGGGACTTCAGCACCTGATAGTAATCGCGTATGAGACGATTTTGTGTAACTGTGCGCTCCAGTAAAGCCTCAGGCAGACACTGCAGCTCTGGCATGGCACAAAAATAGGGTGTGCTGTAGGTGGAGGGCAACGTATCCAAATAACCAGCATATGGTGAGTCATGTGGTGTTTGGTGTAAATGTTGATGGTACATTAAGTAGCAAGCAACAAGTGCTTGAAATGAAATCTGCGCATCCTTATTAAACAAATCTTTCTTAAATAGATCTTTAAATTGATTATCCGATTCCAATGTAGCTATGCTTATCAAGCAACTAGAGGGCAAGCGTATCAACTCATCACCAGCTTGTAAACGTCGACTCTTAGAGCATAGGCCACGTCCAGTTTGCTCAAAATTAAGCACTGACAATTGGCTCTCATTTCGCCAGCCCAATTCGTGCAGATGTTTATAAAGTACGTGCAAACATTGTGCTGTTTCTGATTTTTCCGGGCGACGATGTCGCACGCGCTGAGTACGTCCCATTGCCTCCTTGGAACTGCGTGTGTGCTATTTTGGCGCCCGTCTAGTCTCTAAGGTGAGTTTTATTTAAAACTTGCTGCAACGAAAGAAGCAAGTGCGTACGTAGTGCGTTAAATGGCATTCAAAATTACTCAAAACTCAAACCAAAACAAAAAAAAAAGCATTAACTCCCTAAAGGGGCCAAAACAACACACACGCAAACTGTTGCCTGACCTCTTTATATATACATTTATTTTTATTAATTCTCTAATTATCCGCGCATTTACTTATAATCAGTATGTTTTATTGTGAAATAAATTTATGGTATCTCAATATGCAACCTACTTCATGTTCATATACATATGTAATACATATGATTCTAAGTGGCCTTGAATTTGGCAAAACCCATGAGGGTTCACAATATTTTTACTTACCACACGCGCTTGAATTTGTGTGCGACCCTTTTTGTGGCATGTAATGTGAAAGGTGTATGAAAGAGTTTTATTTTTACTACACAATTTACTAAGGTGTAATAGTCCAGCCATAACTTTTACGCAAAAACAATAACTATATTCTAAATTCTTGAAAGGGACAGCAAAAAATATCGATATGTCATATATCGCATTTATCTAGCGATGGGCTACATGCATGCTGCAGACAGTTTTTTTAAACTTATATTTAGACATAGCAGTCGCAAAAAATCTGAAACCTTAGAAACAGTTTGTGAGAAACATTTTTGCGTATATAAAACAGCAAGGCGTATTAATTTTATATTTTGTGCATGTTATATAACCAGTGTGAAAAATGTTCCAGAGGTATGTTTGCACCCGCTATTGGTACACCTTTTTTCATTAAACTAACGGACAATCGTGAATTATTTATAAAAAGTGTACCAATGCTTGTATAAGCAAACATAAATGCAGAGTTGCCAGACATAAGAAAAAACCGTATCTGATTATTGTACACACGCTCACTTGTGAATGGCACATGTTTTTTTGTTCTAGAAAAGTCCGACATCGCTGGACAAAATGTTTGGTTTAATTATTTCAGGCAGATTAGTGAGTAGTATTATTATAATTTAGTATTGATTTATAAATACACTTATGTTATATAATAAAAATAATTCTATATTTATTTATAGCCACAAACAGACTTTGTTGCGGTAGATGAAAACAAGCTACTAGTAAACGTGCCAGAAATTGAAGCAGTCAATCATGTTGTGGTTTTTTTAACTGGAATCACGCCTCTTCCAATTGGAACGGCGGCAGCAATTTACTTTAGTTGGCCGGATGCTTATGCAGCACCTACCTGGCAATATCTGGGACACATAAATAACAACAAACCATCAGCGATATTTAAAATAGCACAGCTAAAAAAAAGTCATGAACTGGAGGCAAACGGCATGATATTTGGCGCTCAGGAAATCTCCCATATAGCACAAATTGGTATATCGATAGAACCAGAATTGACAGTAGCCCAACAAACGCCGGCAATAGTATGTGTTTTGAAATTAAATTAATATAATTATATATCTATATAAAAATATTATTTTTAAATTTCAGTCAAGTGCAAACGATAATAAGCAATTTAGTCACCGAATGTTGGAAAACTTTTTTAACTTTGCATCCAGCTTTTGCACAACTGGGTCAGAAATTCCAGCTGCCTCATCCGAAACATTTGTACCTTTCTCCGTTGTACAAAATTGGTACACAAACTTTCAAAGACGTATGGATCAGAATCCAAACTATTGGAAAAATTGTTGAAGCAATACATTATTTTATTATTTATAAAGCAAAGAAAATATTTTATTAGAAATAATTAAAGCATGTATATACTTTGTTTCTTTTTTTAATAAATAAGTGAATTAGAATTAAGTGGATTTCAAAACATAATATGCAATACTAAAATCCGGTGAACACAAAGGAAATTCTGCTGTTACTTCGAGCTTGGCTCTTCGTCGGGTTTAGTGTCTTCTGATTTTCTTTGCTTTTTTGGAATTTGTCGGGTTGGCGAAATTTCTCTATTAAATTTATTATGTAAATTGGTTTCTTCCGATTTCGCTTTCTTAGTTGTTGCTGATTTTTTAGATTTCTTGCTTGGAAGAATTTTTGTTTCCCTTTTGTAAGCATTTGGTAATTTCTGATCATTTGATTTGCTCTTTTGCTTATTCGTTTCAACTTTTTCTGTTGGAATTTCAGCCTTCTTTTTTTTCGATTTAGGTATTTTTTTTTCGGTTTTAGATTTTTCAATTGCTAAATCTGCTGCCTGCCATTGCTTTAACTTTACATCTTCCTTTTTATCAGACGAATGCTTTTTATTCAAATCTGCTGGCTGCCATTGCTTTAACTTTGAATCTTCCTTTTTATCAGACGAATGCTTTTTTTTCAAATCAGTTTGATCTGGTAAGTAAGGTGCCTTAAGAGATGATTTTGTTTTGGTATCACCTTTTTTAGGCGGCTCCTCAGCAGCCTTTCGTTTCTTTTCTTGTAAACTGGCTTCTGATTTTTTTACAGCCTCCGCTTGCTGTGCTGCTTTAATGTCGGCCATACGCTTCTTATTTTCTTCCGTTAACTCACCAAAAATCGAAGTGATAAAGTTATTATATTCGGAATAATGCTTAATTTTGTTGCCAGTTGCCGAGGATGAGCATGGTGGTCGACCTGCATAGCATATGTAGCGTCTGCGGGTGTCAAAAATATGCATAATTATATATATATATATATGTATTTAAATGATAAATAAATAAATTGCTAATGAGTGGGACTTATTTTATCATTTATTTAGTTTATTTATTAATTTTTTTTAAAGTTAAAAAGAAATTTTAAAAATTTTAAAACTTTTTAAACAAAAATAATAATAACTAACAATCAAGAGGCACGCGGCTTGAAGACAATGTACAAATATTGTCGGGTTGAGCGGAACTGGGTTGGAATATTTAGTCCCACGCCAAACTCTACCCAGCGCCATTAGGCCATTAAAATTGTTGCCCTGTTATTTATGTATCGCTTGCCGCAGAACAGCCGGCATATTTGGCAAAAGGATTGTATGGCATACAAGGGTGTAGCTGGGGAGGGTTTAAGTAAAGGCTTAAGCTTGTCGACTATTGCTTAACTTACAAATAATTTTACACATTTTCTCATTGATATTAAAAATATGGACACTATTTTTTAACTCTAGTTTAATACATCCCTTTCGAAACTAATTGGCAACGCCCTTGTTGCTATATAAATACGAGTTGAGTATATATAGTATATGGTATGTATATAAGTATTAGGATAATACATAGTTGTCTGCTTTTGCAGAGTATATATATGCATACAATTATATATCTATTTGAACAATAGATTTGTGGCGCTGCTTGGCACGAGTGGATATTTATTTTTTTATTTTGCCTTATCTTTCTTTTTTGTGGCCTGCAAAAAAGCAATTTGGCAAAAGCTGGCACATTTATATAGTCTATATAATCAAGCTAACATACTTTTTTTTTTATTTATTTATAATATAGATGCAGACAATAATATATATATATATATATATATATATATAAATAATTTTTTACCTTTCAAGTGTATCTTATACGCCACGAGCAAAATAATTAACCCTTAATTGCGACTACAAAAGGTACTATTAATATACTATACTATTTGTGACAGACCGAAAGTTATTAAACACCGAATGCATGGTCTTTTTGAAAAGACTTAATATATTTAACTAACTAACTGGGTCTTCCCCTGGTAAATGACAAAAAAGGGAAACCCCATGAATTTGTAATGATAATGTAAGAGGTTTAATTTAACTGATACAAATACAATTATGTGTACCCTAACCTGCTAGTAATATAAAAATAACAAAATAAATACGTTATTTGAATAGTATATATATGATATATATGATAGTTGGATTTGTAGTTCAGCACAGTGCATCTGATATTCGTTTTTAGTTTGATGTTAAGGGAAATCAAAAAAAAAACAACCAAATTTATTGGCAATTATAATTGTTGTGTGTTGTTGTTGCATTGATTTAGAATTTGCTTTTGAATTTGTTGCAACACCAACAAGGAAATACATTTGTTTAGCGATTATTTTTTCTATTGTGCTGAAAGATGCGCCGTTCAGCCAGTTCAGATTGCAACGTGCTGTTGAATGCAGCAACAATACAGTACAGTGCGCGTACGATATTTTTAATTAAAAACTAAATAAAATAGGTCAGCAACAGAGTACAAGTATTGCAGGGGTCTTGTCATTTAACAGACGCCACAAATTAGGCCAGGAGGAGCTAGAACAACGCCAACACCACCAAGAACACGAATCACAATCAATGCCAAAGTCTAATAATAATTCGCAATATTTCCCTGACGCCATCATAAAAAATAATAATAAAAATAATATGACTGACTCAGTCATGTTGTTGATGTTGTCTGTGAATCGCTTTCCTCTGCCGGAAGTGGCAACAAATGAAAAACAATTTCCGTTGCAACAATTACCGCAAATATCTTCGCGTAAAACATCTATGCATCAACAACATTTGCAGCAGTTAAAACCAAATCAATACAATATTCCAACAATATTCAACAATCAAAAACAGTTTCCCTTTATGACAGCAAAGTATAAGCAAAGTGGTTTACATTTTCCATTACAGCAGCAACATGTGACAAAGCAATATTGTCCCAAAACTAATGTAGAGAAAATCCTATACCAAGCAACAAAAACAGCATCTAAATTTCCCCATAAAGTGTTTGACTCGTTGAGTTTGGTTCAAACATTTCCTATCAGTTGCCAAAGACCCAAAAAATATGTAAATTATAATTCAATTCATTGTATCCAATCTGGTTACAGTGTATCCATGGTTACGTCAAGGCTAAATGCGGAAACGCGAATGTTTAAAAAATTTCCCACAATTAAAAAACAATTTGTCAGGTTTCCCAAGAATCAGCAAACCTGTAATATTTTAACAAATGTCAATGCCAATGCTGGGCAGACAATACCGACGCTCCGGACGGATGTGTTACCCACAGAATCAGCAGCATTCTTAACAATCACACCAGCACCAATAACAACAACAGTGACGCAGGCGGAGCACATTAAAAGCACCAAAATAGATACGCATTTGCATCGGACAGTTGACAATGATGTGATTATGGTTATGAGTGTGAATGTGAATGGGAATGTGAATGTGAATGTGAATACTGATGATGTACTACATAAGGTGGCGTTTGATAATGAACCCAATGCTCATGAGAAAACATTAAACTTGAACGTCGAATCTTCTAAAGGCGTTGGCGAGCGAAAGGAAATCGAGCATCAACAGGCGGAAAATTTTAATGACGCTTTTGGGCGGCGACACTACGACAACAGCACGGGTAAAGGCAATGGCAATGGCAAAGGCAAAGGCAAAGGCAAAGGCGACGATAACAACGATGGCAACGAAAAAGACGACGCCATGAATGCTGTTTCATCCAAAAATAAACACAAAATATGCGAGCAAAGCAAATTAGAGACGACGACGACGACGACGGTGGCAGCTCATAATGAGCTAAATATGACTAAAGAGCGGCGGCAGTCAATATGTTGTTTAGGCAGTGAGCAAATTCAAAAGGAAAATCAAAATGAAAATCAAAATGAAAAGCAAAATGAAAAGCAACAAAAAACAATAGCCGAGCCAACTGCCTCCAATGGCCAGCAACGGGAGCTGAGCCACTCAGACGCGCGCGAATCGTCGTCAGAGCAAGTGGATGGTCAGCAACAGCATCAGCGACAGCAACATCAACAAATTAACGTTAGATATCAAAACAACAACAAAAATAACCACAAGCACGTCTGTTGCCATTCACTACCTACAACCGAAATCCAAACCGAGATAATTTTAACGTCATCATCGTCATCGTCATCGTCATTCTTATCCTCATCCGTATCGTCGCGTCGGCCAAGTATAGAATTCTTAAAGTGTGCGGTACGCGCGCTGCTTCACGAGTTTGCTAGCAGCGTAACGAACGTTGATCTTGATTATATCGATCTTTTGGGTGAATTGGTGCAATTGATTATTACACCTACAAATACGGGTAACCTTTGGAGCGAACAGGTGGTTGATGAGCAGCAGGTGGCTAGTGAATGTCCGGACATGACTGTCAGCAAAGTGAGTGACGATAGTGAAACAACACCAGTCGTTGTTGATATTTATAGCGATCAAATTGAGCAAGCACTTGAATTGAATGATAACAATAACAATAACAGCAATAGCAACAGCAGCCACAGCAACAACAACCAAACCGAAGACATGAAGTACGACGTTTTAAAGAACACATTACCTAGTCGTCTATCCAGCACAACAGCAGCAGTATCATCAACAGCAGCATCATCAACAGCAACATCAGCAACACCAACATCAGCAACAGCAAGATTAGCAGGCACTCCACTCCCATCAGTGTCAACAGCAATAACGAGTCGTTTACATGATGTGACTGTACCGTCTGCATCTACCTCGCGCCCTCTGTTGGGTGAACTAAAACGTAGTTCCACAAGTCGCGATGAAGTCTCAATTGATGTGGATTCTCTACTACCAGAAAGAACACGTTTGCGGCGCCAACGACGCATGCGTTCACAGGACTCAACAGATGAAAAGCCCGAAGATGTCATAGAACGATTAAACAAGCTTAAAGCACGTATTTCCGGTGCTTTAAGTGAAGTCAAGGGTGTCCTAAAACAATATAGCACTGAAAGTGAAGCTGAGGCAGCTGGCGAGAAATGGCTAGGACCTCCCGTGTCAGTGTCAGTATCAGAGGTAGATCCAACAACGACAAATACAACAGCATCAGCGCCCGTTGTAGAGACGGAAACAGAAAAGCCAGCGGTTCAGTTTCGTTTTATAAAAAAAATCCGAAGACGTAGTTGCTTTGATGAGACAGAAGAAGATAAGGCACAGAATGAAACAAACGCGGATAAAACAAATGAAGTTAAGGAAAACCAGATGCTGTCTAAAGAGGAGCCTAAAGCCAAAACAGACAGTCACGGAAAACTTTTGGATATTCCATACCCTAAAGGGGAGTTAGCAGTAACCAAGAGTAAAACCCAAGATAAACCTACAGTTGAAGCTAATACAAAAATTCTGAAGGAAACCGCGAAGCTAGAGACCAAAGTGAAAACTGACCCTGAATCCGAAACTCTAATAAAACCCGAATTGGAAGCCGCAAAAAAGCAAAAGGAGAAATCACCAGTAGAGGCTTTAATAAAAACGGAGCTGGTAGCCGCGCAGGAGATAGAAAATAATGAAAAGCAAGCAGACAAAACAGCAGCTAAATATAAGGTGGAAGATAAAGAAAAACAACAGACCAACGAGAGCCCTGTAGCAGCAGCAACAACAAGTAGGGCTACTGAAGAGAACCAAAAACTAACCGAAGCTGTCCAATCAAGCAAAGTCAACGTAGAACAAATACAACAACTAACAAAGCCAAAGGAGCAACCAACGGAAAAACCAGCAGTTATTAAAGAGCAACAATTGATTTTACCGGAGAAGGATAAGGCACAGGCGAAAATAGAATTCCTCGTTAAAGTGCAAAGTGAGCTGAAGTCAAAAACTAAATCAAAAGAGTTAACACCAGCCAAAGAGCCAGAGCAAAGCAAGCAGGAAAATAAAATCATAAAACAGCAACCCCAAGATGTTGTTGAGGCAATAGCACAATCCCAGTTAACAACAACAAATAGGATACAAGAGCAACCAGTTGAGGGAATAGAGGCAATACCACAAACAGCAGCACTGCCAAATGAATCAGCAACACAGCCAATTAACTTGGACTCAACGGGTTCAACACACGTAGCAAGTGCAACGAAAGCGCCAGTGAGCGCCAAAAAGAAGACTATAATCAAGGTAAGAAATCCGCGACGTGCATCAATTGCTGCTGTTGAACCATCCCAGATTGAGGCTGAGCCCGTGCAGATCGACGCACTTGCACAAAGACGACCATCCGATTCGGAAGCGATTGTTAAGCGTAAGAAGAAGCTAAAATTAACGAGCAGCGTTACAAGCACGACAGCAACTTCCGGCAGCAATCAGAGGGCGGCAGTAGTAGTGCCACAGTTGCAACAAGCGACAGCAACAAATGAACAACTTGTAGCTGCAAAGGTCAACAGCAACGCTGGCACTGCCAATATTGTAAGGGAATCAACTGCCAAAAGAGTTGTAACCAACGAGAAGAAAGAAGAGGAGAAGGAGGTGAAACAGAAGAAGCAGACAAAAGCAACAGAAATTACACCAATAGAAGAAACTGTAGCGACAGCAGCAACAAAACCAAACGTTGCGACCACAGCGACAATAGCGCCAGCAGCAGCAGCAATTGCCGAAACTACAGAAGCAACAGTTGTAGAATTAAAGGCAAAACAATTGCCAATCGATGCGATTGCCAATCAATCGACAACCATCGAGAGAAGTAGACGTGCCAGCCTGAAACTAGCGGAGTTGGTTGGTGAAACGGTGCTGGTGGTGCCCGCATCAGGAGCAACAACAGCAACAACAACAGCAGCAACAACACGAACAGCAACAACAACAGCAACAATAATAACAACAGCAATCACAAAAAGCACACAGGACGTTAACTTATTAGCAACAACAGATGCAGCTGTCCCAGCAATACTGTCAAATGCAATCAGCAGCTCATTAAGCCGGTCCAAAGAACCCATTAATCAGTTAGCAATTATCCCATTAAGTTCGGGCGCAAGCGAGGCAGAACCCGTTGCCGTAGCCGTAGCTGTTGCTGAATCAACGCCCCAACAGGTGGTCGTCGCCGCTGTTGACATTGAAGTCGCCCCCGTGGATGTCACCGTCGTGGCATCGGCGCCACAAATAGCAGCGACATTGAGCGAACTGTCGCACGACGAATCATCGCCACAACAACTACAACAACAACAGCTACAACAACAGCAACAACAACAACAGCAGCAACAACAAGAAGAACTAGTCGAAGCTACAAAAGACAAGGCACAGTCACATCCTAACGACAGTCTAGCCATCATGCCGGAGATGAAAGTAGTCGCGGGTCCGGTGCAACCCGTTAAGATTGAAACAGTTGAACAGCCACACGATGAAACAGATTTGGTGGTGGCCAAAAAGAAGACAACACATCTAAAGAAGCTAGTACGCAAGAGTTCCATTGATAAGGGCAAGGAGAAAGTTAATGAAACACCCAAATTAACAAATATATTAAAGGATAAAAATAAGATAACTGATTTAACCGATAGACTAAATAAATTAACTCCGCCAAAAAAACATGCAAAGGCGGCCACCAAGGAGCAGGTGACAGAGAAACAACAACAGCAACAGGAAAATGCTAAACTCTCAAATGACTTAAAGCTTGAGCAGGAACTTGAGCCAGAAGCAGCGACAGACACACAGCCACCGACTGAGACAGAACCAACGCCAGCACCAAAGAAACCTCGACAAATCAAAAAGAAGGTGATCATAAAACGTCAGAAGCGACGACTCTCCATTGGCGATACATTCTTTATACAACAGGAGCCGGAGGAAACAAAGCCGCCGGAAATTGAGACAATCGAAAAAGCAATTGCCTACGTAACAGATGATGATGATGACAATAATATTGAACCACTACCAGAACCAGAGCCAGCCAAGCCACTTAAATCCTGCCTACATGTACGTGAATATAAAATTGGTGATTTAATCCTCTACGCGGAACGCTACCGAAAGACGCAGGTACGTTGGAAACGGGGTCGAGTGTTGGAGCGCATAACCAGCATTTCATATAAACTCGATATTGAGGGTAAGGAGGTGCCAGCTCATATTAGTTACATTAAAAAGTATACAGGCCGTAAGGTAAAGTTTGTTGGCAAAGAGTACCTGGAGATTGACTATGAGCAAGTGGTCGAGGAGGAGCGTCGTGCACGCAGTTACAGCATATGGAATATGGTCTAAATAGACTGCCTTCAACCCTCCCACAGATCTTTTCATTTTATCTATGTGTGTGTAAGTGTAAGTGTGTACTCTGAATGGATGCGACTACAAAATGTGTCCTTTAAATGTGATCGGCAGCCTTTGAGTGTAATTAAAAAGTTTTTATTGTTTTAAACAATGAAATTTTTTAAGGATCTCCAAAATGACATTCAGTTATGTTATAGTCTTAGTGTTTGTCTTTAGTTTTAATTTTACTGTACTTGATATATATGTAAATAAATATATATACAAAACATGATGTATATATATCTATATGTTGTACTGTAGAGTCTAGCTATATCCTACTGTTAGTTTATTAGAATGCTAAATTTTTTTTTTGTATTTGTATGTAAAATTATTCCACGACTTAATCGAGTATAAAAAACAAAAACAAAAAACAAGTGTTGCCTTTCGTTAAAAGAAGCAGAAAATATTAAAAATTAGTTTTTCCTTTTTTTTTGTGTACACTTTAAGTAAATCATAAAAAAATAAATTTATTATATGTTAAATAAAAAGAGAAAAAAAAATAAAATATAATTATTAATTGTATTTCAACTATGCGCGTTTCAAATTCCTCTTTAAAATATTAACATATGCAATTTTCAGCACTCGATAATCATCTTCATTATGATCAAGATCAACAACAATAACAAATAGTTTAAAAGTGTCTTAATACATGAATACAGAATACCCTTTTACTTTAGACACACATTCATATTCTTACACTATACTCAAAGAATATAGAAATTATAAATTTTGAGTTTCGTTTGCATTGGATTTTATTCTATTTAATTTTTAATCAATATAAAAATACTATTTATAACAGAAATATTTTCATATTATTTAATATTTTTTTATTTATATTATTTAACTATTTAAAACATATGTTTCAACTTAATATACCCATTTTAATATCTGTTAAGGGTATTATAGTAAAGGCCAAGAATTTATATTCAATTGCTCATAACATTTTTATGCATTTGTTTATTTCAAACTTGTATTAATATATATATATATATATATATATATATATATATATATATATATATATATATATATATATCCCATTTTGGCGTTCGATATATACCCTATACAATATCAACAGCACTGTATCATATACCCTGCCCGGTTACTCCCTTCTTGCCTTTTATCTGATTTATTTATAAACTTTTTGTGTTGTGTATATAGGCTTTATCTTAAAATGAATGAATATAATATCAGAAGAACATGGTCTGCACAAAAAATTAAAATAAGAAAAAGAGAGAGAAAGACAGAGAGAGAAAGAGAGAGAGAGAGAAAGAGAGAGAGAGATTTCTTACGCTCTGACCCGATTTTAATACTATTACAGATTATCCCAATCCTAAGACTCATCCCGATTGAATTGTTATAAATAACCATGCACAACATAGCTATACCTAGATCTATCGTATATATATATATATATATATATATAATTTTGAATCTTGACATATATCGTGCGCTTTGCCACCCACTCCATCAACGTCTTAGTGGTTCGCATCCCTGAGATGTGCCAAATAAATGCGTGTCATTAATAAAAGTTTGTCGGAATGCATTCAGAGAGAGAACCCAAACACACATAAGCACATACATTCAAATGGAATACAAGAAAACAAGAAAAATGAAAATAATGAAAACAGAATAAGTAAAACAAAAATAATAACGAAATAAAAAATATAAAAAGAAAAAAAAAATTTTAATAAAAATCAACAGCTAAACAAATTATTGCCTTGGGATGCGAAATCGGACATTCCTCATAATTGATTGCCAAGGCGTTTGGCGCTTTTGGTAGAGAAATCCCTCAAAGAAAAAAGAAAAAGAAGAAAGGAAAACAAAGAAAAAAAGAAATTAGAAGCAAAATATCAAAAAAAAAATATTACCTTGCCTTTTGTACAAGAACACATAAGTATAATTTGCTTTGACAATAACAACAAAGAAATTTTAATTTATATATATATATATATATATATATATATATAAATATATATTATATGTATAATATATATATATATGTATAATAAGTAATCTATTTACGAGGGCTGTCTGAAAAGTTTATGATATATTTTATGATATCACATTTGAATCAAATGTACCTGATTTAGCATATACTAGACCGTAAAGGAAAATGCTTATCTTTATTGTTAAAGCCTTAAACTTTAGCTATAACCCATACAAGAGTAAAAAAAAACATTTCATATTTTTCTATATTATGATTATAAAACACATTTTTCCAATTTTATTGGAAGAAAACATTTGTTTAATTAGTAAAAAAAAAAGTTTTATTAGTGGAACTATGGAAATCTTGTAAAAAGTTGCAGTAAAGCTAAAATAAGGCAAGTTTATTAATTTATTGGGAACCCTTGTTTATATATATATATATTGTATATTAAGTAGAAATGGTACGAGTACAAGTACTTATATGATATAGTACTTATAGTATAGAAAAAATATGCTACATTCCTGAGGTTTAGCAGCGCGTCGTTGTGTGTGCGGGATTTTTCATTCAATTTTCTTAGTTGACAGCGTATGTAGACGCTCATAAATAAATGAATGTGTACATATCTTCGATCTCTTACTATATATGTTTATAGATATTTCTATATATATACATGTATATGTAGATGTGTGTATATAATAGTACTGTAAATATCTTATTTTCATATCACAACGACATTTGAAATAAGAGAAATTCACAATTTCATGCTGATTGAATATCATTTGTAGATCTAAATCAAATGGGAAATCCCTCTTAGAAATAATCAAAATGTAAAACTTATATTTAATTTTGAAATAAACATTATAAATTATAAATTTTAGAAAAAAGATTTTCCTTAAAAATGGTTTAGAAATTATATACGATTACAATTAAAATCTTTTTACATACAACTCTATATACTTTTGATACCCTATTGAAACAAATATAAGCAAATTGGGGACTATAAATATATATTAAATAAAAAATAAATTTGAATAAATCTTATCAGGATAAACTTGAAGTTTGTTTTAGACTTTTACTTTGCTTTCCAAGCCATTGTTGCATTTTACACATATTCTGGCCTATTAGTAGTTTAGAATGGTTTAAATATTATATAGTATATAATATAAATATATAAATACATATAAATATAAATATATAAATAATAAATATATTTTTAATATTTATGTGGAAGGTGAGTAAACGGTTTCTTGTAGTCGGGTACAGCCGATTATAACAATCTTTCTTGTTTAATTTGCAGACCTTCAAATGTTTAGGGAAAACATGTTTCAAGCGCTTTTTGAAATAGAAAATATTTCCATAAATCAGTGCAGAAATCTAGCGAGCCACTTGGCTATAAGCAGTACCATCGCATAAGATTGTATTATTCCTATACTCCTCTATATATATACATATATATATATATATATAAATATATATGTATCGCCACATTAAATTTTATGTAGAATTAGCGACTATTCACAGAACGTCGAGAAGAAATAGCAACAGCAATCGCTAAATACAATATAAAACGGGGCAAATAATCGTACGACTATAACATTGGGTATAGCCTGTATAGTGTGGTGGGTGTAGGTAAGGAGGGAGGAAAAGTGTATGTAGTGGGGTTATTTAGTATCAAACGCCGACTAAAAACTGTGCCAAGTTCCTTGCACTAGTTTCATGCGACAGCGACATGGACATCGACATCGACATGGCTGTCTTGCAATTTGCTTAAAGTGCATTTCAGAGAGCGAGGACGGTACTCGTATTGGTACACTATAGTACGGTATGGTACGGTACGGTACCGTACCGTCGTCAACCAGGCTAATTACTAACAACGCAAAAAATAAAACAACAACAATAACAAAACAAAAACAAATTTTAAATTATTATTGGAGCCTTCAAATGACGAGCCTGCTGCAATTTATCGTAATCAAAAAGACAGGCCAAATGTTCAAAAGAAACAAGCAAAAAATAAAAAAGGAAAATACAAAAACCAAAACAAAACATATTTGTATGATTAATCAACAAAATCAAGGAAATAACGCCGACTCACACGTGTTGTCTTTTAAAGAGAGGGCAATAGCCACATCTATCGACACTGAGAATACTTTCCTTAAGTTCATTAAGGGCCCGTAAATATTTGAAAGAAAACATTTATTTTTCTTGAAATTTCCGTCTTTTTTTTTAGGGCCCGTCAAGAGTCAATAGAGAAACATACTCTGTGCTTTACAGAGCTCTATGAACTTTGACAAGGTCATATTAAACATTTATACATATATACATATGTATGTAACTTGCTACAGTAAAAACAAAAACAAATTTCAACGAAAGGTCAAACAATCTCAGCTAATATATTTTCTTATGTTTACAAAATGCGATGCGAACTGCCCGTAAATCTAATGGGTGGATCAGCCTTCAAAATAATTTTTTCTTATTTTTATATCTTAACCAATGAAAAATTAATATTAAAGTAAGAGTATCATTAAAGTTGTAAGAATGTAAAAAGCAGAAGGAAGCAGCGCAATACCTCAATATAAACTTAGGAACAGTTAGGAATAGAGAAAGCTTCGATTGGCTATGTTAACAAGACAAGTTGGAATTGTTAAGTCCAAATCTAAATCCAAAAATTCCTGGCGTACCTTGAAATATAGTTTAGAAACTCTTGCTCTCGATTTATAGAATTAAGCCGGTACCAAAAGAAGTCTGTAAATGCCACTTCTTTCAGCTATCACCCTTAAGTTTATATTAATAGCTTCTTTGCTTTAAGTTAACTTTATCCAATGTTAAAGAAAACTATTCGAATGTTACTAAAAAAATACCACAAACCACACACCACACTCACTAAAAAATTCACTGGACAAATTTCAAAATAGAATTCCTTTTTGGTACATTGTGCTTAAAATGTGAATGAAATTGTTAGACCAACTGCACTGTGTGCTACATTGTTGCAACATATGCGATTTTACTTATAAAATGTTGAATTAACATATAAATGAGAGCGCAGATACTCTTCAAACATAAAGAAAGTTTATAAGATATGGACGAAAACATAAAATACTTTTGATTATAGGGTATATCGTAGTCGACCACAATCAATTAAAGCAAATTTAACTGTTGCTTTTGTTTTTTTCTTGTGGGGCGACGGACGGTGCTTGGCACACGCTTACGTTTTGGGCTTTTGAAAATCGATTAAAGTGATAAATTAGAAAGTCAACTACGTGGCAGCAGCAACGTCTTCGATGACCAATATGGCGTCATGCTATGCGACGCCATTTTGAATCATGGCAAGCAATTGCCAATGCGATTGCAGAAAATCGTCACAGACAAAATGAAGTGAAATTATTTTCCATGGGCGTAGCTAAGCACATGTAAAAAGGATATTAAATTTGCAAACAAAAATAATTGTAAAATAAAACTATCGAATAAAACTATTATAGCTAAAGTATTGGGAGGGCAGAACAGTGCCCCTGCTTTCCTTTAAAGAGCTACACCCTTGATCTATAACGATTGACACTTTGAAGGCGCGTCGCACCTGAATCATTATGCAGTATGCCAGTAGCCCAAGGGCCTGACATTGCGTCTTGGCATTTAGAAAGTATTTTATTCAATAGGTCGGTAGGACAACAAATACACAATAATGTAGTTGCCAAATATCAGGTGGCGATTCTTTAACTTATGCCTATTATATATATTTTAAAAGGAATAGTAGTATATTTATGTGATAATTTATAGTACTTACTTATTACATTCTACTTTAATTAACGTCGTTTCAAAACGTGGCTGGCAATATGGCCAAGGACCCTGATTTTTGTGCTCCTCCTGTGCAAAGAAAAGTTCGGCTTTTGGATACAATTCAATTTGTTCTTTAATCAGATCAAAGGGAAAAGGGCAAACCTATAATAAATTTAGCATATAACATTATAAGATACTATTGAAAGTATTAAAGAGTATTACCTGTTCTATGCGGCAAATGGCACAAGTTTCTATCTGATCATGATCATCTCTTTCCTTTACAAGATCATAATAAACTTTTCCCGAACAGAATACCAATTTATTAACACAGTCTGGAATTTTACTTGCTGGCCCAGATTCAGGTATAATACGTTGAAAACTGCTACATTCATTAAAATCACGAAAAACACTGCGTGCCATGGGATGTCGTAGTAAAGACTTCGGAGTAAAATTTATCAATGGTTTACGAAAACCAAGTCCCACTTGCCTTCTTAATGCATGAAACAAATTTGCTGGCGTTGTAAGATTAGTAACAATCCAATTAATATTTAAAAGCTGACGAGCCACATAATCACAATCACAAGTATCCGGAAATACATCCTGATCATCGTTGGAAAGCTGAAGAAATCTTTCAATTCGCCCGGATGAATGCTCCGGGCCCATACCTTCCATGCTGTGCGGCAGAAACAGAACCAAGCCTGTTTGTCGCACCCATTTAGTTTCTCCACTAGCAAGGAAAGTATCGATAATGGGTTGTGCTGTATTGGCAAAATCGCCAAATTGTGCCTCCCAAATAACTAATGTATTTGGATTCGCCAAAGAAAATCCAAGATCAAATCCCATTACAGCACATTCAGAAAGCGAACTATTGCATACATTATATGGCGCCTGATCCGGATATAGATGCTGTAATGGATTATAATAAACTTTATCTTGTGACTGATGGTGAAACACATGATGACGATGTGAAAATGTTCCACGTTCAACGTCCTGACCAGACAAACGCACGTGTATACCATCCTTCACTAAAGTACCAAAGGCAAAAGCCTCGCCAAGTGACCAGTCTGCTATCCTTTTATCAACCATCTGTTTACGTAGTCCCAAAATTCGTAAAATACCTCTGCGTATATCATATTACATAAGAATTATATATACAACTTAAATTAATTATATAACCATATGAAGAAACTTACTTATGTGTATCAAATTTATGCTCAGCTGGCGGAGGTGTTGAATATATATTGCCAATGTGTTGGAGGACTTTAATATTTACACCCGTCGGACACATCTTCAAGCGATCGCGTCCCTGGAAGAAGCCCGACCATGGTGAATCCAACCAGTGAGAATACTAAAAACAAACCCATTTTAATATATGTAAATAACAAATAATAAATCAATTAAGAAATACCAAAATAATAAATAAATAAAAATTATTAAAAAAAAAATTATAAAATATAAAAAAAAAGGAAATTAAGTTATAAAAAATACATTATTAATTCAGTATTCGTAAATAAAACAAAATAACACAAAAAACTTAAAAAAAAAATGCAGTAATATTTAGAAAATAAGTATAAAAAAATAATAACATAAATAATTTTTGAAATAAATAAAAATGCAATATTAGTAAATTTAATTTGGGAAACTTTAATAAAGGAATAATAAAAAAAAAAAATATAAATATAAATACATACAAAATATTTTTTAAAAGTAAGTAAATATAAACAGTTAATAAATAATAAGCATAAAATATAAATTCTTTCAAATTAATAAAAATAAATTTAATTTAATAAAAATATTGTGGATTATTAAACCCAGAGCATGTAAATATCAGTCGACCTTTTCAAAAAGTCAGTAAATAACTCTCACTCAAAGACTTTTTGAGTTAAAAGTCCTAGACTGACCGTTTTCAATAGGTCACATGTCAAAAGGTTTTTGCTCAACTTATAACCTTTATATCTATTTTTTTTAAGTTCTGTTCAGTGACTGACTGATATGCGTTAAGACTCAAAAATAAAAGTCTTTTCGATATTTTTATTAGCCCCTTTGCCTTTTTGTAAAAAATAAGCAAAGCGGAGCTATTGGAAATGTGCAAAATCCAAAAGTATGTAACACATAGAAATAATCATCGGAGACCCCATAAAGTATATATATTCTGAATCAGGACGACAAGACGAGTTGATCTATCCCTGTCCGTCTATCTGTCTGTCCGTCTGTCTGTCTGTCCGTCTGTCCGTCTGTCTGTCTGTCCGTCTGTATGAACGCCTGTTTCTCAGAGACTATAAGAGCTAGAGCAACCAAATCTAGATTCGTTATGTTCGTAGGTTATACGAGTTTGTTTTTGATTTTTGAATTTCCTCCCCTGACCCCCGCAAATCGAAAAAAACGATTATTAAGCTCAATTTTCAACCGATCAAATTTATTTTTGGTACACATCATAACTAAACCATTCTTGATTGATGTTGTGAATCTGGAATTTCGGAAGTTATACATCATCAAAAGTGGCGTTATGGGCACCGGGGGGGTATAGTAGTGCACGCAAAATAAGAGCTAGAGCAACGAAATTTGGATCGTAGATTTGAAAAAATCGATTATAAGGTACAATTTTTAACCGATCAAATTTCTTTTTCGCACACATATTAAGTAGACCACTGTTCATCTACGTTGTAAATTTTGTTAAAATTGAACAATAAACACGGAAGTTATACAACATTAAGTACCACGCTATGGAGCGTGGGGGGCTAAAAGGTGCGCGCAATGGCTAAGTACGTGCAGAACTGTGTGTATGTATGAGTATGTGTGTGTATTGGCTGTATATATAGACAAAGGGGCTCTCGTAGTCGGGTACACTCGACTACAGACTTCTTACTTGTTTTAAAATACGTGCATGCAAGCGATGAATATTATCGATGTGTTGCGTTCATTTGACATTATTTTAATTTTGTTGGTTATTAAATTTGCTTGCATTGTGCGAAACATGGGTCGCAAACAAAATATTAAAGTTCATCAATTTTATAAACATAACTCCAAAGAAAATAATTCAGAGTGCAATGTATGTGGTGCAAAACTTGCAGGCGTGCACTCAACCAATTTAAAACGGCATTTGGTTTCCAAACATTTTGACATATATATAATGACTTTGAAAAAACTGATAAAGCCGAATTTAAACCAACAATTAAAAAAAAAAATATATGTATCGAGACAAGTGAAGAGGCACTGGCTTCTTCAATTGTAAAACTTGTAACAAAAGATGGAAAGCCTTTCTTATTGTTAGAGAGCGAAGGATTTTGCGAAATTGTAAATCCTATATACAGCGCTTTATCCATGTCTCCTATAACAAATAGGAATATTATGAATTTTGTGAAAATTAAAGAGCAGGGTATAAAATCAAGAATAAGAGATCTCTTGAAGGGAAAACTGTTATCTATTAAAATGGATATTGCTACCAGAATGGACAAAGCGATACTTGAAGAGTCGGTTTCTGAAAAACTGCAGAAAACATACTCCTGTATAGATAATTTTATAGACGTGTATGGTCGTATACCGTTAAACACGGATATTTTAAAATTCTATTATAATAGTAAAATTCAGTTTTTTGAACCGACACAGCTCGCGCATGTTGTTCTGGCAACGCCGGCGACTCAAGTGTCGGTAGAAAGGGCATTTTCAGCCCTTCATTTTGTATTAACTGACAAACGCAGCAGTTTAAGTGCAGAAAACTTAAATTCATTGTTAGTTGTTAAGCTAAATGAAGATTAAATACTTAAAATGTTCCTTCTATTATTAAAAGTAATAATTTAATTAATTAATTAATTTTTTAATTTAATGACTTTTTTCAATGAGAAATACTTTTTTCAGTCACTAATAACTCTCAGTTGATGAGCAATATAACATTTCAGTCCTTTTGACTGTTCAGTCAAAGACTTTTAAAAATTTCAGTTCAACTGGAAATACTCAACCGATAACCGAAATAAATTGAAAATAAAAGTTTTGCTCAGACTTTTATTATCTCTGTAAAAAAAATATCGGTTAAAGTCAGACTTCAACCGAATGTGAAATTTCGGTCAACTGTTATTTGCAAGCTATGATTAAACCTAATCAATTGTATAAATAAATGAAAATAATAAATAAAATAAATACTTAAACCTCTTTAAAAATTAAAATATAAAATAATACATTTACAACGTATAGATAAAAATAAAAGTAGAAAAAAAATTAATAATATCTAACATTTTAATAATGAATAATAAAATAATAAATTTAACCAGATTATAACTTACCTTAAAAGTTTTTTGTTTCTTAGACTCGTCAAAGGCATCATTACATATCTTATCGAATTTTTTAACCCATTCGTTATAGTCTTCCATTTTGATGACTCCTTCTTTTGTTAATTTTTCAGCATATTTTAATGTACATGGCTTCATCTTACGTATCCGCTGATACATTAGGGGTTGGGTAAACATTGGTTCATCGGCCTCATTATGCCCATTGCGTCGATAGCCCACAAGATCAATTACCACATCCTTATGAAACGTTGCACGCCATTTTGCAGCAACCCTAGCACAATGTACACATGCCTCAGGATCATCAGCATTTACATGAAAAATAGGCGCATTAACCACACGGGCAACATCTGTGCAATATCTAGAAGAGCGTGAAAAGCGCGGATCTGTGGTAAACCCAACCTGATTGTTTGCCACAATATGAATTGTTCCATGGGTTGTATAGGCAGGCAAATCGGTCATATGTATAGATTCATAGACAACACCCTGTCCGCAAAAAGATGCATCCCCGTGTATAAGTATCGGTAATACTTTTTTTCCGCGAACATCACCACGTAAGAACATCTCAGCACGTGCCTTACCTAAAACCACTGGATTTACAAATTCCAAATGCGATGGATTTGCCACTACAGTAATTCGCACTTTCTTATTTGACCGGCGGTTAAGGCGTTCAGTAAACACCCCCAAATGGTACTTAACATCCCCCGATCCTGGGTCTCTTGCTTTTATTCCATGAAATTGTGTTAAAATATCCGATATTGGCTTACGGCACACATTAGCCAGCACATTAAGTCGTCCACGATGAGCCATACCAATATGAAAAGATTCTACACCCATATTATTAGAAGAATCAATTATTTCCTTCATAACGGGTATCATAATGTCTAAGCCCTCAAGGCCAAATCGCTTTTCCGATGTAAATTTTTTAGCCAAAAAATTTTCAAAACCCGTTGACCGTGTTAAACGCTCTAAAATAAGTCTCTTATCATCATCAGAAAACTGTATGGAATTAGGTCTCTCAAAGTGTTCACGTATCCAACTGCTTTTATAGAATGATGTTATCATCATATACTCTACGCCAATATGGCCACAATATACTCTCTCCAAGCGTTCCAGTATTTCTCTAAACCAAACATAATAATTGTTAAAAGCTAATAATCTATAATACCATCATACATACTTTAGAGGTAGAAAGTTTTCCTCACCACCAATACAAGTAGACATTGGCAACTTAAAGACCGCATTTAAATCATCTTAAAAGGATGGATTATTCAATAACTATATACGTATTATATATTCAGTTAATACTTACTAAATGCATAAGAATAATGCTGACGAAGAACAGCTTTTGTTGCCTGTACTTTTCTGTTGTCTGAGGGATCAAGTGAGCCAGTTGGTCCCACTATACCCAACGGATCCAAATCAGCTGCCAAATGGCCACGGGTCTGATATGCTCTTATTATGGCCTGTACGACTAAATGATCATCTATATATTTCCAATCTGCATTGGGTGCCGTAACAGTTGGTGCGGCTGGTGGTTTTTTTTCAGCTGAACCGCCTAATGGTCCTGGTCCAGAAGATTGTCGAGATTTTCTTTTGACATTTGATTTCTGTGATTTACCTCTGAAGTAGGCATCCCACGACTGTAAATGTAAATAATAATTTATAATATAATAAATTTTGTTTTAGAATTATACAAAATATATATATATATCTATATATACCTGATCCACAGAACTTGGATTTTTAGTCCATTTCGCATATAATGATTCAACATAAACTGCGTTGCTACCATTGGCAATACTATCATAATCCGCCTTTGGTGAACGTGAGGATTTTTTCTTTGATGCGACTACTCCAGTTATTCGTATTCCCCGTCTTTTGTATATAATACCAAGGTTGCTTGTTAATATGGATCGGCCGTGGCTTAGTTTCATGGCTTTAATTTAAAAAAAAAAAATAAACTATTTTATGCAATTGAACAATAATTTTGAATAACAAAAAATAAGAAATTAAATTTTGAAACTATATTGACTAATTTGGGTTTTATTTTTAAAAATGTAACATTTTGATTTATAAACTTTGGGACCCCTGTCCACAATGACGATTTAAATTTTCAAATACTGAACTTTTTTTGATCTACAAATGTATAAAGCTTAGCATGCCAAGATTTCATTGAAATGTATCTAAATATATATATAAATAAATATATTATATTTTTATATATTCTACAAATAAAATATATATTAATATAGCTATCTATACATACGTATGTATATATATATCTCTTTATATATTTACTATATATGCAACTATATATGCATTATATACATATACATACATATATTTGTATATGTCTATAATAATGTATATATATACATATATATTTAATGCTTTAAAAAACAATCAATTTTTATATTTTTCTTTTTATATACATATTTATATTTTATTTTTTTATTATTTTTTCTTTTGCTGGCAACCTATTATTATTATTATTAATATATTATTATTATTAGAATATTGTTTGTTTTATTTTTGATCGGCTTTTGTTTTTTCCAAGGATTTTTCCTTCTTCTTCTTTTCAATTATTTTCAGCTGTGCTTTGATCTCCTCTCTTTGTTCATCAAAGGTGCTTCGCTCCAAAGCTACTTTCACGCGTTCAATCTGATCATTCGGCTCCTTAATGTTATTCGTTTTATTATCCACTTCATTATTACTTTTACTTGTAATTTTATCCACTTTTATCAAGTCATCAATTATCTTTTCCTTATTAATATCAATAATTGTATCTTCCGATTTGGGTGTTAGAATTATATGACCCACAATACAATCAGAATCTTGAGATAGCGTCCGTGCACTTAAGCCACTGGGATTATTTAATTCATGCAAATCATGCAAAGGCTTCATTGATTTATTTGTATCATGCTCTTCCAAAGAATTTGAAAAGCGATCAATGTTACCTTCGCAAGTTGCCTTATTATCTATAGCTGCAACTGAAGCAGCAGCTGACATTGAAGATGAAATTGGAACTGAAGCTGAAACTGAAACTGAAGCTGGACCTGGAGCTTCAGCTGATGAAGCTACAACTGCATCTGTAGTTGAAATTGAATTTGAAGTTGTAGTTGAATTTGTAGTTGTAGTTGAATTTTTAGTTGTATCTAAATTAAAATCTTTATTTTGTAAAGTTTGATCTTGAGCAGAATTAGTGGATTTTTCGGAACTCTTTTTGCTTGTTAAAATTTCACTGAAATATAAATTCCACGACTTTTCCCACATATGAAATAAAAATATAAATATATATTAATAATTTTATATATTACATTATATTATAAATATATATATATATATATATATATGTATATATTTTATATAATATATATTAATGTATTAGATTACCTTGTCCACGGAATTATGATTTTTAACCCATTTTGAAAATAGATATTCCATATATTTAGCATTAGCTCCACTTACAAAGCAATTCATATTCATGCTATCCTTTGAACACAAGTGTTTATCTGCTTGAAGTGATATCTTATTGGAAGATGCTTTCTTATTTTCGGATCCTTTTTTAATAATCCCACCCGTTTCACTTGCACTGCTAAAACGTTGTAAACGCGGTGCAGCGCATGAAATTATTGACATAATTTTGAATTTAGTACAAACAGACATAGTGGTTTGTTTTTGGTTTATTGCGTTTAAAAAAAAATTTTTCAAGAAACTTTTTAAATAATGTATATAAATATAACAAAATTGTATTATATAAAACACTAAGTGCTAAAAGAACGCGCCTACTAGACTAAACTGAAAAGTACTTTTTTCTCTCTAGGTAAAAAATACACATTACTATCGATACTCCAAAGTTGACAGATTTTTCAAAACGATTGTTAGGCACAATTTAAGTTCCTTACAAAATAATGGAAGTACCTATAAAAACAATTAAAGACTCGACTATCGAGTGAAACGCATAGACTTTTAATTTTCTTAAATATTGTTTGTGGAATAAAACAATTCGCAATTTAATTTTATTGAATTTAACGTATATTTCTCAGTAATTCAGCTTAGATTGGTTTGAGAAGTAATGCCCAATAAAAGTTAAAGAAAAAAACGATGTTTTATATCTTTTTGAATATGGAATAAAGTTATATTTATTATTAAATTTTTAACGCACATTGTTACATACACCTCGAATTTCATTCTACATACTAATTAATACACATTAATTTTGTCTTGAACTTAGAGAATAGCTAAACTAAAAACATAGGTAATAGATTTTTAATTTTTTCTTTTTGTTTTGTTTTGGTTTGCTGCTAAACGGATCAGAAGAAAAAAAACCAAAAAAAAATATTTATAAAAAATTATACATAGTTCTTATAATTTTAGGATCGTATTATTTGATATTATAATTACCTTTATAACATTTATTTTAAGTCTTTTAAAAGCGTTTTCTTCATTCAGTAACAATGCAAGCGAAAAAGAAAATAGAAAAACTTTTATCAGTTTTATTTGTATTTTTTTTTTTTATCAACAAATAATTAGTAGCAAATTGCATAGTGATAATTACGCATTATCATACTCTTTTTCTTATTAGTTTTTTGTTGTTTGATTTTTTTTTTTGTATAATTTCAAATGCAAAATACATCGAAAAGTGTGGTTGTTATTTTGCTTTGTTTAAAGTTATAACATACATATTTATATATATATATATTTAGTTGAAATTGTTTTTTATTTTCATATTTCATATATATTCATATTCATAAACATATTTATATATATATATTTATATATATATAAATATATATATATATATATATACGGTATTTAAATTTAAATGCATTTAAGTAACGTGTTACAATTAGAAACGGTTCTTTAGCTACATTTTATGTTTTTTCTATGTAGTGTGTGTGTTGTCTGAGTGAGTGCTGCGTGTGTCTGTGTTTGTGTGTAGGTGCCGTCAGGTTTGTTTTGCATATTTATAGAAATTCCATAGATCATAGATGTACAACTGCATCATCATTTTATACATTTACATAAAATATGTATATTGATTTATGAAATATTATTATTTTTATTCAATTTTGTTTTTGCACTTTACTTTCTACTTAAATGATTGGTGACTAGACAAGTGCATTATGAATCGGATCGCCTTAACTTTTTTGAATCGATATATAGTATACAAATATATATATACATATATATATTTATATATATATATCTATTGTATACATTTTAAGTTTTATTTTAAATCTCGTTTAAAATTTTATTTTGATATTATTTTTGTTCTTTGGGTTTATTCATATACAACTGCGAAATAGTAAGCCTGGATGATTTATATTTAAGTATTTAACACTATTTGCATATTGATTATTATTTTATAGGACCAGACAAACTTATAAACAACTGCAGATCATTTGGATTATAATTTTAAATTTTAAAATACACATATTTATTTATAAAGAATGTTTTAAGGTGCGCTTTACATTTATAATTGTATTCATTAAGTTTTGCATTTTGTGTGTTCATTTTCGTTTATATTTTTGGATATAAATTTTGAATATTGCACGACTTTAAGTTTATATGTTTTCCTTTTGATTTTAATGCGATATATAAAATAATATATTTTAAACATTTTATTTATCTCTTCTTATTTTTTTTGTTTTGTTTGTATGGTTTTTCCTTTTGTTATTTTTGTTTCTTTGTTTGTTTGTTTGTTCGGTGTAAGCGTTTACTTTTTGGTTTTTTAAATACTTTAGAGCGACAAAAATTGTTTTTTTTTTTTTTTTGCTATTTGCATATTTTTTCTTTTGTTTTTGTTTGTATTCCAGTTAATTTAAGAATAATGCAGAAAATGTACAGAGTTTTGTAATTACAGTTTAAATACATGCACAATATGTTACATGCAGATTTATATACGTATATTTGTGGCATTAACTATCCAACTTGCACGATCCTATCCGATATCGGTCAGCGGCGACGCTTCTGTTTGTGTTATATTTTCTGTATTTTTTGTTGTTTATTTCTTTTGTTTTGCTATTTATGCATTATGATTTTGTCCCTATAGTGTTCTGTTTGTTCCATTTATTTTTCATTCCTTTTGTTTTTAATATGTATTTTTGTTGTTTGTTATTTGTTGTTGGTATTGGTGTTGGTGTTTATTGTGTCGTTGTTTATATGTTTTCGCAGCAGTAATTAGCGCGTTTCAATTACAAATGTCTAGAGATAATACATAGCTAATCGGGGGGAGCATATGTGAAGCATTGTCATATTGTTAATGTGTTTGCACATGAAACGTTAGACATGTGCAATGGGCATTTGAAGCGTCTTCGCATCCCGATAGGACTTATCCTATACGTACTGATGATCACCTGCCAATGGATCATTATCGGCACATTCCGCACGTAATAGTGGTTCCTTTTCAATTGTCTGATGAACCTGAGCATCAAAATCATAATAGTTCATCCAATCAACACGACGTGGCTGAACTAAACCAAAGCAAGTACATTCCAAAAAGTCAATAAGATTGAGCACTGGACCGCGTGTAAATGGACTATGACCACCCTTTGCCTGAAAATGTCGATATCGTCCACGATTCATACGTTCATTAGTGGTCATGCCCAGGCAAATAACTTGATATGTCTGGCAAATAGTCAATAAAATTACCCAGGACATATGCAATAGTGCATTGCCCATGACCCATCCAACCCAGGCATCACAGTTTCCAATAGCTCGCATTGCGGTGAGAAAATCTATTTAAAATAGAAACAAATTATTGATTAATCAAATATTAAACATTGTTTAGAATTTGGGTTTCGATTGGTAAACTAACCGTTAAAGTGTACATTACACTCATTAACATAGTACTTTGATCCGCCGTATAGCATCCAGGCGCACATTACCAACAGCATCCAGAGAAAACCCATAAAGTAGCTGTGATTTTTGAGACCAATACAATTTCCTACCCAAGGACAATGATGATCAAAGCGCGCCACGCAACGATCGCACACAGAACAATGCTTGGATCGTATGGGTCGACGTACCAGACAACCAGAGCAAAAGGAAGCGGGCTCAAATCCAATTCCACCACGTTCCGATAGATCCACAATTGTCTGCCAAGGAAAAAAAAAACAAATATATTATATAAATATTATAATAATAAATTATATAAATATTTTATTAATATATTATACATACACAATTTTTTTTTATTATTATTAAATTCAAGAATTATATAATTTATTTACATACCTTAAATCGTTGCTCTCTAGTGGGTCGAATAATACCTGGGTCACCTTTCCAGGACTTAAGAAAACATACCCACAAGAGAAGTGAGGAAATAAGGAAGCATACGGTGGTGGCTAAAGATACAGCATCATCGATATACATCAACCAAGTGACATAGAACCAGGCCTTAGTGGCCAGATAAACGGATAGCGGTAGTAACGCCATAAGATGCTCATCAAACAGCGTCTTACCAATTGTATAAAATATGGCATAAAGGCAACCAAGCAGGAAAAACTTAATAATGTACAGTGTATTGATAGTGAAAACAATACCAGCTAAATAGAAAGCAGTAAATGGACAGGCAACCATTGACCACCAGCGCAAACGTTTATCATGGCGCAACTTTGAGACAAGAGAACGTCGCTGTTGTGATGTTAACGATGCCTCCCTAACACGATCCATGACTTTGGCACCAATCCAAATGGCACCTGTTTGAGCCTCTAACATCGTAAGTGGTGTCTCAGCACGTAAATTGGGCACATCCAATGAAGCCTTCGACTTAAGCACCAAGGTCGATATTGCTGTAGCATTCCGTGCCAATATTGCCCAATGTAACGCTGTATTGCCATGTGTATAATCGACCATAGCCGGATTTGCACCCAGTGTCAACAGAAGCCGCACAGGATCCAAAGCACATACCTATTTAAAACAATAAACAAATATTACTATGAAATAAGCGAAATATTTGTTTATCAATCAAATTGAAGAACTAACTTAACAAAGATTATTTTTTTAACAACTGTTTTGCTTAACTATTTAAATTATCAGCTGCAACATAATACTACGAAATATGTATAAAAACATGTATATATATATATGTATATATATATATATTATATATATATATATATATATATATATATATTAACGTATTTAGCCCCAGCTGTTTTGTTGCTCTATGTATATTTTGTGACTTAAATATATTTTAATGAACTTTCTTATCAAATGATAGATTATTTATCTCCAAATAAAAAAACAAATCTAATTTTTAATTTTTTTAAAATAAATTTTTATAACAAAAAAAAATTTAAAGAGATTTTATTATTTGAATTACTGTTGGCTTACCTTCCAGGCGGCCCACATAAGGGCTGTCATGCCGCCACGATCTTGTAAATCGGGATCCACACCCTTGGCAATAAAGTAGGCCACCAAGGCTGTATGTGCAAACTGTGCGGCAATGTGTATGCAGGAGCAACCTTCGGCATCACGTATTCGTGGATCGGCACCAGCAGCCATTAGTAGAACAACAGCACCCAAATGTCCTTGTCGTGTTGCCCAATGCAGTGGAGTAGCATTTAGCTCACCACCGACAGCATCGACTGTTGCTCCTTTTTCTAAAAAATACCTTATGATATCCCGTCGATTGTTAATGGCTGCCCAATGAAGCAGTGTAACCGTTTCACTATCGGGCTGATTGACATCCCAACCGGATTCAACCAAATCCCTTACGCGTGCAATTGCACCGTATTGTGTAGCCTTAACAATATCGAAGCCGCTATAATCGGGCTCCGCGGGCGCTGTGGGTGGTTGTTGCACTATCAATGCTGCCTGACGTTCATTATCGGTTTGATTGCTCGCACCGGGTACACACGACCCGGTCGTTGCAGCATTACAGGCGCTTTGGTACATTTTTTACAGTGTGTTTTTAACAATTGTGTGCTTGTGATTCATTTAACATCCCCCACACACACATATACACACACCCGCTAGGTAATGAAGCTAATGGGTTGACATTTACAGGATCAACATTTTGCTGCGTATTATTAACAGCAGCAAATTTTTTATTAAGCACTAATGAACAGTCATAGGCTCAACGTTTATATTGGTAATTAGAATATTTACACAATTATTAGTTTTTAATGCGTTTCACATACGAAAATATTTGCTGGTGTTGTGTGTGACCGTTTGATGTTAACAACGAAATACCTTATGCATTATATACCAACCCACAGAAGCCAAGAAAAAATACTAATAAAATATTATTATTTTGAATTCTTTAATTGTTATAAATAAATATAGCACTAATTATTATTACACATATATGAATGTTTTTGTAATAAAGAAATTTTAAATTTCATATTAATATAATAAAAATATTAAAAAAAAAAAAAAATGTTTTAAAAAGAAAAGAAACGGCTTTCATATGTATATATATACATATTAATATATTAATACATATATATGTAAATACATATATATATATACGATATATATGTATATATATATATATATATATATATATGCGCTGTAGCATCCCTGTACCATCTCTAGGTAATACCAAATACCAAGAAACATAAACAGGTGTTCAATAAGGTTTCCCGCGTAGAATTCGCGTTTATTTTCCCGGCTTTTAATTTGGAAGCTTGATGAAAGCTGTGATTTTTATTCTAACTTTTCAAGACAGACATGGAGGCGAAGCGCAAATTTAATGGAAATACAAATGGAAATGGTCAATATAAAAAATCCAGGTAATAACAAATCAGTTGTTCAAGTTGTAAAAGTAAATTGAATGTAATTTGAGTTGTAGAAACTATGATGACGACGATGATATGGGAGGTGGCTTTGAAGCAGAGTTAGCTGCCTTGGAACCCAACGATGAATTGGATCAAACGCAGCTAATGGGCGAAGGGCCTGAGAATCAGCAAACCAGCGAACGTTGGTCACGTGCACCACCTCCACAACTAAATCCTGCCGAAGATTGTTTGACATTTCAGCAACTGGATATAGAGAATTATGTGGGCCAGCCGTTACCTGGTATGCCGGGTGCCCAATTAGGTCCGGTACCCGTAGTGCGTATGTTTGGTGTCACAATGGCTGGTAACTCAGTGTGTTGCCATGTTCATGGTTACTGCTCCTATTTCTACATAACAGCACCAAAGAACTTTGAACAACATCACTGCTCAGACCTGCACAAAGCTTTGGATCAAAAAGTCATCGCAGATATACGTAACAACAAGGATAATGTACAGGAATCGGTGTTAGCCGTAGAAATGGTTCAGCGACAAAATATACATGGTTATCAGGGCGATGAAAAACAATGGTATATCAAGATAACTGTAACACTACCCCGTTTTGTGGCTGCCGCATCAAGGCTGTTAAAGAAGGAGGTTATCATGAGGGAATTTGATTTCCAAGACTGTCGTGCATTTGAGAATAACATTGACTTTGATATACGGTTTATGGTAGAAACAAATGTTGTTGGTTGTAATTGGATTGAATTGCCTCCAGGCAAATGGCGTCTACGTGGGCGCAATTCTAAACCAGCTCCTGAGTCACGTTGCCAAATCGAAGTGGATGTAGCTTATGATCAGTTTATATCACACGAAACAGAAGGTGAATGGTCTAAAGTAGCACCTTTTCGTGTCTTAAGTTTTGATATTGAGTGCGCCGGACGCAGAGGGATCTTTCCTGAGGCTAAAATGGATCCAGTTATACAGATAGCCAATATGGTTATACTTCAGGGCGAATCAGAGCCATTTATAAGAAATGTGTTTACATTAAAAGAGTGTGCACCCATCATAGGTAGCCAGGTGCTATGCTATGAACAAGAGGCACAATTGCTTGACAAATGGGCTGCTTTTGTGCGAGAAGTGGATCCGGATATACTTACAGGGTATAATATAAACAATTTTGATATACCATACTTATTAAATCGTGCTGCCCATTTGAAAGTAAAAGGATTTGAATATTTAGGACGCATAAAGAATATACGATCGGTTATCAAAGAGCAAGTCCTACAATCAAAACAAATGGGAAGACGAGAAAATCAATATGTCAACTTTGAGGGTAGAGTTCCATTTGATTTGCTATTTGTGCTTCTACGTGATTATAAGCTACGTTCCTATACACTTAATGCTGTCAGTTATCATTTTTTGCAAGAGCAAAAAGAGGATGTACATCATAGTATTATTACAGATTTACAAAATGGTGATGAACAGACACGACGTCGTTTAGCTATGTATTGTCTAAAGGATGCATATTTGCCAATTCGCTTATTGGAAAAGCTTATGGCAATTGTTAACTATATGGAAATGGCACGTGTTACGGGCGTTCCACTTGAATCTCTGCTCACCCGTGGACAACAAATTAAAGTACTCAGCCAGCTACTACGCAAGGCTAAGACAAAAGGTTTTATAATGCCTTCCTATACCTCCAGTGGCTCTGATGAACAGTACGAAGGAGCAACTGTTATAGAGCCAAAAAGAGGCTACTATGCGGATCCCATAAGCACACTTGATTTTGCTTCTCTATATCCTAGCATAATGATGGCCCATAATCTATGCTACACAACATTGTTGTTACCTGGTGCAAAGGATAAACTTGGACTGACAGATGGTCAAGTGGAGCGAACGCCAGCCAATAATAGTTTCGTTAAGTCAGAGTTGCGACGTGGCTTGTTGCCCGAAATTCTGGAGTCGCTACTGGCTGCACGTAAGCGTGCCAAGAATGATTTAAAAGTTGAAACAGATCCCTTCAAGCGTCAAGTGTTGGATGGCAGACAGTTGGCATTAAAAATATCTGCCAATTCTGTATATGGTTTTACTGGCGCCCAAGTGGGTAAGTTACCCTGTTTGGAAATCTCTGGTAGTGTTACTGCATATGGACGTACTATGATTGAACTTACCAAAAACGAAGTGGAATCACATTACACTCGTGCGAATGGCTTTGAAAATGATGCAACTGTCATCTATGGTGATACAGATTCAGTTATGGTAAATTTTGGTGTTAAAACTTTGGAACGCAGCATGGAACTCGGTAGAGAGGCAGCAGAGTTAGTTAGCTCAAAGTTTGTGCATCCCATTAAACTGGAGTTCGAGAAGGTTTACTATCCCTATTTATTGATTAACAAAAAACGTTATGCTGGTCTCTACTTTACCAGACCGGACAAATACGACAAAATGGATTGCAAAGGCATTGAGACAGTACGTCGAGATAACTCTCCATTGGTGGCCAATCTAATGAATTCCTGTCTACAGAAATTGCTTATTGAACGCAATCCGGAAGGCGCTGTGGATTATGCTAAACAAATTATAGCCGATTTGTTATGCAACCGCATAGATATATCACAACTGGTCATTACCAAAGAATTGGCCAAAACGGATTACGCAGCTAAGCAGGCTCATGTGGAACTGGCTGCCAAAATGAAAAAACGTGATGCGGGCACAGCGCCGAAGCTTGGCGATCGTGTACCCTACGTTATCTGTGCAGCAGCCAAAAATACGCCAGCATATCAAAAAGCAGAAGATCCACTCTATGTGCTGGAGAATAGTGTACCAATTGATGCAAACTATTATTTGGAGCAGCAGCTATCTAAACCGTTACTTCGTATCTTTGAGCCTATTTTAGGAGATAAAGCAGAATCGATTTTGCTAAAGGGCGAACACACTCGGACGCGTACTGTAGTTACTTCAAAGGTGGGAGCATTGGCGGGATTTATGACCAAAAAGACTACTTGTCTTGGCTGCAAATCACTAATGCCTAAGGGGTATGAGCAGGCCTGTTTATGTCCACATTGTGAGCCAAAGATGAGCGAGCTATACCAAAAGGAAGTAGCTGGTAAACGCGGCTTAGAGGAATCCTTTTCCCGCCTATGGACAGAATGTCAACGTTGTCAGGGTTCATTGCATGAAGAAGTTATATGTTCCAACCGTGATTGTCCCATTTTTTATATGCGACAGAAGGCACGCATGGAATTAGATACACAGGAACAACGCGTTCGTCGGTTTGGGCTACCTGAATGGTAGCCATTCTATATAAATATACATGTATGCATTATAAACCTATTATTTAATAATTATATTACTAGAAGTTATTACAAAGTTGTGTTTGTGTGTGTGTGTGTATGTATGTTTGTGTGTGGTTTGGATATTTGCGCAAGCGTTAAAGAACTTCCAACTCTCTCTGGGTGACACTTTGGACAATTTTACAAGGGGTGGTGGGGGAGACAAGCTCATTTGGAAGTTTTAGAGCATGACTATTTACGGCTTTGGAGCGTATTGGATAACCAATCCATAGCTTGATCTAAACCCTCGCCCTTGGTTGCTGATGTTTTAAATATTTGAAAAGTACGATTTTTTAAATTTTCCAGACCTAATGCATGATGAACCTCAGCAACGGTCATGCATCCGTCCATGTCCTGTTTATTGGCAAGCACAACAAGTATCGCACCCGCAAGCTCCTCCTCCCGTAGCATATACAATAGCTCATCCTTGGAAATACCAATGCGATCGCGATCCGCTGAATCAACCACATATATAATGGCGTCCGTATTGCTATAATAACAACGCCAATATGGTCTGAAACAAAGATGATTCATTAATAAATTACACTATTGGAATTAATATATAAATTAAGAGATATATAAAGTAGTTCAATAAATAGAATATTCAGAGTTGAATAGGAACTAATTAGAGCTCCTTACATCAACTAATCGTAGTTTGCATTGTTTACAAAAGTCTTTATATAAATGGTATATTGAATCGGTTAAAGGGCTTCTTTAGGCATAAAAAGGTAAGCGGTAAAAAGTAGCTCTGCTAACATCATCACATTCTTATCTTCACAGATTGTATATATATATATATATATATATATATATATATATAAAACAATATATATTGCATACATTCATACTAAAAATGTGTTAATACATATATATATATAAATATATATATATATATATAGTAACATATATTCACTTTACAAATAGTTATTAATTTGTTTCGTTTGTTTTCCTGTTTGCGTTCCATTTCTTACCTAATACTTGTTTGTCCACCCAAGTCCCAGACTTGGAATTTAAGGTTCTTGTATGTGACCTGCTCCACGTTGAAGCCGATTGTAGGTATCGTTGTGACAACTTCACCCACCTGAAGCCTGTACAATATTGTTGTTTTGCCGGCTCCGTCTAATCCTAATATTAATATGCGCATCTCCCTGGATCCGAGCAGACCTCGAAAATAGCTGAGCACCCCACCTGCAATATGACGAAAAAAATTTAAAGGTGGTGACTTTTAGGAGAAGCGGCAGACTAAATAAACGTTAACCGCTTTAAAGTTTAACCAGTTTTCCATTATTTTGTCTCACCTACCCATATTTGTAGTGTAATTACAGCGTGCTAAGTGCCTCTAAATGCTTAAATATAAAATATATCTAGTTTATTATGTTATCTTGCTTTTTAAATGATTTCTGGCTCTTGTTTTCACTAAAATGACAGAATTTTGCCATTCACAATAAACGTAAACATGACGTGTCATAGCATGCGTTCAGCTGTAAAAATATTTTTACTGGTCAAAAGTAAGACGTTTTAGAATTAAGACGTTTTAGAATTATATTAAAATAATTTATGTTTTTCTTTTTTTATAACAAATTAAATTGATTAAATAAAAAATTTTGTATTTATATTCCACAGTTGAACGCAGCCATTAGCTACCGGCGTATAGGGTTGCCACAGTTTTTATTTTGTTATACAGAGACGTCCGCCATTGTCGCGTCTTTCGTCCAGTAAAAAGTGTGAAAATCGTGGGACGTAAAACGCATTCAAATTGTGCAAATAGGTAAAATTGCGATGTAAAAACTGTACAAGTTGATGTCTAATAATACAATCAACATCTGGCACTCATAAAACAAACGTTAAAATCTTTTTTTTGCGTGTAATTTCATTCATGTGCAAAAATAAGTGTATGTGGTGAGGGAGCGTAACAAAGCCGAATAATGAATAATGATTACATATACAGTTTATATACATTAATATAGATTATTGTGAAAAATATAGTGCAATAAAATGTTAAAACCTAAGCGTATAGACTGTGCATTTATATATTTCTATAAATTTTAAGCTATTATTTATAGGGGCAATCGAGTGCTCAACTAACACAAGCAGCAAACGTAGTGAAATGGCCTCGCCCTCACCGGCGAACAGTCCGATGCCACCACCACAGGCACCCAGCCCTATGGCGCCACCCTCGCAAAGTCCAGCACCCTCACCGCACAGTCCCTATCCCCATCAACCACCACAGGGGCCCCCACAGGGACCACCGCCTGGTGCGCCGCATATGCAAGGACCACCACCACCAGGCCATCCAGCCGGCCCATACGGGCACCCCATGCAGCACGGACCGCCTGGCCAGGGTCCACCGGGTCATCACATGCCGCCACATCATCAGGGCATGAGTATGTTCAAATTATTAATAAGAATTTATTTACATTAAAAAAATTAATATTTATTTCTTTTATAGCGCCGCATATGGGTATGCAAATGCCACCAACTGGTCCAAACATGTCACCCCTTGGATACCAAACACATGGAATGCCACCAAATGTAAGTAAATCAAAAAGTCTTGCTGATCTAATTAAATGTAATATCCTTAATTTGATCCGCCTCTCGAATCAGTTGTATTACTTCTTGAGCAAGCGATTCTTTGCCAGCAACTACAAGATTTGGCTTCATTACATTAAATTCAGAGCCATTTGAATCATATACAACGCCGCCAGCTTCGCGTATCAACAGAACGCCTGCGGCAACATCCCAAGGCTTTAAATTATCCACGTAATAGGTGTCCAATGAGCCCTTTGCTACGTAAGCCAATGACATAGCAGCAGTGGCCAGACAGCGTGTACTATTTATATCAGAAACATCTAAATAGATTCTTAAAAAACAAAATATTAAAACTTACCCACTAGCTACAGAACCCAGCTTATAGGCACGCTTAAGATTCTTATCACGCAAATAAGCTACGTTTATTAGCGTAATTTCGTTACCCACGATCGATTTCGCAATCTAGATAAAATTAACAAATTGAAACACTAAAATCTTGCTCGTTTAGTTAATATACCAACCGTAGTAGCCTCGGAGCAATGTATGGCATTGCCATTAAGAAAAGTGCCATTACCTTTCCGAGTGGTGTACAGTTCATTTGCCACTGGGTTAAAAATAATTCCGACGACCAATTCCTTATTTATGGCCAATGCAACCGAAATGCCACAATGTGGAAATTGATGTATATAATTTGTGGTACCATCAATAGGATCGATGATCCATGTTGGTGCATTTGTCAATTCTGGTATCGTGTCAGCTGTGCCAACTGTTTCTTCACCAATGAATTTTGATTCAGGGAAAGCCTTTAATAGACCTTCTGATAATATCTCCTCAATGCGTTGATCATATATAGTGACATAGTCAAAATAGTTCGATTTCACCATAACCTCTTTTTTTGGTTTATTGTAGCCCTCCTTAAATACCGGTCCACAAGTTTTTACCAATTCCACAGCTACATCATGATATTCTTTAATTTTTGAATCTGTTATGTTGCCGGACATTTCTGTATAAACTATTAAAAAACCAAATATAGATAATGCAAATATTAATGTCATATACATTTTATTTTGGTTTTGCTAAAACTGTAACTAACAGTCAATGTAGTATATAATTTGGTAACTAACGAACAGTTTAACCGCATGTGTACTTCTTCAACTGTTTTACGCATCTTATAAATATTTTTTTGAGCTTTTGCAAAAAAAAAAAAAAATTAGAAAAGTTTGTGCACAGCTTTTGTCTTTATACACCCTGTCATATAACTACTTTAAAAGTAGGGCGTATTTACTTGGGTATGTGTTAACTTTGAGATATAGACGTTGTACTTGGTCTATTTAAAAATTTTCATTTAGATCTGTTAACTTATCGGCAGATAAATATGTGTACTTGATTTAAAAGTTAGTAGTTGTTTTTTGTGGATAAGCAAAATCTTGTATTTAGTAACTAATTATAAAATAAGTAAGAAGTCTGTAGTCGAGTGTACCCGACTACGAGAGCCCCTTTGCCTACATATACAGCCATACACACACATACTCTTACATACACACAGTTCTGCACGTACTTAGCCATTGCGCGCACCTTTTAGCCCCCCACGCTCCATAGCGCGGTACTTAATGTTGTATAACTTCCGTGTTTATTGTTCAATTTTAACGAAATTCACAACGTAGATGAAGAATGTGTGCGAAAAAGAAATTTGATCGATTAAAAATTGTACCTTATAATCGATTTATTCAAATTGCGGGGGTCAGGGGAGGAAATTCTAAAATCTAAAACAAAATCGTATAGCGTACGAACATAACAAATCTACGTTCCAAATTTCGTTACTCTAGCTCTTATTTTGCGCGCACTACTATACCCCCCCGGGCCCAATACCGCCACTTTTGATGATGTATAGCTTCCGAGTTTTTTGATCAATCTTAACCAGAATCACATCATCACATCAAGAATGGCCTAATTATGATGTGTGAATTAATAATCGATTTTTTCGAATTGCGGTAATCAGGGGAGGAAATTGAAAAATCAAAAACAAACTTGTACAGCGTACGAAAATTATAAATCTAGGTTTAAAATTTAGTTGCTCTAGCTCTTATAGTCTCTGAGAAACAGGCGTAAATACGGACGGACGGACAGACAGACAGACGGACAGGGATAGATGAACTCGTCTTGTCGTCCTGATTCAAAATATATATACTTTATGGGGTCTCCGATGATTATTTCTATGTGTTACATACTTTTGGATTTTGCACATTTCCAATAGCTCCGCTTTGCTTCTTTTTTACAAAAAGGCAAAGAGGCTAAAATTTTTTTTTGCCATTTAATATTTTTATTTGTCAAACTTAATTTGTTGTGTTTTTTTTTTTTTTTTGATAGTATTTGATTTGTTTGCTGCTTCTTGAAAATATTCTCCTTTAAGCTTCATCGGCCCCCACAGATTGCTCTTGGTCAGCCTTGCGCAATAAGTTTTCAATTTCTTTGCGTAGATTTTCAGTACCGGCACAAATTAGATCTGGTTTCATTATATCAAATGGTCCACCAAATGGATGTGTTAAAACACCGCCAGCTTCAGTTATTAACAATGAACCAGCAGCACAATCCCATGGATACATGTCCTCAATGTAAAATGCATCCAAATTGCCAGCAGCTACCATGCACAGTTCATCCACAACGCAAGAATATGCTAATGTCCTTTAAATAGTATATGTTAGATATTACAAAATTATTGTTACTTTACTGTTCATTTGATAAAGCTTAAGCTTACCGTCTAGCTTGTAATCCTACATGGTAAATACGTTTGATATGCTTGTTGGCCACACCAGGTACATGTAATAAGGATACTTCATAGGCTACATTGGCATCCCTTAAAGACTCACAATTGCTAACACGAATCGGCTTGCCATTGCAAAAGGCTCCCTGTCCCAGCTTTACTGTGTAGAGCTTTGACTGGGCTGGATTATTAACTATGCCCAATACAATTTGTTTTTTAATTGAGAGACCAATGGAAACGCAAACATGTGGAATTTTTTTAATAAAATTCGATGTACCATCAATGGGATCAATTATCCAGGTTGGTGCATCTGTCAGTGCACTGGATACATTATTATTTTTAGCCGTATTCTCCTCACCGATGAATTTATGATTTGGATATTTCGCCAATATTTCATTCATAAGAAACTCTTCAATCTTAGTATCATAATCGGTGACAACATCATAGAATTCACCCTTAATATCCACATGCTTCTCTGTCATCTCATAACCTTCCAGGAGTATGTCACCCGCCTTCACAGCCAGTGGGTAAATGAAGTTATACAACTCTTCAAGTTCAGATAACATTTTAATTTAATTATTTTTGATAAATATGCAAAATATTTATACGATTCCGTTTGGAAACGTTCGTCGTTAGCGTCCAAGTTTTTACTGCCAACTAAACAATGATCAGAGCTCTATTGTTCTTAAACTCTCTCTATCTTTTTCTCTCTTGTTTTGTTTTTTTTTTTTTTTATTATTTACATTGAGCTTTGATTTATATACAATACAAAAAGTACGAGTCTAAAGTATACTATATATGATAACAGAGATGCACTGAAAATTGAAATCTGTTGTTTTTTTTTGCTTACGTTTTATCTTAATTATATGTTTCGATGATTACTAACTTTGTCTACGTTTTGTTTTTTCTTCTTTTATATTTTGCTTTTTTATCTTGAGTCTTGTGTGTACTCTCGTACGTAGATTTTTGTTCTTTCTAACAAACATACAGTGGTTGGCGATGAAAAATTATTAAAAGTCATGTTCAAATTTTAATAAAGGGTTATAAAAAAGAACACATGATTGCATAATGATATTACTATCTTAATCTTTAAGCATATTTCGTTATAATATATTTCTCTTCAAAGTTTTATTTATATTTATTTTATATATTCTTTCATATGGTTGTTACCTATGTGATATATTCTCCCATGATTTCATTGTAAAAATGATTAGAATAGAAAAAGATATTTTTATTGGTACTACATTTTTTTTTTATAAGAGTTTAGTTAATTATAAAGTTTTATTTGAAATATGTGTTTTAAAATACTTATTATATTTTATTTAAATGTATATTCTGTTATTTGGTTAGCCTCCTTAATAAGGCTTATAACGTTTTTGGCCAACTCATCTGTAGCAGCACATACAAAGTCAGGTTTCATTATATTAAATTTACCTCCACTTGTATGATAAATAAAGCCACCTGCCTCAGTTAGTATTACAGCACCAGCTGCAATATCCCATGGTTTCAAGTCATCCACATGGTAAGCATCACATTGCCCCGTTGCCACATAGCATAATGCAAGTGCGGCGCTACCAAAACTGCGAGTTCTACATCAGAGAGTAGAGTAGAAGTTTATTAAAAAAAAATGCTCCTCCCTCTCGCTCTTTCTTATGCTCACACTCATACTATAAATTTATTTCTATATATATATATATTGATACTCACGCCGTGGCATTCGATCCCAGCTTGTAAATACGTTTTATATTCTTGTCTCTGACAGCTGACGCATGTATCAATGATATTTCATATGCAACCACAGCTTGATTGATCTACATATATACAAATGAAATGAGAATAGTTAAGTTTATAATAAAAATAGATTTAATTCTCAGAGTTGTTAAATGTACCCAAGCTACATATAAAGAATTGTTTGTATTCAAATGAACTCATCGTATTTCCCATTCGTAAATGTTTTTATAAATATATATATTATATATAATTGCCGAGACTCTTTAAATATTGTGTTTCTTAATACCTTAAGTGCAAATTAGAAAAAAAAAAGAAAGTGAAATAAATAAATGTTCACGTCTAAAGCTCATCTTTAACACTTCTATACAATGATGATATTTTTCAGTCTTGCTGGCTGCATTTTGTTTCTCTCAGTTTTTAAAGCTTTTGCTAAATTTATGCTCTTTGTTGTCATGGGTTATTTTTGCACCGGTTGAATACAAACAATAAACAAATCTTAAATGTTATATTTCAAGCGATACATAAGCTAATATTTGACATGTTATAAAGCTTGCTTATCAGCTTGTTTTTAGTATTTTTTTTTGTTTGCCGTTACGCGATAAGAAATCTGCACCACTTACCGTTGTTATTTTGGAAGTGTTAATGCGCTGACCATTAAGATAAGCACCGTTACCTTTCCATGCAGAAAATAATTCATTTGCAGGTGGATTATATATAATGCCAACGACCAGTTCTTTGTTAATGGCCAAACCCACCGAAATGCAACAATGTGGTATGCGATGTATAAAATTTGTTGTACCATCAATGGGATCTATTATCCAAGTGGGTGCATCTGTTAATACCGCTTGGCGTTCTGATGCCGCTGATTCCTCCTCACCGATAATTAATGATTCGGGAAATGCTTTCTGTAGACCCTCTATCAGTGTATCCTCAATTTGTTTATCATATACAGTTACCAAATCATAAAAATCCGACTTTACTTTATATTCAGTTTTCGGTTTTGTATAACCCTCCATTAACAGTGGACCACATTTCTTTACCAAATCCAATGCTACTTCATAATATTCCTTTAATTTTATTTCACTTATTGTGTCTTTGTTCATTTTTGCTTGGTTTCTATTTTAGTTTTGGTTACGTTTTGAATTCAAGCAACTTACGCTAATCACTGAATTTCAATATCTAAATTGAGCTGAATCAAGTAGCTTTATTACTTGAAAGAGCTTTCACAAAGTTTTCAAACTAGTAAAGCTGAAAGCTTTTACTAGACAAGAGATAGCAAATATAATGTGTAATATTGCTTTATGATGATTGTAAGTTGACGTTAAGTCTGCATAGATGACAATAGATGCTAATTGTTGACCCAATTATAAATTTTTTTTTTGAAACATTCTTAATTTTTTCTATATATTTATATATCTTAAAGTATATATAAATAAAGTGCATTTTAAAATAAGGATAATTAAATATATATATATATAAAGAACCAAATTTAAAGTAATCTTTCATAAGATTATAATTAGGTCAAGGATTAATTCTTTTATGTTTTCATCTATGTAGACAATATGTACATATAATATAGATAATCAAATGACTTTTGAACAGTATATAAAAAAATGAGACATAGCAATTATATGGGTTTTTTTTTGGCTTCTTTTTCTTTTCTTCTTTTTTATAATGAATATAAAAACTAAAGTAATTAAATGCTAAATATAAATCTTTTAAGTTAAAGACCTTTAAACGGTTTACTTAAATATTAAAAAAAAAGTAATATGTATAAAATTTAATCAAATCTGAGATTTTAAATATTATTCTCAGATAATTATAATAATGAATGTTTTTATAAGCAACACGAGGGTTGAATGCTTACGAATATGCGAGGGTTGTCTTTAGAATTGCGGCCAAACTGAAACTTTAATTTAATTTATAAAGTTGTAGGATCATACTGTTTACTATGTGACTTTTGATATATAAAACATTAAGGTTAACTACACTGTTTAGAGGAGCAATCGATGTGGTTTAACATAATAAAGAAAAAGAATTTTTAAATACATAGTTTAAAGTTATTAATATTATATAAAAGTTTAATTTGGTTTTTTTTTTTTTTTTTATAAATAAAATTGATATATAGATTATTCAATAGATTGATAAATTAAGTTTCGGAGGTTTCGGTTGGTCCACCAACAGATTTGGCCAGATCAGCTTGGCGTATAAGTTGCTCAATTTGATTACGCAATTTCTCAGTGCCGGCACATATTAGATCTGGTTTCATGATATTAAAGGCACCACCATAGGGATGAGTAACAACACCACCAGCTTCACGTATAAGTAAATAGCCAGCGGCACAATCCCAAGGATACATATCCTCAATATGAAACGCATCCAAGTTGCCAGCAGCCACCATGCAAAGTGAATCTACTACAGCAGCGTAACCCACCAAACTAAAAATAAAACACATTAAAAATGATGATGAGATTATGATAAACCCTTCTTCTATATATATATGTAGAGTTGACGCACCGTCTGGCCTGTGATCCCACATAGTAGATGCGTTTTATATGTTTATCTCTTATTTTGGCAGCATGTAGCAGGCACACCTCATAGCCAACATTGGCATTGTTTAACTCGTCGCAATTGCTAACATGAATTGGTTTCCCATTGCAAAAGGCGCCCTGTCCCAACTTTACTGTGTACAGTTTTGATTGGGCAGGATTATTAATAACCCCAAGTACAATTTCTTTATTGATTGATAGCCCTATTGAAACCGATACGTGAGGTATTTGTTTGATGAAGTTAGAGGTACCATCAATTGGATCAATAATCCAAGTGGGGGCATCTGTTAGTTCATTAGTTATGTTTTTATGCTTAAACGTATCTTCCTCCCCAATAAATTGATGATCTGGATATCTGGCTAATATTTCATTTCTAAGAAACTCCTCAATCTGATTGTCATATTGTGTGACCACATCATAAAAATCACTTTTTAACGATACAACTTTTCCAGCTTGCTGATAGCCCTCCAATAATATTTCACCTGCTTTTTGGGCTAATGGATAAATAAAATCATATAGCTCTTCAATTTGCCTCCTGTTTGTCATTTCAGTTTGATATTTTAGCGCGTTGGATACGGGTGTTGTCACCAGTCTCTCCACTGATCTTATACTAATTACTCAAAACGAGTTCCAAGCTCTTATTGCTCTCTAAAAAGATGCTATTTGATTTATAGAAAAAGCTTTTTTGTATGCTGCACAGTGATACCAGTGTAATTGTAAACTTAATGAAAATAAATATCATAATAAGATGTATTATATCAAATTTCTTATCCATTTATTTATTTATTTTTTATTTGTAGGCCGGCGCACAACCTGGTCAGGGTCCACCTGGTGTACCACCCGGAGGTCCACCAGAGCGTTCAGCCCAAGAGAATCTACACGCACTGCAACGATCCATTGATTCGATGGAGGAAAAGGGCTTGCAGGAAGATCCACGGTACTCTCAGCTTTTGGCAATGCGGGCCAATGTTAAGCATCAGCATTTGAATGGGAATCAGGTGAATCTGTTGCGTACACAGATAACCGCCTATCGGTTGCTTGCACGCAACAAGCCTATCTCTATGCAGATGCAACAAACATTGCAGGTTGCTCAACAACAGCAGGCTGCTCAGCAGCAACAGCAGCAGCAGCAGCAACAACAGCAGCAGCAGCAGCAACAAGCGGCGCAGCAGCAGGCGCAACAACAAGCGCAGCAACAAGCACAGCAACAAGCACAGCAACAAGCACAGCAACAAGCACAGCAGCAAGCACAGCAGCAAGCACAGCAGCAAGCACAGCAGCAAGCACAGCAGCAAGCGCAGCAGCAGCAGCAGCAACAACAACAACAACAACAACAACAACAACAGCAGCAGCAGCAGCAACCACCACCTCCAATTGGACCACAAGGCATGCCTGTAGGGCCTCCACCACCAGGTGGCCAACATACAGGACAGCCGTCAATGCAGCCACAACAACCGCCATCAACGGGCACACCACCACAATGTTCTACACCACCAGCGAGTCCTTATGGGCAGCCTGTGCCTGGCCAGAAACTACAGTCAGTACCGCTGCCGCATATACAAGCGCAAACGTTGCAGCCACAGCCGCCATTGTTGGGTGGAGCACCACCGCCAACGCAGCAGCAACAGCAACAACAACAGCAGCAACAACAGCAGCAGCAACAACAGCAACAACAACAGCAGCAACAACATCAACAGCAACAACAACAGGCACTGCAACCAACGCTAGAGCAGCTGCACCATCAACTTCCTAATGGTGGCAAACCACTGACAATGGGAGCAGCTGGTGGTCAACCCTTGATAGCAGCCGCGCCGATGCAGGTGCAAGGCGTACGTCCACCAGCGCCTGTCATTACCGGCAATCAAATAGTGCCACCTGGCGGTCCTCAACGTCCGGGTGCACCTCCCGGTCAACAACAGCCAATGGCGAAGCCAAATCGAGTAACAACAGTGGCCAAGCCGGTGGGCCTAGACCCCATTACGTTACTGCAGGAACGTGAAAATCGCATAGCTGCTCGCATCTCTCTGCGTATGCAGGAACTGCAGCGTCTACCAGCGACCATGTCCGAGGATCTGCGTCTTCAGGCCGCCATTGAGCTGCGTGCATTGCGCGTATTAAACTTTCAGCGCCAGCTGCGTATGGAAATTGTACAGTGCACGCGACGCGACACAACGCTGGAGACGGCCATCAATATGAAGTTCTACAAACGTACGAAGCGTCAAGGATTACGTGAGGCACGCGCCACTGAAAAGTTGGAGAAACAGCAGAAACTGGAAGCGGAACGCAAGCGTAGACAAAAGCATCTTGAATTTTTGGCTGCTGTACTGCAGCATGGCAAGGATTTGCGTGAATATCATCGAAACAATAAGGTATATATATACATAGACTGCCTAAAACTATGGTAGACTTCACTTATAACTTATCCATTTAAATTATTTACAGGCACAATTGGCAAGAATGAATAAGGCTGTTATGAATTATCATGCCAATGCAGAACGTGAACAGAAGAAGGAGCAGGAACGCATTGAGAAGGAACGTATGCGTCGCTTGATGGCCGAGGATGAGGAAGGTTATCGCAAGCTTATTGATCAAAAGAAAGATAAACGTTTAGCATTCCTGCTGTCGCAGACAGATGAATATATTAGCAATTTGACACAGATGGTGAAACAGCACAAGGATGATCAGATGAAGAAAAAGGAGGAAGAGGGTAAACGTCTACAGCAGTACAAGAAGGAGCTGCTTATGAGCGGTGAATATGTTAACATTGATGAGAGCAGCATTGCGGCTGATATGCGTGTACATGTGGTGGAGCAATGCAGTGGCAAGAAGCTAACTGGTGACGATGCGCCAATGTTAAAGCAATTGCATCGCTGGCTTAATTTGCATCCAGGTTGGGATTGGATAGACGATGATGATGATGATGATGAGAATGAAGAAACACCAGAAAAGAAAACAAAACCAAAGCTCGAAGAGCAACCGCAAGCTGAAAGTAATTCAACCACAGAAAATTCTGAAGACACAACAGACAAATCGGCGGAGCCACGAAATCCGGAAGCCAATGATTTGATAACTCAAGTTAAGGTTGAGGATGATGAGTATCGTACCGAAGAGCAAACCTATTACAGCATTGCGCATACCGTGCATGAGAAGGTACACGAACAGGCTAGCATTATGGTTAATGGCCAGCTAAAGGAATATCAGCTGAAGGGTCTTGAATGGCTTGTTTCCCTCTACAATAACAACTTGAATGGTATCCTGGCCGATGAAATGGGTCTCGGCAAGACAATTCAAACCATCTCACTTGTCACCTATCTAATGGATCGCAAGAAAGTAATGGGTCCATATTTAATCATTGTACCACTATCAACATTACCAAATTGGGTGCTGGAATTTGAGAAATGGGCACCAGCCGTTGGTGTTGTCAGCTATAAGGGTAGTCCACAGGGTCGTCGTCTACTCCAAAATCAAATGCGAGCTACCAAATTTAATGTGCTGCTTACTACCTATGAGTATGTGATCAAGGATAAGGCGGTATTAGCCAAAATCCAATGGAAATATATGATCATTGACGAGGGACATCGAATGAAGAATCATCATTGTAAACTTACGCAGGTCCTAAATACACATTATATAGCACCATATCGGCTGCTACTCACAGGCACACCACTACAGAATAAATTGCCAGAGCTCTGGGCATTGCTTAACTTTTTGCTGCCCTCCATTTTCAAATCCTGTTCCACATTTGAGCAATGGTTCAATGCACCATTTGCCACCACTGGCGAGAAGGTTGAACTTAATGAGGAAGAAACCATTTTGATCATTCGACGTCTGCACAAAGTGTTACGTCCCTTCCTGTTACGACGTCTCAAAAAGGAAGTGGAACACCAATTGCCCGATAAAGTCGAGTATATTATTAAGTGCGATATGTCTGCACTTCAGCGTGTTCTCTACAAGCACATGCAGAGCAAGGGTGTTCTGCTCACCGATGGTTCCGAGAAGGGTAAACACGGCAAGGGCGGTGCCAAAGCGCTTATGAACACCATCGTACAGCTGCGCAAGCTCTGTAATCATCCATTTATGTTCCAACATATCGAGGAAAAGTATTGTGATCATACTGGTGGACATGGTGTTGTTTCTGGTAAAAAAAAATAACATAACCTTTCTCCACCTTGCAGTTGCTAATTGTGTTTCATTTACAGGACCTGATCTATATCGCGTTTCGGGCAAATTTGAGCTATTGGATCGTATTTTACCCAAATTAAAGGCCACCAATCATCGTGTACTGCTCTTTTGTCAAATGACACAGTGCATGACGATTATTGAGGATTATCTGGGCTGGCGTCAGTTTGGCTATTTACGTCTGGATGGTACCACAAAGGCAGAAGATCGTGGTGAACTTTTGCGTAAATTCAATGCAAAGGGTTCAGATGTCTTTGTTTTCTTGCTTTCAACACGTGCCGGTGGTCTTGGTTTAAATTTACAGACTGCCGATACGGTAGTTATATTCGATTCAGATTGGAACCCGCATCAGGATTTGCAGGCACAAGATCGTGCACATCGTATTGGACAGCGTAATGAGGTTCGTGTGTTACGACTTATGACTGTTAATTCAGTGGAAGAACGTATTCTGGCCGCGGCACGCTACAAACTTAATATGGACGAGAAGGTTATTCAGGCGGGTATGTTCGATCAGAAATCGACAGGCAGTGAACGTCAGCAGTTCCTGCAAACTATCTTACATCAGGATGACAACGAGGAAGAGGAGGAGAACGAAGTACCCGATGATGAGATGATTAATATGATGATAGCGCGTAGCGAAGAAGAGATAGAAATCTTCAAGAAAATGGATATTGATCGCAAGAAAGAGGATGAAGATATACATCCGGGTAGAGAGCGTTTAATTGATGAATCTGAGCTGCCCGACTGGTTGACCAAGGATGATGATGAAGTAGAACGTTTCCATTATCAATATGATGAAGATACAATTTTGGGTAAGTCCATTTAGTCAATATATAATTCACTGAGAAGCACAAGCTTATTTTGATATATATATTATAGGGCGCGGCTCACGTCAACGCAAGGAGGTAGACTACACGGATAGTCTAACCGAAAAGGAATGGCTTAAGGCTATCGATGATGGTGCTGAATTCGATGAGGAGGAAGATGAAGATCTTGATTCAAAACGCAAACGTCGCAAACGCAAAAATCGTAAAGACGAATCCGATGACGATTCACTCATATTAAAACGTAGACGCCGCCAGAACTTAGATAAACGCTCCAAAAAGCAAATGCACAAGATTATGAGCTGTGTTATCAAACATACTCAGGATGGCCGCACTCTATCCGAACCATTTATGAAGCTACCATCGCGTCAGCGTCTGCCCGATTATTATGATATTATTAAACGGCCGGTGGATATCAAAAAGATTCTTCAACGCATTGAGGATTGCAAATATGCGGATCTTAATGAGCTTGAAAAGGACTTTATGCAGCTATGTCAAAATGCGCAAATCTACAATGAGGAGGCATCGCTTATTTACCTGGACTCAATGGCATTACAGAAAGTTTTTGTTAGCTCAAGGCAAAGGATAACTGTTGCTGCTGAAGCAGCTGCTGTAGCAGCTGGCGATAATACAGGTGATGCACAAGGCAATGGTGGATCAGATAATTCAGATAATGATGACGATGATGGCGATGATGGTTCTGACGATGAGGAAATAGCAACAACATCGGCGGCAGCTGTTAAAATGAAACTGAAACTAAATAAATCTCTAACTAGTGCACCAGCAACACCCACACAGTCATCAGCAGCCGCTTCAGCGGTCAACAGTGGTGCTGTTACCACATCCAAAAAACAAACGCGTCGCAAACGTTCCCAAAAGAAATATACCATATCGGACGATGATGACGATGACATGGACTAGCTACCATTGGGCACCATCGACTTCAAACAAATCGATTTCGATGACGCCACATACAACTAACACTTAGTTTTTATTACACTTAAACTAACAGCTTTTTTTTTTAAGTTTCCATTAGCTATAACCCTATATCTTCCTCAATTTTAATTCGTATCTCGTTCTTTTTAACCAAATTCTATACAAAGTTAAACCCAGAATCCCCTCAAGCAACATTGCAATAATAAAACTCTCAACAGTTTTTCGCACATAATAAAAAAAAAAATAATACAAAATAAAAAGTAAAATAAAAAAAGAAACTTTATGATATATGCAAACATATATAAATATATATATATTAAGTAAACAAATACTTTTTATCATATATATATTTACAGTCGGTCTGTTACAAATAAATCAGATTGTCTTAATACAAAAAAAAAGTATCTATAATCTATAATAAGAAAGGGAGGGAGGGAAAGGTGTATTCCATGTAAAACACATGTTAAAGTTCATGCTAACAAATGGACAGCACTTAATACAAATTCATTTTATAACATGTTAAGCTTAAGATATGCTTTAATTTTAATATAAACTTGTGCTTATAAACGTCTATTAATATTATTTAACTTGAAGATAAGCCAGAGAGTTATTATTGAGTTATAGAAAAAAAAGCTATAAAATGATTCATACATTTCAAAGTACATCAAATATTTAATAAATGCACAAAAAAAAAAAACATAATTATACAAATCGTATATATATCTATATATAAATCTTTATATAAACATAACACTATAACAAATAATGAAAATATTCATCACAGAATTCATGTATGGATGACGCACCATATTCATCGTCTCCACTATCACTGCGACGTATTGTTACAATTTTGTGTGCATTCGCATATAGATCCTCATCAATGTTGACATCTTCGCTTTCTGAAGATCAAAAAATATACATGTATTTAATTAACAATTGAAATAAGTTATACGAGATTTTACAGTCTGAGACAATGCACATTCTTAATTAAATTAGAAACATAATGAACAGTTTACGATTACTTATGTAATTCTACCTTATTATCAAGTAATTAATTAGAACTTTTTTTTTTTTTTTTTATTAATATTATTAAGGAAGCCGAGGTCCTAAGACCTCTTTGTGTCCTTTTTTTTTTTAATCTTTAAACTATTTAATCATATTAACTGTCATTTTAAATTAGACAAGTTTCTTGGAATTTTTAGCTATATTATTTGTTTTTGTTTTGTGTTTATCTTAAGCTAAATCAAACATAATTATTTAAGATAAGGCTAGTTAGCTTTTAGGTTGTAAACAAAGCGAATCATGGACTCTTATCAGGATTAGGTAAAAGATGACAAGGTGAATCAATAGCAAGATGAAGTTCTTAATTTACTAGTTATAATTTACTTTTAATATACTAGGTAGATAACTAATTAGTATAGCATTTAAATATATGCTTACCTCTATATTTTTGCTTTCTGCTAGAACGTAGTTTGGAGGTTGAGAGCACAGCTTCATCGCCCAAATCTAGCTCATGGTCTGTAGAGCTTCTTGAATAACGCACAGGTGGTGCCAAAAACCAATATTGTTGCATTATATGTTTTAGGCCAGGCATTTGACGCAGTTGGACAAGCTTCTTTGGTTGCTTTGCCAGCGCTTGTAATGCTCTCATTTGTAGGGTTACCGGTTGAGATGTGGAGTTAATCAAACGTATAACGGACTTGGCACCCGTAGAACAAACCATTGGATAAATTTTTATATTTGGATTTGGTGGTACATTTGTGAAGGCAACGCCAAGTGAACGACGATTTAAATAGTACTCCATGTGCCCACGCGTTCGATCCAAATAAATACCTAATAAACTTCCCTGGGAGAATTTTTGTCCGTATGGCAATTGTTCGCCACAATGCTGAATCTTTCCATGATATGAATAGCCCCAGGACTGTGCATTAGTGCCCAATGCAGGGACAAAATGAAACTTAAACTGTTCCAGATTAACATTATCTGTTCCTATGCCAAACATCTATATTAATAAATGATTAAAAAAATAGATAATACATAATTGTAATTAATACGTTTACATTGACCTTTTGTGAAAAAAAAAATATAATGATGCGGGTTGGTAGAGGAATGAGTAGCGCTTATCAGCGAGGCACAACTCAGTTCAGCTGAGTGCAGCTTAACTCAATCTGACTGTGCACTGATTTCCTCATACCTAGACTGACAACACAAATGATAAGTGTTCACTTATTAATGAAACAAAAACAAAAGAAATTTTTGTTGTCTCGTAGATTGTAATTACATTTTCCTGCAGATATGCTTACCACATCGGTTGCTGCCAGCGCTGTTATGACGCGCATCTCCCAAAAATGCACTTTGTCGTGCTGTAACGGTTGTTCTCCTCGTACAATTGCCGTTCCTTGACTGTAAGTTGGATGGAATATGATGTCTCTGTCAAAAATTTGTGCATCGGATTCATTTACATTATGCCACTGCCATTGCAGTCCATTGCCGCTATCCTCGCCGCAACGGCATGTTACCAAATCGGGTATATGTCCTTTATGATTGGCCACATCAACGCAGCTGGGAAACGTGCAATCGCAGTAACTGGGACAACGTAGATCCTGTTTAGGATTCATGTGCGGGCGCATTGTTATGCTTTTATTATAATATTATTATTATTGAACTATCTACTACACTCCACACTCTGACGATGTTTCGTTGCAACTGAGTTTTCTCTTTTTTATTATTATAAGTTTTACAAGAAAATGGTGATTGTTTTGTTTACGTCTTGTTGTAATTATTTTTAACATACACGTAAAACTTAACATGATTTCTCAGCTGTTAATAACATCACCAACAGCCGCTTCTTATTTATTGACCCCAATTTTAATTACTTGCTTTTATAAATTACATACTGACATATAATTTATATATAATTTGATTATAAAATAATCATCCAATCAAATTTATATTTTCATTAACTGATTTCTACATTTAAATAAAGTAGGTTATATTATAATTTATTCGCGTATAAAGTTTAAACATAAACAATTAGGTAGTTCTAAACACTGGACAAGTAATGAACAATAGGTGGCGCTACTTAGTTAAATGTAGAAATCAGTTAATGAAAATATAAATTTGATTGGATGATTATTTTATAATCAAATTATATATAAATTATATGTCAGTATGTAATTTATAAAAGCAAGTAATTAAAATTGGGGTCAGATGAATTAAGAAGCGGCTGTTGGTGATGTTATTAACAGCTGAGAAATCATGTTAAGCTTTACGTGTATGTTAAAAATAATTACAACAAGACGTAAACAAAACAATCACCATTTTCTTGTAAAACTTATAATAATAAAAAAGAGAAAACTCAGTTGCAACGAAACATCGTCAGAGTGTGGAGTGTAGTAGATAGTTCAATAATAATAATATTATAATAAAAGCATAACAATGCGCCCGCACATGAATCCTAAACAGGATCTACGTTGTCCCAGTTACTGCGATTGCACGTTTCCCAGCTGCGTTGATGTGGCCAATCATAAAGGACATATACCCGATTTGGTAACATGCCGTTGCGGCGAGGATAGCGGCAATGGACTGCAATGGCAGTGGCATAATGTAAATGAATCCGATGCACAAATTTTTGACAGAGACATCATATTCCATCCAACTTACAGTCAAGGAACGGCAATTGTACGAGGAGAACAACCGTTACAGCACGACAAAGTGCATTTTTGGGAGATGCGCGTCATAACAGCGCTGGCAGCAACCGATGTGGTAAGCATATCTGCAGGAAAATGTAATTACAATCTACGAGACAACAAAAATTTCTTTTGTTTTTGTTTCATTAATAAGTGAACACTTATCATTTGTGTTGTCAGTCTAGGTATGAGGAAATCAGTGCACAGTCAGATTGAGTTAAGCTGCACTCAGCTGAACTGAGTTGTGCCTCGCTGATAAGCGCTACTCATTCCTCTACCAACCCGCATCATTATATTTTTTTTTTCACAAAAGGTCAATGTAAACGTATTAATTACAATTATGTATTATCTATTTTTTAAATCATTTATTAATATAGATGTTTGGCATAGGAACAGATAATGTTAATCTGGAACAGTTTAAGTTTCATTTTGTCCCTGCATTGGGCACTAATGCACAGTCCTGGGGCTATTCATATCATGGAAAGATTCAGCATTGTGGCGAACAATTGCCATACGGACAAAAATTCTCCCAGGGAAGTTTATTAGGTATTTATTTGGATCGAACGCGTGGGCACATGGAGTACTATTTAAATCGTCGTTCACTTGGCGTTGCCTTCACAAATGTACCACCAAATCCAAATATAAAAATTTATCCAATGGTTTGTTCTACGGGTGCCAAGTCCGTTATACGTTTGATTAACTCCACATCTCAACCGGTAACCCTACAAATGAGAGCATTACAAGCGCTGGCAAAGCAACCAAAGAAGCTTGTCCAACTGCGTCAAATGCCTGGCCTAAAACATATAATGCAACAATATTGGTTTTTGGCACCACCTGTGCGTTATTCAAGAAGCTCTACAGACCATGAGCTAGACTTGGGCGATGAAGCTGTGCTCTCAACCTCCAAACTACGTTCTAGCAGAAAGCAAAAATATAGAGGTAAGCATATATTTAAATGCTATACTAATTAGTTATCTAACTAGTATATTAAAAGTAAATTATAACTAGTAAATTAAGAACTTCATCTTGCTATTGATTCACCTTGTCATCTTTTACCTAATCCTGATAAGAGTCCATGATTCGCTTTGTCTACAACCTAAAAGCTAACTAGCCTTATCTTAAATAATTATGTTTGATTTAGCTTAAGATAAACACAAAACAAAAACAAATAATATAGTTAAAAATTCCAAGAAACTTGTCTGATTTAAAATGACAGTTAATATGATTAAATAGTTTAAAGATTAATTTTTGTTTTTGTTTTAGTTCTAATTAATTACTTGATAATAAGGTAGAATTACATAAGTAATCGTAAACTGTTCATTATGTTTCTAATTTAATTAAGAATGTGCATTGTCTCAGACTGTAAAATCTCGTATAACTTATTTCAATTGTTAATTAAATACATGTATATTTTTTGATCTTCAGAAAGCGAAGATGTCAACATTGATGAGGATCTATATGCGAATGCACACAAAATTGTAACAATACGTCGCAGTGATAGTGGAGACGATGAATATGGTGCGTCATCCATACATGAATTCTGTGATGAATATTTTCATTATTTGTTATAGTGTTATGTTTATATAAAGATTTATATATAGATATATATACGATTTGTATAATTATGTTTTTTTTTTTTGTGCATTTATTAAATATTTGATGTACTTTGAAATGTATGAATCATTTTATAGCTTTTTTTTCTATAACTCAATAATAACTCTCTGGCTTATCTTCAAGTTAAATAATATTAATAGACGTTTATAAGCACAAGTTTATATTAAAATTAAAGCATATCTTAAGCTTAACATGTTATAAAATGAATTTGTATTAAGTGCTGTCCATTTGTTAGCATGAACTTTAACATGTGTTTTACATGGAATACACCTTACTTTCCCTCCCTCCCTTTCTTATTATAGATTATAGATATTTTATTTTTGTATTAAGACAATCTGATTTATTTGTAACAGACCGACTGTAAATATATATATGATAAAAAGTATTTGCTTACTTAATATATATATATTTATATATGTTTGCATATATCATAAAGTTTCTTTTTTTATTTTACTTTTTATTTTGTATTATTTTTTTTTTTATTATGTGCGAAAAACTGTTGAGAGTTTTATTATTGCAATGTTGCTTGAGGGGATTCTGGGTTTAACTTTGTATAGAATTTGGTTAAAAAGAACGAGATACGAATTAAAATTGAGGAAGATATAGGGTTATAGCTAATGGAAACTTAAAAAAAAAAGCTGTTAGTTTAAGTGTAATAAAAACTAAGTGTTAGTTGTATGTGGCGTCATCGAAATCGATTTGTTTGAAGTCGATGGTGCCCAATGGTAGCTAGTCCATGTCATCGTCATCATCGTCCGATATGGTATATTTCTTTTGGGAACGTTTGCGACGCGTTTGTTTTTTGGATGTGGTAACAGCACCACTGTTGACCGCTGAAGCGGCTGCTGATGACTGTGTGGGTGTTGCTGGTGCACTAGTTAGAGATTTATTTAGTTTCAGTTTCATTTTAACAGCTGCCGCCGATGTTGTTGCTATTTCCTCATCGTCAGAGCCATCATCGCCATCATCGTCATCATTATCTGAATTATCTGATCCACCATTGCCTTGTGCATCACCTGTATTATCGCCAGCTGCTACAGCAGCTGCTTCAGCAGCAACAGTTATCCTTTGCCTTGAACTAACAAAAACTTTCTGTAATGCCATTGAGTCCAGGTAAATAAGCGATGCCTCCTCATTGTAGATTTGCGCATTTTGACATAGTTGCATAAAGTCCTTTTCAAGCTCATTAAGATCCGCATATTTGCAATCCTCAATGCGTTGCAGAATCTTTTTGATATCCACCGGCCGTTTAATAATATCATAATAATCGGGCAGACGCTGACGCGATGGTAGCTTCATAAATGGTTCGGATAGAGTGCGGCCATCCTGAGTATGTTTGATAACACAGCTCATAATCTTGTGCATTTGCTTTTTGGAGCGTTTATCTAAGTTCTGGCGGCGTCTACGTTTTAATATGAGTGAATCGTCATCGGATTCGTCTTTACGATTTTTGCGTTTGCGACGTTTGCGTTTTGAATCAAGATCTTCATCTTCCTCCTCATCGAATTCAGCACCATCATCGATAGCCTTAAGCCATTCCTTTTCGGTTAGACTATCCGTGTAGTCTACCTCCTTGCGTTGACGTGAGCCGCGCCCTGTAATATATATATCAAAATAAGCTTGTGCTTCTCAGTGAATTATATATTGACTAAATGGACTTACCCAAAATTGTATCTTCATCATATTGATAATGGAAACGTTCTACTTCATCATCATCCTTGGTCAACCAGTCGGGCAGCTCAGATTCATCAATTAAACGCTCTCTACCCGGATGTATATCTTCATCCTCTTTCTTGCGATCAATATCCATTTTCTTGAAGATTTCTATTTCTTCTTCGCTACGCGCTATCATCATATTAATCATCTCATCATCGGGTACTTCGTTCTCCTCCTCTTCCTCGTTGTCATCCTGATGTAAGATAGTTTGCAGGAACTGCTGACGTTCACTGCCTGTCGATTTCTGATCGAACATACCCGCCTGAATAACCTTCTCGTCCATATTAAGTTTGTAGCGTGCCGCGGCCAGAATACGTTCTTCCACTGAATTAACAGTCATAAGTCGTAACACACGAACCTCATTACGCTGTCCAATACGATGTGCACGATCTTGTGCCTGCAAATCCTGATGCGGGTTCCAATCTGAATCGAATATAACTACCGTATCGGCAGTCTGTAAATTTAAACCAAGACCACCGGCACGTGTTGAAAGCAAGAAAACAAAGACATCTGAACCCTTTGCATTGAATTTACGCAAAAGTTCACCACGATCTTCTGCCTTTGTGGTACCATCCAGACGTAAATAGCCAAACTGACGCCAGCCCAGATAATCCTCAATAATCGTCATGCACTGTGTCATTTGACAAAAGAGCAGTACACGATGATTGGTGGCCTTTAATTTGGGTAAAATACGATCCAATAGCTCAAATTTGCCCGAAACGCGATATAGATCAGGTCCTGTAAATGAAACACAATTAGCAACTGCAAGGTGGAGAAAGGTTATGTTATTTTTTTTTACCAGAAACAACACCATGTCCACCAGTATGATCACAATACTTTTCCTCGATATGTTGGAACATAAATGGATGATTACAGAGCTTGCGCAGCTGTACGATGGTGTTCATAAGCGCTTTGGCACCGCCCTTGCCGTGTTTACCCTTCTCGGAACCATCGGTGAGCAGAACACCCTTGCTCTGCATGTGCTTGTAGAGAACACGCTGAAGTGCAGACATATCGCACTTAATAATATACTCGACTTTATCGGGCAATTGGTGTTCCACTTCCTTTTTGAGACGTCGTAACAGGAAGGGACGTAACACTTTGTGCAGACGTCGAATGATCAAAATGGTTTCTTCCTCATTAAGTTCAACCTTCTCGCCAGTGGTGGCAAATGGTGCATTGAACCATTGCTCAAATGTGGAACAGGATTTGAAAATGGAGGGCAGCAAAAAGTTAAGCAATGCCCAGAGCTCTGGCAATTTATTCTGTAGTGGTGTGCCTGTGAGTAGCAGCCGATATGGTGCTATATAATGTGTATTTAGGACCTGCGTAAGTTTACAATGATGATTCTTCATTCGATGTCCCTCGTCAATGATCATATATTTCCATTGGATTTTGGCTAATACCGCCTTATCCTTGATCACATACTCATAGGTAGTAAGCAGCACATTAAATTTGGTAGCTCGCATTTGATTTTGGAGTAGACGACGACCCTGTGGACTACCCTTATAGCTGACAACACCAACGGCTGGTGCCCATTTCTCAAATTCCAGCACCCAATTTGGTAATGTTGATAGTGGTACAATGATTAAATATGGACCCATTACTTTCTTGCGATCCATTAGATAGGTGACAAGTGAGATGGTTTGAATTGTCTTGCCGAGACCCATTTCATCGGCCAGGATACCATTCAAGTTGTTATTGTAGAGGGAAACAAGCCATTCAAGACCCTTCAGCTGATATTCCTTTAGTTGGCCATTAACCATAATGCTAGCCTGTTCGTGTACCTTCTCATGCACGGTATGCGCAATGCTGTAATAGGTTTGCTCTTCGGTACGATACTCATCATCCTCAACCTTAACTTGAGTTATCAAATCATTGGCTTCCGGATTGCGTGGTTCCGCCGATTTGTCTGTTGTGTCTTCAGAATTTTCTGTGGTTGAATTACTTTCAGCTTGCGGTTGCTCTTCGAGCTTTGGTTTTGTTTTCTTTTCTGGTGTTTCTTCATTCTCATCATCATCATCATCATCGTCTATCCAATCCCAACCTGGATGCAAATTAAGCCAGCGATGCAATTGCTTTAACATTGGCGCATCGTCACCAGTTAGCTTCTTGCCACTGCATTGCTCCACCACATGTACACGCATATCAGCCGCAATGCTGCTCTCATCAATGTTAACATATTCACCGCTCATAAGCAGCTCCTTCTTGTACTGCTGTAGACGTTTACCCTCTTCCTCCTTTTTCTTCATCTGATCATCCTTGTGCTGTTTCACCATCTGTGTCAAATTGCTAATATATTCATCTGTCTGCGACAGCAGGAATGCTAAACGTTTATCTTTCTTTTGATCAATAAGCTTGCGATAACCTTCCTCATCCTCGGCCATCAAGCGACGCATACGTTCCTTCTCAATGCGTTCCTGCTCCTTCTTCTGTTCACGTTCTGCATTGGCATGATAATTCATAACAGCCTTATTCATTCTTGCCAATTGTGCCTGTAAATAATTTAAATGGATAAGTTATAAGTGAAGTCTACCATAGTTTTAGGCAGTCTATGTATATATATACCTTATTGTTTCGATGATATTCACGCAAATCCTTGCCATGCTGCAGTACAGCAGCCAAAAATTCAAGATGCTTTTGTCTACGCTTGCGTTCCGCTTCCAGTTTCTGCTGTTTCTCCAACTTTTCAGTGGCGCGTGCCTCACGTAATCCTTGACGCTTCGTACGTTTGTAGAACTTCATATTGATGGCCGTCTCCAGCGTTGTGTCGCGTCGCGTGCACTGTACAATTTCCATACGCAGCTGGCGCTGAAAGTTTAATACGCGCAATGCACGCAGCTCAATGGCGGCCTGAAGACGCAGATCCTCGGACATGGTCGCTGGTAGACGCTGCAGTTCCTGCATACGCAGAGAGATGCGAGCAGCTATGCGATTTTCACGTTCCTGCAGTAACGTAATGGGGTCTAGGCCCACCGGCTTGGCCACTGTTGTTACTCGATTTGGCTTCGCCATTGGCTGTTGTTGACCGGGAGGTGCACCCGGACGTTGAGGACCGCCAGGTGGCACTATTTGATTGCCGGTAATGACAGGCGCTGGTGGACGTACGCCTTGCACCTGCATCGGCGCGGCTGCTATCAAGGGTTGACCACCAGCTGCTCCCATTGTCAGTGGTTTGCCACCATTAGGAAGTTGATGGTGCAGCTGCTCTAGCGTTGGTTGCAGTGCCTGTTGTTGTTGCTGTTGATGTTGTTGCTGCTGTTGTTGTTGCTGTTGTTGCTGCTGCTGTTGTTGCTGCTGTTGTTGTTGCTGTTGCTGCTGCGTTGGCGGTGGTGCTCCACCCAACAATGGCGGCTGTGGCTGCAACGTTTGCGCTTGTATATGCGGCAGCGGTACTGACTGTAGTTTCTGGCCAGGCACAGGCTGCCCATAAGGACTCGCTGGTGGTGTAGAACATTGTGGTGGTGTGCCCGTTGATGGCGGTTGTTGTGGCTGCATTGACGGCTGTCCTGTATGTTGGCCACCTGGTGGTGGAGGCCCTACAGGCATGCCTTGTGGTCCAATTGGAGGTGGTGGTTGCTGCTGCTGCTGCTGTTGTTGTTGTTGTTGTTGTTGTTGTTGCTGCTGCTGCTGCTGCGCTTGCTGCTGTGCTTGCTGCTGTGCTTGCTGCTGTGCTTGCTGCTGTGCTTGCTGCTGTGCTTGTTGCTGTGCTTGTTGCTGTGCTTGTTGCTGTGCTTGTTGCTGCGCTTGTTGTTGCGCCTGCTGCTGCGCCGCTTGTTGCTGCTGCTGCTGCTGTTGTTGCTGCTGCTGCTGCTGTTGCTGCTGAGCAGCCTGCTGTTGTTGAGCAACCTGCAATGTTTGTTGCATCTGCATAGAGATAGGCTTGTTGCGTGCAAGCAACCGATAGGCGGTTATCTGTGTACGCAACAGATTCACCTGATTCCCATTCAAATGCTGATGCTTAACATTGGCCCGCATTGCCAAAAGCTGAGAGTACCGTGGATCTTCCTGCAAGCCCTTTTCCTCCATCGAATCAATGGATCGTTGCAGTGCGTGTAGATTCTCTTGGGCTGAACGCTCTGGTGGACCTCCGGGTGGTACACCAGGTGGACCCTGACCAGGTTGTGCGCCGGCCTACAAATAAAAAATAAATAAATAAATGGATAAGAAATTTGATATAATACATCTTATTATGATATTTATTTTCATTAAGTTTACAATTACACTGGTATCACTGTGCAGCATACAAAAAAGCTTTTTCTATAAATCAAATAGCATCTTTTTAGAGAGCAATAAGAGCTTGGAACTCGTTTTGAGTAATTAGTATAAGATCAGTGGAGAGACTGGTGACAACACCCGTATCCAACGCGCT